>MU551695.1:1140584-1249403 GCA_024362625.1 Silurus asotus | reverse complement strand
TTAACAAAACATAGAAAATATACGGTTATTAGAAAATAATTACTGTTAACCCAAGTTGATTAGTTTCTTCTAACTGCAAGCACAACACAACATGAAATTTTTATTGTATTGAAAAATCTAAAGTTGCTGCTTTATTTTTGATTGTTATAAAGTACTGGCAGAAGAGACTCTTTCCAAAAATGCTAAATAAATGTGTCCTCCCTTAATGCTTCACCATATCAACAGTAACCAATCATTAGCCTATTAGTTAAGACATTTTCTGTGTGATTGGCTTTGCAGCTGCTCTATTAGAAAATTATTCCACATTTTTCGGCCAATCACAAAATGTAACACATATAAATGTAATTAAACCAATGTCAGACCTATGACCTATAAAATATAACAATCAAAAAATTAATAGTTACTGAAAGCATTGGACTATTCATAGTATTAATGTCAGGCTTTTTTAAATGGCTACCAGATAAATTGAACAAATAAATGATGGCTGATTCAAAACTGCACTTTCTGATGTCAGGTATCTTGCAGTGGCTTGGACATGTCTCATCATGCTCAGAACCCACACAACTGCTACAGGGCCAGTCACAGCCTCAGCAAGAAGTCTTTTGATTAGTAACGGAGTACATGGACTTTTTTAGCTTACAATTCGCTAACCTGACCAGTAAAAAGAAAAGCAATAAGTACACACGGATTAGTCACAGGCTTAAAAACCCACTGTAGAATTCCCTGACTTCTGGAGTTTAATTTATTTTCTGCTGCCAAATAAAGCTGGCAGTCATTAGCTTCAATCGATGCCCAAATTGATGATCATTCCTTCTTTTTTGTCTTGACAGAAAATTGGATGCATTTATCTATGACGCCGCAGTGCTGAACTACATGGCGGGCAGAGATGAGGGCTGCAAGCTTGTGACAATCGGTAGTGGTTATATCTTCGCTACCACAGGCTACGGTATCGCCATCCAGAAAGATTCTGGCTGGAAAAGACCTGTAGACCTTGCTATTCTACAGCTGTTTGGAGATGGTGAGAACTACTAGTTCATATTCATAATTTATTTCTCACTATATACCATGTTGTGAATCCTGGCTACTGGACCACATCATACCCATTTATGATGTATGAATACTAATAGATTTAGTGATAATCAGACAATAATAACTCTAGCTTTTGGTCTTTTGGAGACTATTTTGCTTCACTGTAAGCAGAAATATAAGAAAATGTAGACGATTCATGCAAGAGTTTTCTTATATCGATTTAAAATTCTTTAGAGGTAGTATAGAGATTAGAGAATAGAGTATTTTCTGCAGAATGTTCTTCTGAAGGCGGGTATCATATTCACTCTGAAATATTAAGTTAAAAGGTCTAGGAATTAAGATGAATAATGTTTCTATTTGTATACTAAAAAGATTTTAGGTGGACCAGCTTTCTAACCATCAAGCCAATTTCCAGTTCTTCCTGAAAAGACCCAAGACCAACATTGTAATCTTTACATCTTCACAAATAGATTTTCTGACTGAAGTATGTTGTGTGAAAACACACCAGCTATTCAAAATTCAGTTGTTTAGTCCTAGTAAACAACTGATTTATTATTTAATGTAAAAATAGATATAAAAAGAAATCACTGTAGCAACTTAAGCACTTTTTCACTGGTTTTTAATTATGTACACACACACACACACACACACACACACACACACACATACACACGCACACACACACACACACACACACTAATAACAGTGCAGCAGAAATGTTACCAGCAAACCCATTAATATAAGCAAAGCTGATATTCCAGGCATTGAACAAACTAACATGTCATTTTCACTTTGTCCTCATTAACATTTATATTTCACCCTCGAAATATTACTTGAAACTGACAATGTCCATGTTACTTCCACTCTTATTTGACCCTCTTCACTTAGTTTCTTATTTGGTCATATGTCTAATTTTTTAATTTTTGTGCCACCTGTCCTTCATTCTGCATGTCCTTATTTAAGCTTTTCCTCTTATCTTTTCAGTCATGTTTCCCAGTAATTTCAAGATATGATTTTTTTTAATTCTCACTTCAGTTTTCCACTGTGTATTAAAGAAAATCTCAGGTCTTGAACCTGACTTGTCATTTTTATGTTATGAAATTGCATGCATCCACCCTGTCTGCCTGTGTTTTGACCCATGCTATGGCTATCAGCAATTTTCTGGGAAAACCAGAGTACAGTCACATCTCTTTCCAGAGTCCTCCCTGCTACATTTCACATATTTCTGTTTGGAATTTTGTATGTGAATCATGCTGTATCTACAAAGCTTTTGTTTCAAATTTCATAACTATCAGAGATAAGAAGAACGGAGAACGATAACCTTGTGTTAAACTCTAAAAGAGTTAAGAAGGATTAAAAAATACAAGTAAAGGTATATGACTATCAAACCAAAAGGTTGCTGAGTATTTTTTGAGTGAGCTTTTTAATTTACCTTACCAATATCTTGCCATTTCTACTGCTTCCTGTTATATTTATTTAATAAACCTTTGCTGAAGACATTCTTATTCTGAACAAATTCAAATCTACGTGAAGACTGTGCTTATGTCCTATTGTGAGCACATAACAATTTTGAGAACAGATTTCCAAATCAGGCACCGTGCATGTACTGACAATTGTGTTGAAATGAACCAAACAAAGTATTCAGGTTACATTATTCATGGCCTAGATCCTGGACTACGTTTGAGTGATTGCTTACTCATGCATCCATATAGCCATGCACAACTAATAACATGTGTTGGCTTAGCAGTGCAGCAGCTGCCCTTCTGGGGTCAGGTCTGCTGTAGGTGTATTCGGGTGTGTTCAATGTTATTCTGTAGTCACTAGACATTATCTAATATTATAAGGTTCAGGATTGAGGTCATAGGTGTATATTGGCTGGGTTTTTATAGGTGAATTTGGGATGGTATCACGTGTGTGATGTACTTGCAGAAGTGCACAGGAAGCATGTTTGTGCTTTCTTTCTAATTCTACTCAGCTTTCTCTGGCTTTCCTACACACTCATTTCTGTCTAAAGGGAACAGGCCACTAATGGGAGCATGCTTCTTCTTTACTCAGACAAGACCAATACCCTGACAGAAAGAAATGTCTCAGGTCCTACAGCCTATAACTCCTATCAGATCTTTTCTCCTACTCTCTTTGAGTAGGCCACTGTAAAAAATAATAGCTGTCTGTGGATGTCAGAATGTCTTTTGCAAGCATCGTTGTGGACTGTTTTTCTTTGGGCATGATATCAAAGATCAGACTCTTTCCTGGCTTCCACCCTTCCATCAATTGTGTAGGTTTATTTTTTCTTTTAAGTTGAAGCCTTTATGTGTCTCACATCCATTATATTAATGTTCTTTTCTTTGCATATGCAATCTTGCTGAGAAATTATTGACAAAAAACAAGTTCACCCAAGATATACTGTAACATCCCTGAACAAAGATGGTTAAGGGGCTTGTTCAGGGGCCCAACAGTGGCAGATTGCCATACACCTCTGTATAAAGTACTGAAATCATACATTTAGGTAATAATGTTGGTATAGGGGGCACTTTTTGTTTTGGGTCTAAAAACAAAAAGTCGGTCAGACATATCCACAATGTCAATATTCAGGTACTTTTATATGTTTTTTGACATGCATGAAATGATGATCCAGCAGCTTTTACCCAAGGTCTGTTTTTGCCAGGTCCTGTTTTGGCAAACTATTCAATGTATGTACAGTAAAAGAAATCCGTTGGAAGCGCTCTATTACATGGAAACCCTCTGCTTCATGGTTTTACATTTATTCTTTGAGGGTTTTCCAAGATGGACGAGTTAACAACAGCAATGATGGTATCATTTGAAGAACTATACAAGAAATACTTTGTACCTATATTCAAAGAAGCTATTTTTAAAATAGAATATAGTATAATATTCAGTATATATTTTGAAAGCCTACGAAAGAGACATTTTTAAATGAAATATCTTTTAGAGTGACTCAGAAAACCCTCTGTTTCTTCCTTTTCCATTTTTGTCATGTTTCTTGTAACCCAATACGATGAGATGGTGATTCAGTAGCTTTTACCATTATAAAAACGTACAAAGTTCTGGTTTTACCGGGTTTTGTTTTTCAATGTGCATGTGCATTGAAAAACACTGCTTGTCTTTGTAAGAACAAAAGCGAATATATAAACTCTAGCTAGGGGTGGATGTGATGTATGAAGTATATATTGACATTATACTGGACATGTTGATGATATTGTATACCTGATATCTGTACCTGTTTGGTGTTTCATATATCCTTATATGTTTTTAACCTTAAATTTAATTAATTTATTTACTTTTTAACACAAATGTAAAATAAAACAGATATTTTCATTTGTATCTGCTTAGAACACATAATGTATGTGTACATAGTGTTTTTTTTTTTATTTGAGGAAACTTTGAAAGAGCCAGTACTCTTCACACCAATCTACATTTCTTTTTTAAAAAAGCCTCTGTTTTCTCAAAAAAGGCTATTGTGACAATTTATTGATATCATCTTATGGCACAGATCTTGTTATGGGGCCATGATCTTGTGCCTGCTTTGATGACTGCAAAGACTTTAAGGTCACCCTTAGCACCAAAACCTAAATCACAAGTGACACTTATAATCAATCATTAATAAGGAAGCACTCCGATTGGAAAACATCCGGAGTAATGCAAGATGACAAATGTTGTGTGTCTCAGGGGCCTTAATTTGTTTACCACACTCTGCATCAGACAGCTTCAAAACAAATCAAGTTCTAAATACAAAGATGCATTTGCACAAAACCGTTTAAAAGAACAACATGAGTGCATTATCCATAATCACAATAGAAAAAACATTAATGCACAAATTGAATAAACTCTTAAAAGCATTTAAACACTTCCATGTCCTGTTTAGGCACATGGGTAGGTACTGTACAATGTGTCCGTGCACATACACTTCAACTTGGATTACTAGACTTTTTCAACTACAGTACAGGCACTTTAACTTAAGGCAAAGACATCAAACACTTACTCATCTCTATTTCTCTCTGTCCACTCCTTTCCAACCTCTCTGTGTCCTTCACTCAAAATAACTCTCCCGACCGACCACCATTGTCCTATAATTTACTTCTATCCATAACATTCCTCTTTTTACCCTCTTCAAAATCCTAATTCACTCTTTTAATACAAAACTTTCATACAAAAAAAAAATCAATACTTACCTCATCTTTCTCTTGCTTTCACCCCTTCCATTCCTTTTTTCTTCTGTGCACACATTTTCTCTCTATCACTCTTTCTCTTCCTTTCTCTTTCTCTTTCTTCTTCACTCCACAGGTGAGATGGAGGAGCTGGAGGCACTGTGGTTGACTGGGATTTGCCACAACGAGAAGAACGAGGTGATGAGCAGCCAGCTGGACGTTGACAACATGGCCGGTGTCTTCTACATGTTGGGGGCAGCTATGGCACTGTCACTCATCACCTTCATAGCTGAGCACCTGTTCTACTGGCAACTACGCTTTTGCTTCATGGGCGTGTGTTCGGGCAAGCCTGGTGTCACCTTCTCCATTAGCAGGGTGAATGAATCCGTCTGCTTTTTCCGGTTACAAGTTAAATAATGGGCACTGTTGTAATACAGTTGTTTTTAAAAGCCCCTGATGTAGCAGTCTAAAAACAAGACTGGGAATTATTTAACCATAACTATGTTGTAAATTATGAAATCATGTTTAATACCTTATTCGCTTACCTAAAATAAAAAGCTGTCTGGATGGATGGGTAACCAAAATTTGCATCTTAACGGAACTAGTTGGAAGAGATCTCAAAAATAAAAACCCTATGCTATATAGTTTTAAATTAAATCTTAGCTACATTAGATGGATCCCTAGATGGATGAATTAGCAACAATTAGGGTATCATCTGAAGAACCTTACAACAGGGACCCACCATTAATCAAAGAACCCTGATTTCTAATATTGTATAGTAATATATAGAGAACATATTAGATTGGCTATGCATTTCTAAATGGTATCTATTTGAGAATGACTCTCAAATCCTCTGTTTCTGGCTTCCCCAGAGTGTGTACCCACATGTGTAAGGTTAATCTGTCATTTTAAACAACAAATAATTTTAGCAAAAGGAATTAACTCTGAAGAACCATATGAGTAAAAGTGCTTCCCAATCAACACTAAGCTAAGCAACCATTTATTGGTTGTAATTGATTTCATCATATTTAAGTCATTTAAAACAAAGTTGATTCAATTAAGTTGTCCCTTTAACTAAGTTGTGTAACTTTTATTATATACCTTTCCTTATAAGTCTGGGGACTTGCATTTTCCTTAACGTTCTGGGTGTTTTTTTTTTTTTTGCCAATCACAAAAACAACCCAAAGGTGTGCAAGAGATGTGTGTAAAGGGATGAGTACTGTCAATAAAAAGATGGCCATCTCATTCAACCAATTTTAACCTAAATGATCTTCTCTGTAAAAAAAAAAAAAAGTTGATCAATAAGACAAAAAAAAAAAAAGGTTGATCAATAAGACTCAAAAAAAAATAAAAAATCCTGAGAAAATCTCAGAAAAACACAGTTAGTGTAAAATAAATACAGTTAAAAAGAAATTGTGTTTTTTTTAAAAGAACAGATGTCCCCATAACTTTGACCAGCAGTCTCTATAAATATAAGGATTATATCATTGTAAAGTCAGCTTCTTTATTACAAACACTGAAGTATGTCTTAAGAAGCGTATAATCAAATGTTGAAATATTAAAATATAAAGGAAGAAGAACATGGTTGGGAGACACTGTAAAAGAGTAGCTTTAGGATAAGAAACTCAAAAGTAAAGAGAACTATGCATGTGTGGGAAGGGGGATTAACAGGTGATAAAATAAAAGATAGACACCTCTCCAAGTGAAACAGGAAAAAGAAACAATATCAGAGGCATGGCGAATATGTCAGTAGCAGTACAACCAAAGGTTTGGAAGATACATTAGCATAAAGTACCGAGCTGGCAAGAGTTACCAAAAGCAGTAGGGTATAGTGGGTATATGACTGGCACAAAGGAAGTGCATAAAAACAATGGATAAATATGGTGATACAGAAAAAGTGACCAAAGGGCAGACAAGAAACTGTTGATGATAATATCTCTCATTGTGACAAAGTGTGGGAGTCTTGTATATATACAGTATTTACATAATAAAAGTTTAAAAGGTTTACATTATGATAGCAAATAGATAGAATTGATATACAGCATGTAAAAAATATAAATTCTTATTCTTTCTTTTTTACAGTGCATTTTTTATTTGGATTTGGGCATTTTTAAGCAATACATTGACACATGATTAAGTTAAAAAGGTTCAGATAATGTTTAACATAATAATAATAAGTTATCTTGACATGACTAATACTAAGAAGAACATGCTTATAATATGCAAATATGTCAGTTGAATTTTAACATTTTTTAAATTGATTGGTACTATTGATTGTCAATAAACGCCTGAGTTGTTGCAAAAACACCATCAGTCACACCTTCACCACAAACTTTGTCTTTCACCCTGAATTTGACAATAGCCCCGCCTTCATTTGACGTTTTAAAGTCTGTTGTATAGACCTTTAATGAACCTATGATTCACAATTTCATCCTTTAATGTTATGAGGCCAATGTTATTTGTTCAATATGTTGTTTTAAGTGTGCAAGGACAAATTAAATACTGATGCTGTATTATTCTGTATAAATATTTGTTTCTGTATTTTACAATTAACCATAAATGCAGTGAATTTTATATATTTTTTACCTCTACCCCCTGTCATTTATTCTCATGTTTCTCTATTTACTTCAGGGCATCTATAGCTGCATCCATGGTGTTCAGATCGAGGAGAACAAATCGGGCCTCAACTCTCCGTCTGCCACTATGAACATGAACATGAACAACACCCACTCTAACATCCTTCGCTTGCTGCGCACCGCCAAAAACATGACCTCTGTGCCTGGGGTCAATGGCTCCCCCCTCAGTGCCCTGGACTATGGCCACCGTGAATCAGCTGTCTATGACATTAGTGAGCATCGACGCAGTCTGGCAGGCCACAGTGACTGCAAGCCCCCACCTCCATATCTGCCAGAAGATAATATGTTCAGCGACTATGTGAGTGATGTGGAGAGGACTTTTGGAAACATGCACCTGAAGGACAGTAACCTGTACCAGGATCATTACCTGCACCACCATGGGGGCACGGGATCCGGACTGGCTCTGGGTATGTCGGGTCCCTTGCCTAACCGACCTCGTAGCTTAGGCAGTGCCAGCTCATTGGAGGGAGGGATGTATGATTGTGACAGTTTAGGGGGAGGGGTAGCACCTATTTTCACTACCCAGCCCCGCCAATCGCTGACCCACAGGAACAGGGAAAAGTTTGACCTGATTGCAGGCCATCCCACCCAATCGAGCTTCAAGTCTGGCCTGCCTGATCTATATGGGAAGTTTTCCTTCAAGGGTGGGGCGTCCAGTTCAGGGTTTATTGCGGGACATGACAGGTACTGTGGGGGAGGAGGGGCAGGCTCGGGAGGGGACGACGGAAATATCCGTTCTGATGTTTCAGATATATCCACTCACACAGTGACCTATGGAAATCTCGAAGGGAATGCTAAGCGACGCAAGCAGTACAGAGACAGCCTGAAAAAAAGGCCAGCATCTGCCAAATCACGTCGGGAGCAGGATGAAATTGAGCTCGGCTTTCGGAGGCGCACCCACCATACCATCCACCACCACCACCACCATCATCCTGTTACACAAGGGCACCGTTCAGCAACCCCACCTGTGGAACGCAAGAGCCTGAGAGGGGGCAACTCCTCATATGTGTTCCGTGACAAAGATAACATGAGGGACTTCTACATTGACCAGTTTCGATCCAAAGAAGGGGCATCTCAATGGGAGCACTTGGATTTGAGTGATGCCCCCGGAATGGGTGGCGGAGGGGGTCTGGGTGGGGGCGGATGTGGCGGCATAGTCAGCAGTGGTGGTGGCGGGGGAGCGTGCACTAGTTTGGTTCCTGTGGACGATTTCTTGAAAGGTAAATCCAAGAAGACAGAATGTAAGGGTGGAGTGGGAGGATCTCCTGGGCAGCAGGGCCATGCATGCTGGGAAAAGAACATTGGAGGGGTGGGAGGTTTGGCCGGAGGGGATTGGGAATGCCGTAACTGCCATAGTGGAGGCAACAAGCCCATTTGCATGCATGGGGGAGGAGGGGGTGTAGGGGGATCAAGTGGAGGAGGTGGGGGTAGTGGACAAGCTTCCAGCCGGCCAAGCTCAGCCACTTGCAAGCGATGTGATTCATGCAAGAAGCCAGGCAACTTGTATGACATCAGTGAGGACAACCACCTCCTCCTGGATCAGATAGGGGGCAAGTTTCCCCTGGAAGGTGGGAAGGGAGGTGGTGGAGGTGGAGGGGCCCAAACCCAGGTGCAGAGGCGCAAGTTTGGCCCAGGGGGCAAGGTGTTGCGTAGACAGCATTCCTATGACACATTCGTAGACCTGCAGAAAGAAGGGGCGAATAGGATGGGAAGCTCTGGAGGGTTTGGAGGAGCATCTATGCTTCCTCAACCCCGTAGTGTGAGTCTGAAAGAAAAAGATCGCTACACGGAAGGTGCCAGCCCATATGCCCAGATGTTTGAGAGGTATATGGGAGGGGAGAGGGATACTACATTTTTTAGTGCCGGGGACCAAGGGAAGGGAGGTGGATCCTCGTTTAACTTGTTCCGTGGGGGTGAGGGTGGGTTGCACCGTCGCTCAGTAGGCGAAAGAGACATGAGGGACAGGGATAGAGGCATGATGGGAGGAGGTATGGGAGGTACCCGAGGGGTTGGGACTTACTCCTTGTCTAAATCTCTCTACCCAGATAAGGTGAACCAGAACCCATTCATCCCAACCTTCGGCGATGACCAGTGCCTATTACATGGCGCCAAATCGTACTACATCAAAAAGCAGCAGGCACAGCCGCAGCAGCAACAGACGCAACAGCAGCAACAGCTCCTCAACAACAACAACCGGGCAGACTTCCGTGGCTCCATGGGGGTGACTTCTTATTTGCCAGCTTCTGCCTCTGCTGGCGTTTTATCCAACGTGGGACCTCGTTTTCCCAAGGAGCTGTGCCTGGGTGGGCCACTAAGCAACCACCATGGAGGGGCACCAGGCAACAACAAGCTGCTGTCAGCAAGGGAAGGGTTAGGAATGGGGCAAGGACAGAGACCTTTCAATGGCTCAAGTAATGGACATGTATACGAGAAGCTCTCCAGCATTGAATCTGATGTCTGATGATTATGTTGAGTAAGAGACAGAGGCAGAAAGAGAGAAAATAGAAAGAAAGAAATGGAAAATCGAAAGCAAGAGGCACCAGATTAAGGTAATGACCAACTGATCATGTCTACTTTGTCTACTAATTTCACATTCAAAACCAAGAAAGCAAGCAAGATGAACGTATCTAATCTTGATTCAGGTGGACAATGCACTGTTGGAGCCCTGTAAATAGAGAGAAAGGACCTGTTCACAAGACAAAAGCTCAGACCAGATAGTGACAACCTCAGTATCTCCCTCTATTTTATCCTCTCCTCTTTTTATTATCCCTTCTGTTTTTCTGCTTCTCATACCAAAACACAATGTCCAATCCAGTACACAGACCTGTGTCGTGAAAAGAGAAATCAATTATAATCTAGAAACAACAGGGTAAACCTTACAATAATTGTATTAATCATGTTAACAATAATAATATTGGATATGATTATGTTCATTTCGGGATTGATTTCTGTATGTTATATGCGGTAATATCTTTGTACTCTGTTTACTATTCTTTGTTAGCATACTACTTTGCATAGAATACTTATTTCATCATGGGTTGTCATTTGATCCTATTTGTTGACTGAGCTTGCATTGTCTTACATCATCATGCCGTTTTGCCCTGATCTGGAACTCCAGGATCGCCAGGGACAATGCCAAGCTGGAAAAATGTAGACAAACTTGTTTTCCTTTCAGCTTTATTTACTATTAATTATTCATATTTATTTTATTTATTAAGTGCTCTAATATTATACGTAAAAGGCATGATTTGCAAGGTACTTCAATTGTACTTAAGATATTGTGCTAAAGAATTATTATGATCTCTTTTTATGGCTTTACTTTTTTTTATAATTTTGCAATTATTGTCAGTAGAACGTTGGTTTAGTATACAGCACATTATGTGCCTTAGCAGAAGTCCCAGAATTCTAATTATACAGGTCATGTTGCTATGACAGCTTTCTGGTCACTGCACACAGATTGGTCACTGGATGAGTATTCATGATTTCGGATCATTACTTGTGATAAATGCAACTGATTAGGAAGTGTAATGTCTAATTACGTGCAGAGACATAACACAATCATAAATTGGATTATTGTGCTGCACAGATGTAAATTTAGAATTATTGTTTTCCAAAATTTGTTTTGAACTGAATTTGCACAGCTCTTCATGAAACCTGATCAAATGTTATATTCAACGCATTTATTAGATGTAAGAATCAGACAGAAGAAATACATGTCTTCAGTATTTTAATTGAGCTGCAGGGTGTTAAATTCAAATATTGGCCTTCAATTAACTTTAAATAACTTCAATTTATTAATAAATTTTCCGTCTTTGGTTTACCTTATTTCTCTTTCTTTTTTTTTGTGGCCCATTAGCCAAGAATGATATGGGTGTTACAGGATATTATGAAAGAGCTTTTCCTTGGCATCTGCTTGTATTTTATAAGTGTAAATACTCCTTTTTCCACAGTGTACAGTGAGGATACAGCAGAAATATAACTTTAGAAAGATGTTTGACTAAATTAGATATGAAATTAGATTTTTCTCAACAACACAAATTGGTCAAAAAAATGCATAAAATATCATAGAGAATGTACAAGTCCTGTCACCCTGTCCAGCTCTGGGAGGCAAAAAATATTTTTTTGTTTATATTACAATTAAATAAATGCTGTTATATATATTTTTTTGTATTTTTCAAATAAATATGTTGCAGTAAAATATAGTAATCAAATTAAACGCGTTATAATTAATCATTTATATATATTAGTCCAATGACACCTGTACAACCAACAATTGTGTTATTTTGTTTTCTGTTACAAGGAAAAATTACACTTGGGATCATTTATTTGTATAATCACTAACCTGTGCCATATTTATTTTTTACTTCCACCAATGAATATGTTACATTGCTGGTAGTCCCAGACATTCAATTATTTTAAAATATACCTATAAAGATCGATATGAGTTTGTTTTTTTGTGTGAAATATACATTTTCTTTATTCACATTTTATAAACATACTCAGCCAAACAGATCTCCAATTCAAGCACAATGTTTATATCAGTAATTGCTGTGTAAATATCTATTTTGTGGACTTTAAGAAAATACCACTTTTATCGCCACACCTTATTGATTTTTTTTGCTAAGTGTGTGAGAGTTTGTGAAACCGTGAGTACATTGTGAGATACATGCATGCATCTTTCTTTCTATTTTGCATTCCAGCTTTTTAAATGATGTATAATTCAAATACCACGTTCTGTGTTTTTCTTTTTCATGTAAAGAAACGTGTGTTTATTTTGCTTAATTTGTACCAGTTAGTGCCACACAGAATTCAGACTGTACGGTCTGGCATGACGGGCGGATACACTAATGAGAATGGACATTATGGAATATAGATATGAAAAAACTTGATAGATGTAAAACAGAAAGCATTATCATGTCTTCAGTCATCTGATTTATAGTGTGGGGTTTTAACTTGAGAACAAGTTTATTTTCGTTCTTGTGTTTATAGGGCTAATTTTTTTCACTGTAAGGAAATTAAATCTTAACCTATCATTGCAAAAAAAATTGCATGTTTGACCCTTGGCAAAATGTGATTTTTATTTTATACAGTCTTTTTATCTGATTGATTCCTTCAATTGAGTATGTTCCTTAAATGACAGATATTTTGCAGGTTTGGTGTGAAATTATGCAGTGTGGCCACTTCTTCTGTCACTCTTGATGTTTTATGTGGGATAGATATGGGAGAACAGGACAGAGAAAATCTGTGTAAGTGGGTGAGAGTGAAACAGACCGTTTCTCAGAAAGGAAGTCACACAGGCTAACTCCTAAGCTATGGGGATGGCAGTCCTAAGGAATTCAATGAATTGGCTGTTCAAATTCCTTATTTTTGCACGAAATTGAGCTGGCAAGGAACAGGGTTCGCCTTTGCTCTTCCTAAGAAACAGCTGCCGTTCTTCCTGTAACGTAGCCTATAGTTTGGACTCACACCAATTCACTGGAGGCTCTGTGATAGCAGAGTTGTTCACTGCATGTAGGTGGAGATCACAAGAGACTATGGCAGGAGTGTACACATGAGAGAGTGAAAGATAGTAGCCTACATTTCATTTTTGCACTCTGTTATCATTTTTACTCATGTATATGATTCTTGGGAGTTGACTGTTGCACAAAGAGAGTGCAACATTGTTATTGAGCGTAGGCTTATCAGTTCCTGTTTCCCATTTGCTCCTCAAATCCCTTCTCTGCTATTGTATGTCACAGGTATTTGTAGAATACATGTGCCTGAATTTATGCTTGATTACCTCTGTGTGTGGGTATGTGTGAGACACACTGCACATACGTTGAAGTTCTGCTGTAAATAAATAAGTCCCCTTTTCCATAATTTTTAATATATGGAGATACGGATACTAAGATGGGGTAATTTGGCATACTCTTTTGTTAGGAAGGTTTTATAACCACCATCTAAGATATAGAAAAATCATGTGACCAAGGGTAGTCCCAACATCGCAAGGATAAAACATGCGCCTTTGTTGTCTTTCATATGAAGTGATATTTCTAATTATCTTTTTTTCTTTGTTTATTTTTTGGACAATTACTTTAAATGTTACTAACAAATTACAAATGTACAGATTGTGTAAATATGACCAAATGGTTTCTCTTAATCCATTTTTTGTATAGAGAGAGATTACCTGTGTTTAAGATTACAATAATAATTTAACAGGAAATTTCACAATACTTAAGATATTGAGAATACAGACACAGTATGTGTGAAATATAAGTGCTAAGATATATTCTTCTGTCTCTTTGTATAAAACAGTGTTGACAGTAAATAAAAGGGAGAAATCCCACATTTTGTTTCTTGTTTTCAACTTCTTCCTTTTTTCTGTTATATCCTAAACTGACCGCAATATATAATATTCATCAATAGTTCCTTTTAGGTTTTAGAATGCAGTTTGGGGCACACTGCATTATTGTGTGCAATAAACACTGCATTGACAAGAGTGCTTTTCTTTACCAATCTGTAATTCAGTTAACTTAGGATATAGTTGAATACACTACACAGTTGCTATATGTCTCATTTAGTTGCACAGTATTGCAAATATTATGGTATCATACAGTATAAAACTTTTGGGAACACAAAAAGCCAACACCATCCTAACATAGTGAATATTACATAGTCGACATGAGGTATAAAATAATTACAAATTTACCAAATTAAATAAGATCTTAAATTGTATATTTAACATAAATTAGCTGGAGTGGGCAAGAGAACTAAACAAGTTAAACATTTGCTTTGTGTACCCTAGTGGACTCATCATAAATCATGATTCTAAAAATGAATACTTAACCACCATACTAAATAGTATGCAAAATAAATTTGTGTACTCAATACAGGAAAGGTAAAGCAGGGAAAGAACAATACCATGCAAAGCATTATGCAACTTAACGTATTATGGTTTAGTAAACACAGGGTTAGAGTCGGGAAATCATGGCTATAAAAAATAGAATCTTTGGAGAAATTGAGAATAACGTTGCAATGTTACTATGCTTAGTGTCTATGTAAATTGAAATGCAACTTATGGTGGGGTAATAAACATCGGAGAAGTAAAATTGGGTACATTTATTCTGTTCTACCATACATACAGTATAAATCCTAAGGGCACATATTACACATACAAAAGGAGCGGTCATTTGAGAAAAATTGCAGAACAACACTACCATACTTAATGGTATGCAATTCTAGATATCATAAAAACCAAAAGCAAGGTAAAATGTGGAACACAAATACAGTACTTTTATACTAAATAGTATTCAGTGGCATGCTACCATACAGTGGCATATTATACAGTCCATGGAAGAGGTATTTAATGTGTGCTAATCCAACACCAAACCAATTGCCATTCTCAATAATATGCAACCAATACAAATGCATGATAAAGAGAAAAAAACAATACCCTACTGCTGCACTAATCGGTGCACTATACTCACTATTCACTTTATTCACTTCTATTCACTTTATTTAAACAATTATTCATTACTATTCACATCAAACATCGTAATGAGGTTAAAAAACCAACATAGTTGTTGTTCCAGAAATACTCAAGTATTTTAAAAGCTTTTGATCTCCTATGACACTGTAGTCTTTAGGGTTTACACAGACTGGTGAGAAAAACAAAAACATTAATGAAGTGCCAGTCTTATTAGCCTTGTTGATCAATGGCCAGACTGACATTAAAGCTACTGTATATTGAAAAATGCACAGGACATTGAAACGTGGAGGATGGGCTACAACAGCAGGAGGCCACACTGAATGCCACTTCTGTCAGCCAAGAACAGAACCGGAGGCTGCAGTGGGCACAAACTAGACAATTGAAGATTAGATAAGGCAATGTTTTTTCCAATCCTCAACTGTCCAATTTCACTGAGCCTGTGCCCACTGTTGCTCCAGATTACCATTATCTCAGTGTGCTGTTATTCTACTATTCTGAATAGTATGCAGTCGAAAGTGGCAAACAGACCGAAGCAGAAAGAGGGCGAGCAAAACCTATACCATATTTCTATACTAACTAGTATGCAACTTATAGCATAGATTTGGAGAAAATCCGATACTGAATCGTATGTTCGGGATGTAGGGAAAAGCAATTTGATTGACATCTGCTGTGGTTTCCATGGAAATGTTGCAGCACCACCACAAGATAGGAGGACATCAATGTCAAATGTTGACTTGGTAGTAAAAAGAAAAAAAGAGAGAGAAAACATTTCAAAAAAATGTTTTATATCAGGTTTAAACATTTCATTTGGTTGAAATTATGCAAAGCCTAGAGACAGGAAACGAGCCATCACACCCGATATGAATGTCTATAAAATATTCAGGGGTGCCTACAGTTATCATTGTCGTTTGGGCTTAAAAATATAGTAGCAGGTTCATCGTCGCATGAAGCTATTCACTCGTTCTCTCCCTCACACACACACACAAACACACACACACACACACACACACACACAGCCAATCCTGGAATACGCTGCAACACATGTAACTATTTCTTGACAATTAACTGTTACCTAGCAACTGGCTCTTTTGAGAGAGAGACCTGCGGGAGACATGGAGAGAGAGAGATCTGGTGTGTTCACGTCCTGGTGGATTGGATGCTACAATGAATCAACGCACAATGCAGAAATGGCAAGTGCAGCATGAGCTCAACACCCACACTCATCAGAGAAAAGACAGAAAAGGAGAATGATGAGAAGGATGGAGATGCAAAGAGGAAGAGGAGATGTCTTGGCCAAAGATTACGGTGAAAGGATGAAGAGGAACAGAGGAGATTATGGAGTTTAAGACTACTGATGGAAAGAAGGATGGAGGGACCATACAGTGTAGGAGCTCTTAATAAGAGCAGAGCTCGAAACTGAAGATCATGGTTGCAGAGATGAGGAAGAGAGGAGAGAGGGAAGATTGTTGCTGGAGAGACAGAGCACAGCATTTTAGAGCTCAAGTTTTAATGAGGACACATAGTACATGACACTTACACACGATCATACTCACACCTGAACACATCTATGTACATTACAGTGCTACAGCAATACACTGAACCCTACAATAAAGAAAAAGAGAAAAACAAATATAATGGGATGTCACATGACAGATGCTCATGCAATTACCTTGTTTAAGTATTAACTGATGATACACAATGCATTACTTTTGATGTGCAAATACTGTAAAATGAGAATCAGAATGAAAGTCATTCTGGCTGTAGGGATCTGCTGGTCTGTAATAATTTTACATGAATGCATCATACACCCTAGACACACACCCACATACATGCAGTAATCCGAATATGAAAAATTCACATAACCCGATCATAACTCGGAGCAGGTGCACATCTGAACGCTTTACACATGCAGTATTCTAATAAGGATATTTCCAAATGTATTTGGCTCTCAGTATTATCTATGGTGTGTTTTGATATTTACAAGAAACACAAATTATATTACCTCATGATTCTCTTCAGATGTTATGTTTCACACATTTCTTTCTACACGGCTCTACATGTGTTATCTTTTCACATTTTCATACTTTTTTTTGTACGATTAATTAATCAAATTTGTAATTAATTTTTGCATATGATCACATATTGCTCAGGTTTTTTTTTTTAAGTTGCGGATTGAAGGTACTTGTTTAATTGCAGAATTTCTCTCATTTTTCCTTTTATTTGGAATGCAGTCTGATTCTTAACCTGTGAAGCTTATATTAAATTAGTTGGTCGTTATTTGATTTGACCAGATTCTCAGATTGGAAACACTTGTTTCCAACACTTGGTCACCTAAAAAAGTGGCACAAGTCTGCTACCGTGTGGACATTATAGTGTAGTTTTTACAAAGTGCTTAGAAGACTTAAGACACCTAATTCTTAATTTTAAATGCAATTATGAGAGGCCAGATATTTTTACGTCACTAAATGGGTGTGTGATCGTTATAAAGCCGAAATATAACATACATACACTATCTCTATGCAAAGGATAAAGGGATTTAAAGAACATAAATGCCTTCTGTTTTTGTATTTATTATTGTGTTAAATAATTAATTAAAATTTAATTAAAATGACTGGCATCTTCAGGTCTCTCTATAGATATTCTATGAAGTCCAAGTCTGGGCTGTATGTGTTTCGGTTCCAAATCCACTCCTGTGTTGTCTTGGCTGTATGCTTTGGGTTTTTGTCATGCTTTCTTTGCCTCATAACTAAGGTAGTATGGCTTGTGGAGCAGGCTATCTGTAGCAACCTTTCCGTATATGGCTCCATATAGTCTTTTTTACCTAATATTAAGTTTTCTGATCTATGCTGCTGAGAAGAACTTCCATAATATGAAGATCCTGCCAGGTTCTGAATTTAAACTTTTTATATATTTTAGTATATTTCAAAAATCATTTGAACTTTATCAATATGGATTAACGTTTTCAGTGTATTCAATATTGTTTCTAATGTTAAAAAAGTAAATTAAATCCATAGTTAAATATTTGTTATTCTAAACAAACTTTTTAGAAGTTCTGTAATATTAATATATTATTACAATACATACACTATATGTTAGGTATGCACAGCATGTGTATCAAACAAGTGTAAAAAAGTGAAGGTATATATATATATATATATATACTCTGTGTGTGTGTGTGTGTGTGTGTGTGTGTGTGTGTGTGTGTGTGTGTGTGTGTGTGTGTGTGTGTATTTTTATACATTTTTTTAGTATACCTTTTTTAGAGCAAAATGACAAATACTAAATGTTATTACAACAAATTAAAGGGCAGGAAAAGTTTAGCTAACAATTACCAATTAATCAAATTTTAGATAGTAAAACATTTTGATTGTATACATTTTATCATTATCTGTCATCATCTTTAGATGTCAGCATTCAGAAAAAACATTTGAAATGTCAAGCCCTTATATTTAGCGTTTCACATCATATATGTATATTATATATGTAATGAATCATGAATCATGAAAACAGTCCAGGAATTGTAGAATTGTAGACTGTGCTTCAGTTATACAAAATGACATTTTAGTTGACTTGATTTCTGCTGAATTATTTCTGCTTAAGTAGAAATTATAGCATTTTATAGAAAACATAGACATACTGAGTAAAGCATTTAATTCAGATTATCGACAAACAAACTACTTTTCTGCTCTACTAGTAAATTATTTATTCAACTCAACAAGTTGTTTTGTGAAGTAATACTGTACATGTCTTGTGAGTTGGTGATTTTTACTGCATAATTAGTGTAGTCAATAAAAACCATTAAAATCACTCATTAAGTAAATTTCAGGACATTTTTATTGAAAAGCAGATTATTTAGCTAAAGCTCTGACACCTGGGGGTTAGCATGAGTCCTCTTCCCAGAAGTCCAAACTAACTTACCAATGAAGTATATCTTTGAGGTTTTTGAGACTAAGCTTAACTTGGTCGAAAAAGTGAAATCACCAGAGGACTGTTAATGGGTAGGCAAGGTTTTTTATGCTGGAGGTGTTAGCTACAGTCCAGTGAAAGCCGCTTAAAGTTTCCTCTGCCAGAGAACTCTGATTGGACCTTTGAGATCTCAGCATACACTAGCACAGCCAGCAGAGAGAACATATTCCTGTATAATTTATATAATGTACGTGACTCATTATATGAGCTTAATACAAGGTTAACAACTCAACACAGACAGCTTACTGATTATATTCCATACATTATTAATAATATTTGCATATTATTCATATTGTTCTAAAATATGAATATCTTTGTCTATAATGCATGTCGGCCTTTCCTTTCTGTCTATCTTTCTATCTCCCGCACTTTGACCTTGCCATTTTCATCCTTGTACAGCCTCACTCTCCTGGTTTGAACCACCCTGTTCACTGGCCGGGCCACTCGGACCCTGTTCCGCGGTGGGTATTGGGCCAGACTTGTGCCTACACCTTTTAGGCTCTGGGGGGCTTCTTTGGTGGCTTCCTTGTCTTCCTTGTAGTAGCCATGACGACGGAGAAAGGGCTCCAAGGTTGCTAGGCGATTGTTGAGGTCTGTGATGCGCCTTTGTAAGTGGGAGACTTCTCTGAAGAGATCGTTGAGGGACTCAGAGAGAGGACGTGTTGTGTCTAAGGCAAGTGTGTGTGTGTGTGTGTGTGTGTGTGTGTGTGTGTGTGTGTGTGTGTGTGTGTGTGTGTGTGAAAGAAGAGAGAGAGAGAGAGAGAGAGAGAGAGAGAGAGAGATT
Source organism: Silurus asotus (assembly GCA_024362625.1). Lineage (NCBI taxonomy): Eukaryota > Metazoa > Chordata > Actinopteri > Siluriformes > Siluridae > Silurus > Silurus asotus. The sequence goes on along the minus strand of MU551695.1, from coordinate 1,229,354 downwards.
TATGGGAGTGTGTGCATGTCAATAGCAAAGGAAAAGTGTGGGCAGTATGTGGGTAACACTGCATGCGTATTATAGTGAGAAAAGTTTACATAAGTATCTATATGAGGTAGCAGGTGTGTGTGTGTGTGTGTGTGTGTGTGTGTGTGTGTGTGTGTGTGTGTGTGTGTGTGTGTTTGAGGGTCTGGTTTGTTTTAGCTACAAAAAAAAAAGAATACTGATACATCATTTCATATCAACCTGCAAAGCTGAACTACATGTACCCAAGAACAATTGCAGATAATATTTGCAAAGACACAGAAACAGACTTTGTTTTATAAGCAACATCAAAATTATGATGTTGTTATGGATTTATTTTGTTCGTAAAAGTGTTACGGATTAATTTTGTCATTATTTTTTTAAAGGCCAGTTATTTCATTTTTATTTAACTTTCTTTAACTCAATTGTAATTCCAAGAGAAAAGAAAAATATGTGTAGATTTTTATCATAGAACGTTTTCAAATAACAGGCAGCCATGAAATAACTCGCAGCAGTCGGGACTTTGTGATAAGCGCCATTGTGTATATGACTAAAGCCTGCACAAAACATTTAACTTCTTTCAATCCCTGGGGCCATTAGTGGGAGTAATCATCCTCACATTCCTCAGTTTTATGTCTACTAGCAGAACTATATCATTTGTAAGAGTTAATAAATAATGTGTCAATGTGGAAAAGAAGAAAACAGACAGATCCAGGTGGCTGTTTTTGTTTAGGCTTTGAAAATTTTGTCATAATTATATTCGCAGACCTTCTGCCTAGTAAATATGCTATTTTTTAAAGCATCTTAAAAAATATTGTTAGTATCATATAATGTCATAAATATGCAACATATTTAGCAGCTGTTTTTCCAATAGAGAAAAAAATATAAATACAGTACTATTCAGATCCATTGTATGGTAATTTTGTGAAATTCTCAAGATATTAATATGATATAATATGCTATTATATAGCATTTGTAAATTCTTGCCTATACATTCTACATATTTTTATGGTGTGTTCTGGTACTTCTGCCAAACAGACCTAATTGATGTGTGATTGAATGCACATTATGTACAAAAATTAGTTTTCAATGAATTCCTCTATGAAGAACATTTCTTTTTTTTTTTTCCTCTCAATGTAGAAAAGTGCATTTTCATTCAAAAATGGTTCCAAGTGCATCCCTATTAGAAAGACAAGTTATGCATCCAAACAATGCTTCTTTTATGACCGTGTGTGACTGCTCTCATCTCACAGTCTTCAGGCTATTAGACTACACATCTCATAGGATGCATTATCCTCCAATATAACCTCCACTGATTTATCAAGACATGCAGCTTTGGCCAGTCACTGGTCCCCTGCTTAGCCAGGACATAGTCTGAGTTCCTGTGAGAGTCATAATGCTGTAATGAAAAATGTAATGTAAGTGTGCCAGCACAGCAGTATACCTTGAGTAGTCAGGCAGGAGAGTATTGGGCTGGGAGTGCAGAAGCGTCTTGATCTCGTTAAAGATGCGCTTGCCCCATGTGTCCAGCACTCTCGTCACACTCCGAACATTAGCCACATTCACATGCTCCACTATGGGGACAACATGAAACCACACAGAGAGAAAAATATAATGAAGTTAAATACTAACGAGTTGAATGAGACACCATGTGACCTTGAATCAAAGGTCATGAAGATAATGAGATCATTAAATCAAATTGGTGTCCTTGTATCCTCAGGTTCATTTGCGTCTGCTATTGTTAGACTGCAAGGCTGTAAAAACTGTCAGATGGCGAGTAGAAAACGTCATTTTCAGTCCTGTACAATCAAATATCATTATAATAACTGCTGAATCTCTGGGAGGGTTATTTTACTTTATAAATAATAAATTTCAATAACTTTCCCAGCTCATAGGGCTACTTCATTATTTTAAATAGATACATATTTAAATCTCTGGATTGTATAAGATTTGTTTACTGAAGATGGTTTGCATTTTAAGGGAATGAAATAATGTCTGTCCACATTATCGCTGGTTTCTGAAAGAATGATGTTTTACAGATTTAAAATCATTCTTTCAGAAACCAGTGATAATGACCAGTAATAATGACCTTTTAGGCAACCGTCATTTAATGCAGCAAAAAAGACACAATTTGATCTACAGGCAATTAAATTAATACTGTAAATATGTTATTGTAAATAATGTATTATTAGTGTTTTGAATTTAACCTGTTCCCTGTTTGTGACGGATGTTATTATAACTTCATTAATTAAACTGAACCTTTAAGGATTGGATAGAACCAAAAGAAAAAAACTGTAAATACTATCATTCAAATTAGCTCTTGTTTTGGGAGGATGGATTTTACAAACTGTTAAATACCAGAAAGATAAAAAAAAAAAAAAAAAAAAAACTCTCTGTTAAGTCTCTCTGTTGAGTCTCTGTTCAATTTCTTTCTTAAAAATAGATTTACATGCATTCCTAATCATTTTTATGCTTAAATACTTAAAGTATTATTTCACTATACTTTTAATGACATTCATGCTAAACATTATATGAAAGTAAAAAGGAGTAAGAGGAAGCAGGATAACCATGCGTGGGGAAAAATATGTAAAATATTAATAAGCTGCTTATTAATAGTCACATTACTGTTGGAATTGTCCACTTTCACATTAAGAGGACATTTTTCTTATAATTAAACTCAAATGCTACTACTATGAATACTATTACTACTACTTATTGTTTTTGTTGTTGTTATTGTTATTGTTGTTAATAACACCTTCGGCTCTGAGTGCCTTCAGTGCCTTCTTTTTAGTCCAGCAGACCATAAGATGTACCAAGTGCTATACCATTTCAACCATTTTTTATTTAAATGTCATCCGCAGGAGTCTGTAATCAATGTGGAGACCATGTAAGTCTGGGGGGTAATGTGCTCTGACTCTCTTTATGGGCTTTTGCATTATGAACGAACCAAAACGTAGTTCAGGAGTCCAAATCTGCTTCAGGGATTTTGCACAGTAGGCCAGTCCTTTTTGTGTGGCGAAAAATCAGATTAAGATTTTAGTTGACAGCGTGCAAAAATAGCTGGGATATAGAGTACTCTTAATATAGTCTATAATGTTTGGCACTGTAATAGTGTATGTTGTCTATTGTTAGAAAGCATATGGTTATGTTTAATCACTATGTGATGGGTGGAAATTATGAAAAGGGGAATGTCACCTCTAGTTTTAATGTAATAGTAAGTTCATGTAATTTAATATTGGTAAATGGGTTTTCCAGCCTGTCACAAATTTTGCATCAGGGATGTCATTGTTTTGTTAAATACCTGGGGTGTGTTAGAATAGAACAAACTCTCCTTGTTTGACCTCTTGCACAACTAAAAACAAGACGCAGGCACCATGAAGTCATTTGTAATTAAAATCTGATTGTAATAGGGTATAAAAAAGAGTCATTTGTAATTGTAATTTGATTTGCTATTGATTGCAATGCAATTTGCATTTTTGCCCTGAAGGATTGACTTTCAAACTTTGAGACAGTTCTGTGTTGAGCAATAAATTACATAATGTATAATTATGATGTACTGTACTTGAGTTATCTCTAGATAGAGTGTGTGTGTAGTTAATTATTTGCCACGGGTTGTATTTAGGCTTAAAGAAGTTAAAGATGCGACATGTAAAGTCAGAGGAAATATTGTGTGTTCCCCACTCTGGTGCAACATGTATATACAATACTACAGCATTACATGTATGTAGTGCATGCAGAACAGCAGGAATGTGTGTTGAATGGGAAGTGAAATATTACACTGTTTTTAGCACTAATTCACTTCTTTGCCGTTTTTTAACCCTTACAGTATGTGCAGGATGTATGAGGAAACAAGCCAGCATGATGCAACCCCACTGCAAAGATGTTTACTAACGCAAATGCAGGCAGGAACTTCAGGAACTTATATTTATTAAGACAGTGACCTTTTTATTTTGACTTTTATTTAAAATCCACTGAGTTATTTACTTTGCATGCAATAAATGTTTTGGGTTTTTTTTCCCCCCAAAGTTTACCTCCTTCTCTATAGTTCCAGGTGCTATGATCTTCCAGCTCGTTGCTCATAGCACGTGACGAAGCCAAAAACATCAAAATGACAACCAGCATCATTACTGTCCTTGTTGCCATGGGAATGGGCATGACTGCTCAGAGGCCTGGAGAGAAAAGAAGGGGATTTCAAAAGTTTAACAGAAAACAGATTTGCACCTTCATCCTGCCGGTGCCTTCGTCCAAAAGTAGCAGAACGGTCATAGACAGTGAAAAAAGATAGAACGAGAGGAAGAGATAAGGAAAAAAAAGGAAGAGTGATTACAGATGCACAGAAGGAGATGAAAAGCAAGTGTAGCTGAGCTAATAAGCCAACTTCATTGACCTCCATGGCAAGCTTCACAGAGCAGCTCGTCTCTAGGGAATTACTGTCAACGTCCAGTGTGAATGAGGAAAGGACTAAATTGTGTGCTCTTAACCCATCTCTGTGATGTATATTTTGGTGACCCCCATGCTGCTAATTAACTAATTATAACTGCTGTACTGTCAACAAGGTGCATAAACAAACAGAGACAAGTTTCTTAAAAGCATTTCAGCACTATTATTGTTTAATGGTAGTGTGAGCGTTACATTCAATTCTCTCTCTCATACACACGCTGTTGCAATGTACTTCAGGAAGAATTTATTTGAAAACAAGGACATTTTTAAACACCACCAGTGTCAACCAGCAACTCCTTACTTCATTTTAAAAACTCCCCATAAGAGCTATCTGGTAAAGAAATAATGTAAAAAATTATTAGTAAATTCCGAATAAAAATATGGATATAATAGAATTTATAAGACCTCCATGTCTTGTTTACAGAAGTGCCTGTGTACATGCATGAGAATCAAAAAATAATTTATATTTTCAGATGGAATTGTTAAAGTTGAGAATGTTGGATAAATGTGTAAGAGAAAGACACTTTGTGTATATGCAAAAAGTCGTTGTTTCCTGAGAAATTCTTTGTTCTACTTACATAAAACAACACGGATAAAACATTTTTTTTTTTTTTTTTTTTTTTTTTTAAAGACAGAACAGACAAGCATGAGACAAGCAGAAAGGAATGATGGTCTTGTGACCGCTGTTATTCAACTGAAACTTAATTAGTTCATTTGAAGCTTCAGAGAAAAGTAGCCTTTGTTCAGAAGTCCCAGATGTTTAGAACCTGGCTCTGAACATCAGCAAGAGCTGACTCAGAGGCAAAATCAACAATACTACACCTTTCTTTTTAGGATAGGGTTAAGCCCATAGATTGCTCACTATTTATTACATCAGTGATATGTGCTGTAAAGGGTAAAGCTTTACATAAATCTGTAATCGTAGAGGAATGTAACTGGCACTTTTCAAACTTCTGAATTGAAACTAAGTGAGTCAGTGCCATGGTATTTCTCTAAATGGCTCCCGTTCCAAAACTTTTAAAGAGAAGGGCCCATATGGAGACTGTATTACACCACAGTACAAGGATGCTCATTTCAAATCAGTTTCCTCCATCACTTTTATATTAAATATGTAATTTTGTGTTTATTAAAAGACCTAAACTGCTCCGTGATCAGCATTTTCACTCCAGGGGTGGTATTCATGAGAGTCCCATTAACATGAGCAGCTGGTAGTATAATTGCATTCATTTTGAGTATGAAATATGAAATCTTTTACCTATACATACAATCCTTTACACACGTGCACATCTATGCATTCATTTTAAATGAATGAGTATGTTAATGGGTAAGGACCATATTAAAAGTTAAGTGCACAATGAAGATTTAATATTACATTTGGACAAATTAATGTTCACACCTTAAATGTAACTCCACTGGAATTTATGGAAAATGAGTAAAGTTTGAGTAAAGCATGAATAAGAATGTCCCAATTAGTAGATATATCAGCTTGAGAGATGAGCAGTATTAAGTCCAATGCCAATATTGATAAGAATATAACCATAATATGTCATGCTTAAATTGTAGTTTTCTGTTGTAAATACACAAAAATGAATGGCATTCAATGCTAATATTTAATGCATAAATATGTCACTATCAATTCATTAATAGGATTGTCCCTGTAAAGTGAGTAAAGTATTGCATATATTAGCTGCATCTTTTAGTTTTTCAACACACAGCAACATTTATTTCACTGACTTGCATGCAGTTATCTTACACAGTTGCTGTTAGTTTTGAGTCAGTATCTGTTGTAATACTACTACTACTACTACTACTACTACTACTACTACTACTACTATACTACCACTACTACTACTACTACTACTACTACTATACTACCACTACTACTACTACTACTACTACTACTACCACCACTACTACTACTACTACTACTACTACTACTACTACTACTATACTACCACTACTACTACTACTACCACTACTACTACTACTACTACTACTACTATACTACCACTACTACTAATACTACTACTATACTACCACTACTACTACTACTACTACTACTACTACTACTACTACTATACTACTACTATTACTACTACTACTACTACTACTACACTACTACTACTATACTACTACTATTACTACTACTACTACTACTACTACACTACTACTACTACTACTACTGCTACTACTACTACTACTAATAATAATAATAATAATATGCAAAATAATACATTGCAGTGGATCAGAATGTGTTACATTATCTGTTTAATATTGGTTCATCGATATTGCTAAATTTTCTACTATTTTCTACTATTTATACAACAACAACATCATACGTATCCTTTATTTTATAACCTTTTATTGGTATGATTTATACAACAATTTGATTTATCTTTTAATTGTTTTTTCATTTTATGTTACATCTAATCACATTTGACCACAAAAAAAAGCTATTCCTTCTTCCATCTGCACTTTCTATCCCTTATTTTTGGGAGGTTTAAAGGCAAGTGTTTGTATATAAAGGCATGTTCTTTAGACACTATTAATAAACACCATCTCAGCACTTTTGCATAAGAAAAATCTGGCAACCTTGAAGGCATTACCTACATGCAGATAATTTGCATAACCTAAAAGGAGAGCCCAAAATATCAACCAGTGTACCTGCGTAACTAAACTTTTAACACAGCAGCCTCCCTGACATAAATATTAGCAATTAAATTTGTAAATGATATTGAATAGAAACAAATTTAACTTGGGATTATCAAGAGGCCTCGTGTGTGAAAGGCAGCCAATATTTGTGAGCTGCCACAGTTTGATGAATTGAATTGAAAACAGAATGGAGACACAGCAGGAGGTAAAGCTTCAAGTCAACAAAGAAGACTAGACATGTCTGTAAATTTAAATAATTCAGAAATTAAAGATGAACAAACATCAGTGTGTAAAATGTTAATTCCAATAGTTCTGTTGTACATAGGATTCATGGGATCATACTGTCTTAAAACAAATATGAATTTATTCCTATCATTAAACCACCACACTAATAAAACATTTTCGGTACATGTTGAATTTGTTGATAATAGAACATCTGTGAGTCAAGACATAAAGCTTTAAGATTTCACAGGCAACATCATGTACAGGTGAATAGTCTGAAAATGTTGACTGTTTGGAAGATGTTGGTCCACACAAATTGTTTAATCACACATTTACTATATCTGGAGTGACACAGAAGCCAGAGATTCTCTACTGGACAGATATTTTCTTGACAAATGCCATATGTAAAAACGTCCGCAAATATTAAAACACTAACGTTGTTAACAACTGTTTGAGTAGCTGACCTTTCCAAGTGCTGCTGCTATATAATATGAGCTGCAATGCTACAATGAGCAAAACAGATGCCATATAGAGTCCGCTCCTGAACTAGACCTAATCATCTTCTTTCCTAACAGAATCGTCAGATGGACCCATGTCAAATATTACATACTAAATATTTAATTAGCGCTTGACAGTTTTACCAGATGAACATCATGCACTTCTAACATTTAAAGTTATAAAGAAGAAAGTTATGGAAACAAAACTTCCATAAAGTATAGTATAAAAGCATTTAAGTAGAAGATGTTTTAAAAAATCTTTGTTGATTTAGAGAAGCATTACACTTACACTTTCAGCAGGTGATGGTATTCTTATGCTGGTTGTCTTACACCTGTTGCAAGAACTTTTTATGTACTAACAGATGTTTTTGTTTTACTCTCTCCTGCTTTCCTTTTTCTTTTTCATAATCCTTTTCTATCTATTGGTTGTTCCCTCCCTTTTTTCTCTTACTGAGTATCAGTGTTTATAGGTAGACCTATCCAAGTTGTGTCCCACTTGTTTTTATTTGGGACAGAGAGAGAATTCACACTTTTTAAACTATGTGTAACTCTCTCTCTCTTTCTCTCTCTCTCTCTCTCTCTCTCTCTCTCTCTCTCTCTCTCGCTCGCTCTTCTGTAATCCAGCTGGGAACCTTTTACCACTGTTTCTTTTGGCTCCTCCTAACCAAGCTCCCTCTTTCTCCACAAACACCCCTTGCCCCCAAATACCCCACCTCCTCCAAACAATACACACTCAAAATCCAGCAAATGACAGGTTGGTAAAGCACAGAACAAATCTGTTTTTCTTATATGATTTAAAGTTTATAAAAGCCTGTAAAAATGTCTATGTTGTTAAAAAAAAAAGACTTTCTGTTCCTAATAAAAGTATTGTATAGATTATTATATCTAATAAGTCAGTATATTACCACTGCCCTATAAAAGTCTCATATAATCAAATTACATTTCTGATGCGTCTCAGAAAATTCCAGAGTTGGACCAGTAGTGTTAAATGGTGTGTATTGGATCCATATGTAACCCATTTTATGAACTCGAGAGGTAGATGAAAAGAGAGAGATTATGAAACTGGAAATATTTTTTAAGTCTCTGACTTCCAGATGTTATTTCTCTTTCAGTTCCCCTCTCCTTAACTCTCTCTCTTTCACTCTCTCTCCTTTTATCTCTGATCTGTTTTCACTGGATTTATGAGATCAGTCTTGGCTTCTGTGCTACTTTCCATCTATTCAGTGCTAGGCTGCAGTACGCATGCGTACCTGTTTCTCATTAAGCACGACTCATTCATCACCCCAAATGGATTCCTTCTTATTCTCCAGCGTGCTCAGGCGATAGGAAGTTAGCCAGATAACTAACGTCCATGTGTATGTGTAATAGCTTGTTATAACAAGCTCAATATGATTTTAGAATAGCATGACTCCTTAAAATAGCTGCTCTCCTCATAATAGAAATCATTACTTTCCTGCGAAGCAGAAAGAACAGCCATTTCCTCAGTTCTTACCTTATTATGACTTCAGCCTGAGCCAATAAATTCTTACTAAAAGAAAGAAAATACAAGCCGACAATTCTACAAAGCAGAAATTAAATGAAATTAATCATATCTTTATTAACTAGGGACAGCAACCTTCTGACCTTAAAGGAATAATCCAGCATGTTTTAAGCTAACCTCTAACATGGCATTTAAAATGTTTCTCTCTACTGAATAAAGCACATTTCCCATTAAATTATAGTGGACATAAAAGAGCACTCGCCATAAACCTATACATGAATGATAGATATACCTGAGCTGTTTTTATGTAGTTTTACCCGTAATATTTTCTGGACACGTTTGTAGCCCAAGCATAAATTATTAACACAACACTGTTCAAGGCTTTATTTTGAAGGGTTAATTTTCCAGTGTAAATTACAATATAATTTTAATTATATTGTAATTTACACTGGAAAAGTGTAAAAGCGTATATTAAAACGTAATTATGATAGGTAAATGGTGCGTTATGTTATAATAGAAAAGTCTAAAATGTTTAATATTTTAAAAAATACATATTAGACTTTTCTATTATAACATAACGCACCATTTACCTACCATATTTACATATTTATTTAACAGTTACCACACATACTGGCTAACCATAGCCTTATGTGTTTTTTTTTGTTTGTTTATCATTTAAACAATGCATATTTATTTTGTTGATTTTGCATCAAGTACAAATTACAAGTACAAGTTGTTAATTTGTGCATCAAGTACCTGAACTGTGCAGTAACAATAATAGTTGTGTCTATCTGTCTGATTTTCTGCTACTGTATAGTCTTTGAGAAAAAGGGACTTTGCATCTCACTTGACAAGCTGCATTCTTTTAATAATTTTTTTAATAATAATAAAAAAAGAATGATTAAAGAATGTCTGCATATAGTTGTTATAATATAAGTAATAGCAGGAACTAATTTGTGCTGCAGAGGTTCCACAACTTTTAGGTATAAAATTCATTTGCACCAATAGTGAATTGCAATATAAAAACATGGGAATTTTATTTATTGATTTCGATCTTTATCTTGATTTTATTCTTGATCTTGAGAAAAATAATCCCTAATATTTCTATAATAACATTTACTAATACATCAAGATTATCAAATGACTTACAATTAAAAAGTAGTTATTGTACCAATATGTTAATGTATTTATTTATTTGCTTGTTGGTTTGTTTGTTTGTTTATTTATCCCCCATTTCTGGCTTAAATCACGAATTCTTTGAACTATTGTAGGAGTAAACACATTTCTGAGGTAACTTACTGGTGGCACCTAGTGGTTGAATTTAGAACAGCGTATTACATTATTTTGCCTTACTATTTTAAACCCTATTTGCAAAATGTAACCATTTTAAGAATATCAGTTGGGAGGCTATAAATCATTATCAGAAAACAAAGTGTTTTCAAGAATCTGAATATTTATATTTACCTTCACAATTTCAGAACAAAGAAAACATGATTATATGATGACAAGGGAAAAAGAGGAACTTCAGAAAGACTCATATGAGACATTCAGAGAGTCAAGTTTCCTAGGCTGAAAGAGAAAGTCTGTGTGCTGTTTACAGTTAATGTCTAAGGGTGTATTGTGTGTTGGGATTAAGGTAAAGAGATGTTAGCAATGAGAAGAGAAGTGGGAAATTCTGGACTGAGTCAGTCTAAACTAAGCCCCAGAATTGTAAGCATTACGACACAACTTCCTTTTATTGGTCACGTCCTTCTGATGTTACTTTGATAATAGACTGTTTTACCCAAACTGTTGACTGTCTGACAAGCAACTTGTGATTAGGCATTTGAAATATTTCTTGCACGTTATACAAAAACTGGGACTGAAAGAAAGCGTCGTGACTTGAACAGGAAAATGCATACAGCACAATTTGGACTGCTCTGGATTTTTCTCTTGTGTTGCAGTCATAAAAGTGTGGGTATGTATATTGTTTTTTTCTGTTATCCTTTTAGTGATGTGTGTTTTGTTGGGCAAAATTAAATTAAAATAAAGTAAATACATTTGTCAATTCTTTCAGTAGTGGTATAATACTAACTTAGATAAATGTTGCAGAAGCTGATTGGAGGTCTTTAGCATTTACATTAAATATCATAGAATTCTGGTGTAGTATTAGTTTTTTGCTAAAAATAAATATATTGTACTAGGGAATTATGATAATGGTATTTTTGCCCTAATCAGAAACCCTAAATTAACATTGATTCGAAACGTTCATGTTTATGAAGTTCATGTTTTTAAAACTTTTCACACAAATAGGCACAACAGCATTGTATTTGTTTCTTATTGTTTTGACATAAAATGCATTTCATGGAAGTAATCTTCCAAATGCTTGCAAAAATATTTAAGTTGTTTTCTATCACCAGAAAAAAAAAGTACCTCCCCAGCCAAATCTGCAAATTTTTTATATTTTGTTTAAACACGGATTACATTCACGTTAAGATCCAAATGTGTTTGGATGTCAAATTAAATGGGGTTAATTAAGTTACAAATACTATATGGACCTAAATCAAAACCAAAAAGTGCTACAGTGAACATTCTGAGTCAGACAGACACCAGCAGTACACTGTGTGCAAAAATATAATACTATAAATCCTTAATCGGCTTATGTAGTTTCATTCTATAGCAAACTCAAGGCTGGAAGAAAACATGCAGACATTGGCATGGGACAACACTGCATTTCACCATTCTTATGCCAGCACACACTCATATTTAGTCAGCTCAGAGAGTTTCCTCTTTGTGTGAAAGTCTACAAAAAAAACCCTGCAGATGTCATAATGGCGGGTTTCAGTCAAACAGACTGAAATTATGAAAATCTGGATTTTTCGCTGATAACTGCATTTGAAAACATGAATTTTACAAAAGATTATGTTGAAGTGCTTTTATTTACTGTCTAACATACACTTCATGTATTCTGTTTTAGGACAATATAAACAACAGCTCACAAATTGTACCGTTTATATACACAGAATATATTTGTTACAGGCTTTATTAACTGCAACAGAAAATGTTGTAATGTTCAGAATGTAATAAAAAGAGAATCAAAACCTCATCAAACTGATTTAAACAGAAATTACTTCAACAAAAGTCAAAGACCAGACAATGGTTAGACACACCAAAAGGCTCAAGTCATCAAATTGCACAACTGACCTTTATCTCAAGTGAAAAGACTGGATTTTATAAAATATAACATCAGAATTCCACAACTGACTGCACCCCAGGCCTCCTCAGTACATACATATACTAACTGATCTACTGAATCACAAATCTCCAAATGTGCACCCTAAAATCTAGTGGAACATCTTTCCAGAAGAGTGGAGGTTATTATACCATCAAATAGAAACTAGATGTGGAATGGGATGTTAAAAAAAAACAAAAATCTTATAGGCAGGTGTCCACAAACTTTTGTACATTTAATGTATCTTGCCTAAACCTTACAAATAGAAAAGTTTGAATGCTTATAATCAATAATAATGCTATGCTTTGTTAAAGCTATGCTAAGCTATGCTTTGTTTGCTTGTTATATATATATATATATATATATATATTACACCTATTGTAATAGCACCAGTTATTAGTTAGTATATTCTAGTATATTCTGACTGACCAAAGTATTCTTGTTAGAAGAGAAAGTAGTGTTTGGCATTATGATTAAAATGATCCTTATTTTAAAACATATTTGTGCTGTTGTGCTAAGTGCTAAGCTTGAAAAAGTGTTTAAAAACTTTTTCAATTCCTGTAACATCACAAATGGTTCAGTTAATCAGTCTAATTATGACCATTTACTGAGATTTAGAAATTAAACAAAAATTATGGTAAAAAAAAAAGGATTATTTTGCATTGATCTAGAGTCAGCTCTAAAATGTATACCAAATATATATATTTAAATATCAGTCAAAAAAGACTGCTGGTAACCCAGTAGACTATTGACCTTCCAAACACCCCATCAGTGGATCTTTTTGTGTTTTTTCGCTTTTAGCCAAAATGTCTGTCAAGAACCGAACCAACGTGGCACTGGCAGGAAAACCAGTCATTCTTCAGCTTGAAGTCACCATCCCAGTTAACGGCAGCAAGAGCAGAATTAAGTGTTACCATGACGGGCATCAAGTATGGGAACACGTCACTAATCAAAATACTTCTCCTAATCCAATAAAAAAAAGTTTGTCAGCAAATATTAGCATGGCTAACAGGTCATGCTCTGGAGAATACTACTTTGAGTACATGGATGAGAAGCACTATTGGGTTGTCCTTGTACGAGGTGAGTAAGCAGAAGTGGTTGTGCACCTCAGACAACACCTGGCCTCATTTCCATAATAATAATGGTATCAGATTTTGTTTTAGTTATAAAGCACTTTGGTTAAATTGTTACAAGTTACTATGAAAAGGTTGTTGTTCTATTATATTATTATGATACATACTATTATATTAGCATACATGAAGGCTGGTTTAGACTGCTCAATATATTAGTTATGCATTTGAAAAGAAAATGTATGTGGAAGCACCTTTTTATTTCCAAATCAGTTTTCCATGAGGTTTCAACAAACACATAGATGAATGTAAGGGCTAATAATATTCTGCTTGGGAGACAAAAGCTCTATAAAGAACAGAAAGTGAATCAGCTGACTAATTGCCATAGCCTGTTGAGCAACATGGAAATTTTCTGAAGTTGAACCATTTCCAAGGGCCAATCTCATCACATCCTGATAACTACACGCCTTCCTTGACATGTCACTGATCTCTTTCTGTCTGTCTTTCCTTTTCTCAGATGTGGGTTATCTGCAAGAAACAGGGAGCTCTTTCACACCTTTGCTGGTTGTGTTCATTGTCCTGCTGCTTTCCAGCCTCACTGGATCAATTTTTATTTTAAAGTGGTACAAGGTGATATTGAGAGTCAGAAACTACTGACTTTATTCCTCTTTAAAGCCAAACTAAACGTTATTTTATTCTTACTTTTTGTAATGATCTTAATGAAATAATCAAATCCTCAGTGATGGCAATTGCCCTGTTATTAAAACACCACTAATTGTTAAAGCTTATTAGGACATGCTGTATAAGAAAATAATCAACAACATGATGGTGTGATAAAGCTCAATGCAAAGTCGAATTACTTTTACCATTACTTTTAATGCAGCATGTCACAGAGAAACCACAAAAACACAACTTCCTCTGTCCTACATGTTTCCTGTAGCAGTAAAATGTAAAAGACAGTGATAATGAGTAACAAGAAACTCACCTTCTCATTTTATTTTCCCAAAGAATTGTCATCCTTATAAAATAGTTAAATGCAATATCTCTTTTAGGCTCATTCGCCATCTGAAGGTAAAGAAGATCATGAAAAGGTTAAAAAAGGAAAAAGGAATACAGTTACAACAGAAGAAGGAGCCACGTCTGATTCAGTGTACACGGTGAGCCTCTTTTACCTCGGATTTTCATACTCATCTTTTTTTTTTTCTCAACTGCTTGGGACAATTCTGGCCAATAGGAAAGTCACTCTATTTGCAAGATATCAGATTTAATCAAAAACTATGTCATATTAATCAAATCAGCATGTCATAGTAACATCACCATTAAAAAACACACCAAATGAATATATAAAGCCACAGTTTTCAGTTGCCTTTATTGTGCTTTGGGAAACAGGAATTCACATTTACCAAACCACTGAGCCAGCATATTGTTTTTTTTTATTTTATTTTGCTGAGCAGACTTTTCTTTTCAAAATACCTCAAAGCACATATAAGAATTGCTCAATGTCTTAATTCGAAAATATTTTCTCTCTATTTTTTTTATTTTTTTTTAAGGGTTGTTTATGGGATAATAAACAGTGAACATTTTTGTTTTTCAGAGAGATGTATACCCTATGATTTTCAAATATTTAATCATACATGTCAAATTTGAGGTGTAGCATTCTCATTATTTCATTAACATTTTTTACCACATTTTCCTTCCAGGAACTTGAAAAAAGAACTGTTTCCGTTTATGATGTGCTGAAAGTTGATGAAGTCAGGAAAGCGAGCACAAAAAGCGAATCCTCAAAGAAAAAGGTACAATCAAAAGCCAGAATGTCTTAGCATACCCTTTATGGAGTCTGAATTCAGGTGGATGAAATAGATACATTTTGCAGCAGCTATCTAAAAAATAATACTTAAATATAAATAGTTGTATATGATTAATCTCTTGCAGTGGAAATGTTTCATAGGAACAACATGACTTAATTGGTAGCTCAATTGTTAAGATGTTGTATCATTTATAAGAAGTTGCCCCTGCTGGGTCTTTAAACGCTTAGTTGTGTAAAAAGGATCATTGTAAGCATAGGGGTACTGTATATGCCAAAATTAAAAATTGATCATTCGTGTGGCATTGTTTTAAGAAATGTGGCCATCAATAAACAAAAGGCTGAACCAAAAATGTTGAAAAAGAATATTTCATTGTGTATGAAAAATTGATGAGGTGTAAAAAGGTGTACATGTAAAAAAGAGTGATGTTTTAATTAAATTACATTACATCAAGAGGAAATGTGGAAACGGTTTCATTAATGCAAAAAAACAACCCTCAGCTGTGGTTAAATGATGCACTGATGAGTTCATGTGCTTTGAAAATTGGTGTTATGCAACAACTTTTTCTTTAATAATATCTATAATCTGCAAAGAGCAGGGTAATCATCTGCAAATAACAAACAAATGAGACACTGTCCTGATTTATCCGAAATGAAGTTATTTTGTTGTTAATGGTTTGTCGTTCTGGTTGTTCTAAACAGTTTGCTTTGTTTCTTTTACAGGCCAAGTCTGCACCTGTAGAGGAGGGGATATTAGAATCAGTTTATGAAAACTTTTAAAAAACAATATTTGACTAAATATGTACATTTTGTATATACAGAAGATCCATCTTTGAAAGATTAAAAAACTTTGTAAGCTTGATAGACATTGGGTTGATGTGAATAATTGTCAGTTTTATGCATAAACAAACAAATCTGTATATAGAATGTATTTCTGTATGCATAAAAAACGTGTAAATGCCATAAATATAATGGTCTGTCACCATTTTCAGTGAATGAATGAATGATTGAATGAATGAATGAATGAATTGTAGATATTTTGTGTCTGAACTTGAGGTCATGTTGATATGGATAATACATTTAACTGAAGTTAGTACAGTGCACTACACACCCAGTATTAGGATATAAAGACTTAGGTTTGCCAGGCTTATGAGCATGTTTGTGACAAATTTGAGGAAGGAAAGGAGTTAACCCAATAACAGGCTTTCCCAGGCTTATTTACCGTTTTAAATAAGGTTCTATGAATGATAGGGTGGTTTACTTCTGCTAGTGGAGTGTAAATCAAAACTCTAATAGAGATCTCATTGATTCCTTAATCCCAGAAATCGTGTGAAAACATTTAAATAAGTATAAATTCTTCAAATACGTTTAGAGCTGTTAGGTATTCAGTGGATGTATTGCTGGAGTACATACAGCCTTAAAATCCACAACGTTACTGAGCAACTCAAGAACTATGGGGATGGATTTGGACTGTAATTAATATAAACAGTCTGCTACAATGTCTTAGCATCGCAGCTTTCATTAATATTTTTGCATTTAACATCTAAACAGCTCTCCTTAACAAAAATGGAACTGTAATAAATGGTCATTCGGTGCCACCCAGATGAGGATGGGTTCCTTTTTTGAGTCTGGTTCCTCTCAAGGATTCTTCCTCATACCTATCTCAGGGATTGTTTTACCTTACCACTCTCATTACTGGATTTGCAGATGTAAAGTGTGGTGTAAATGTCTATGATGGAGGGAAGAGAGACCCTGATGATACTTTCAGCTGCCCTCACTAGCCGCTGTAAGATCATGCAGTTAGGATGGTGTAATTCCCAAGCCAGGCAGTGATGCAGTTGGTCAGGATGCTCTCCATGGTCCCTCTGTAAAATGTTTTGAGGATGTGTGGTGAGATCTGGGCCTTCCTTAAGAAGTAGACATGCTGATGGGCTTTCTTTGCTATGGAGCTGGTGTTGTGTGTCCAGGTTCTCTCTGCCTGATAAACACCAAGGAATTTGGTATTCTTGGTAATCTTTAAAGAGGAGCAAATGATGTTCAGCAGGGAGTGATAACAATGTGTCAACAACTAGCTCTTTTGTCTTTATCCACTTTCAGAGACATGTTGTTGGCTTTGCACCGGTCCGTTATCCTCTACCCTTCATCTCTGTATGCTGAGGCGAGTTACAGCCAAGTTTATCAGGGTACAGCTGCATCTCTCCATAGAGCTCAATTGCCTTTATAAGTAAAAGTTGCCTCTAGTAATATGGCGGCTTTGCTGACGTGAGAATATAGAGAGTTCGTTCCGTTTCCTGTTCACTGAGCGAGGCACGGATTGTAACCAATCACAATGCAGCAGCGTGATTTGGTAGCCAATAGGAACACATGACGTTAGGAATTATTACCTTGTAGCAACAATGGCGGCGGAGGGAGATTTCCTGACGCGTTATCGGATAGTGTCAAACAAGCTGAAGAAGTAAGGCTCTGTGTTTTTCTACTATGCGCTGTTTAACACTTTCATTTGTAATAATACATAATCGCAAATATTTTATAAAACCAGTTATAAATGATCGTTTTAAATGATCATTTGAGATCATTACAAATAATCAGCGCTGTCTATTTTTTCACGTCGTCGTTTGTCACGAGATATTTATTTGTTTTTTCCTTCTCAAAGACGTTTTCTGAGGAAACCAAACGTCGCAGAAGCCAGTGAGCAGTTTGGTAAGATACACGGGCTAACCAGCTTCATGTGTTCTTTAAAAACATTTCATGGGTATGCTAGTGAAGGTAGGGGTGCTGACTGAGCAAAACAATAATAAAAAAAAATGTTATTATGTTCAGGTCAGCTGGCAAAAGAGCTGAAACAGCAGGACTGTCTGCAGTATGCAGCCTTCTGTAATTTGGCCATGGCACGGTGAGTATTCTCACACATCTGGAGAGATTGACACAGGATGACACACAGTTGGACAGGATGACAGGACACACAGCTGGACATACTAAAAGAGGACACACAGTTGGACAGGATGACAGGACACACAGCTGGACATACTGACAGAGGACACACAGTTGGACAGGGTGACACATGAGAGTGGTCCCCAAACCCCGGGCCACAGACTGGCACTGGTCCATGGGTAATTGGTACCTGGCCGCACGGAAAGAATACATAACTTACATTATTTCTGTTTTATTTATCATCTGATTGTGATCGATGTTTTATTTTGGAAAATGACCGGATTCTCTCTGCCACATCTGTCTATAACTCACTCTTGATGCATATCACATGTCTTTCCTCCATCTGCTACCTTCTTAAAGAGGCTGCTCCGCCCGGTAACACATAATACATTACCGCTAAATTTAAACCTCAAGCTAGCAAAATGAACAAAAACCAACACAGTGGATTAATGTTTATTGTTATATTTAGAAAATACCAGTCTTTATGCCAGTCATATCATTTTATTTTGTTGTATTTATCCGCCACACCTCAAAGACCGGTCCGTTGGGCAGGATGACACAGGAAACACAGATGGACAGACTGACACAGGACACAGTTGGACAAACTGTTGCAAGACACACAACTGAAAGGACCGATACAGGGCAGATGGGCACAGGGCACACAGCTAGACAAGTCAAGACATGGCACACACAGCTGGACAGGCTGAGACAGGGCACACAGCTGGATAGATTGACACCAGGCACACAGCTAGATAGAGCAACACAGACTCGCAGCAGGACAAACTAACACAGGACATATAGTTGGGCAGGCCGCCACTGGCAACACAGTCGGGCAGGCCGGAACAAGACACACATCTGGACTGACTGACACAGGACAATTTAACTTTAGTAAATCGAGCAAAAAGTTATTTAGTTTATTCTGGTTTATGCAAATGTTTACTAAAATAAAGCTACTAAACAGATTGGAAAATGAGGCAAGAGCAAGACTTATATTAAGCTTTATTAGTTTTATTGTACATTTTTTTTAATAATAGTGTAAAAAAGACAGATGTGTAGATTTCATTCTCTTCCCTCTAGGTGTGAGCAGACTCTCTTTAATGCCCCAGGGGAGGCTCTGGCTCTGACCGATGCCGCCCGTCTCTTTCTAGCCTCTGAGCAGGAGATCCGAGCTCTGCAAGCACCAGGATTTGATGAGCATCTTCAGGCTGCACTCAACTGCTACAGTTTTGCCATTAAAGTAACCTGCACAATCTGTTTCTTTTGTTAAATATACAACTAAAGCCTTAAAGAGATATGCTGGAGTTTCTAAGCTACTATACCAGGGAGAAAGAGAAGTTTCAGTTTCTGAGGGCAATTCTGTAATGTTTTTGCAGGTGTATATTGAGATGAATCAGCCGGTCATGGCTGCCAGTCTCTCCTTGGAGCTTGGGAAAGCACTAAAGGCAAGAATTATAAGTTGGAAAAATTGTAAGTTGGTTTTTCTCTAGACGGTATGTTCAGGTTCATAATTTGTGTATGGTGTGTGTGCAGGAAATGAATAAGCCAGGAGAGGCTATTGTCCACTTTCAGAGAGCTGCAGAGCTTCAGTCACAGATGCCTATCGAGGCTCTATTGTCTTTTGGAGAAATGGCTTCATGCAAAATACTGAGCCGTGAGTACCTCGAGACTTTAACAAACCTCAGACAACAAAATTAATACCACAGGATTGCAAGCACTCATTAATTATTATTATTATTTTTTTTAGATTTGCCTTTTATTTGAATTCGAAGCTGATAACCGTGTGATGTTTGATTGACAGGTGATTATGACGGCGCACTGGCTGTCTTTTCAGAAATGCAGGCTATGTGCCAGGAGAGAGGGCTACAGCTTCCTGGCACAAATACCCCTGTCGGTAAGCCCATCTCTTTTAGCATAACTACTTCAGTCAAGTTAGATGGACATTGTTTTATGAGCTCTATACTTCAATTCGAGATCATGTAGGCCATAATAATGTAGCAGAACAGGAATGGATATATATATGGATAATATTATAAATATATGGGAATAATAATAATAATAATATGTATGCTATATTGGTGAGTCTGTGCTCAAAATCGAGTCAGTGCTGGTCTTTGTTTTAACTGCATATGATCTGGTCTAGAAATTTGTGAGCAAAGATGTGAAAATGTCTCGGGAAAGACAAATTGGGACAGAAACGACAAGGAAGCCTGCAGAAATTAGATTTTTAAGACACAGATAATAAGCGTTCATGTTTATTTCGTGCTGCATTGCAACAATTCATGTTCTTATTTGTCTTCTCAGGTGCGTTTATGGATATAGTTGCAAAGTGTGAAATTTCTCGAGTTCTTCTGCTCATGTTGCTTGAGGTAGGCCCAAGCTCTTAAGATTAAGAGCAATGAACATAATGTCTCTTTATGCTATTAGATGGATTTAGCTGGTTTTAGATCCTAATTTGCATTTTGTTGCTATTATATAACCATTTCAGTGCTTTATGGCTCAGAAGTAAAAAGTATTGTGAATTTTGTAAATAAGTATTGTGATGTTATTTGTTATAATCCATGATGAATTGATTATTTACTGTCAGTATGTATCTATATACAGAATGTAAACAGTGTATATAAATCTGTTTCAGCCCCCTCCACAGAAACTGCTGCCTGAGCATGCACAGACACTAGAGAGGTACGCCTGGGAGTCTTTTGACTCACACAGTCAAGGTAAGACTGAAGTTCAGCTTTAAAATTTCTATTTGGATTGATTTATTTTATTGATTGATTTATTTTTCTTTTTTTACACATTTACTGAGGTGTTTAAGGGCTGAACTATGTTTTTGCATTTTTAGTGAACTTCCTTGCAGAAGATGTCTTCCTCTTACTGCAGTCTGTGGTGGTAAGTTATTTGCATGTGTAATCTCAGCTCGGGTTTTAAAACCTAATAGACCAAGTATCTTAATTGTATGTTCTATTGCCTGGTTCCTGACAAATAGACATGAGAATTTGCATCTGTGGATAATTCGGTGTATGTGATATGTGGACATGATGCTTTTAATTGTTTAGCTGTTTTATCAAGCTGCCACCTCGTGGTCATTGGGTAGTAACTACAACCAATAACATACAACACCTTAATAATCATGATTTTTTTTTTTTTTTTTTTTTTTTTAAACCCAGCACAAATAAATGTGCATGTGTTTTCACACCACATATGTTGGTGGTATAAAGCACTCTTTATGGTCCTCAGACTTTCAACTAGCCATTTGTTTTTGTTTTTTTAGATGGCATGCCAGGAAAAAGACATTGAATCACTCAAGTCTCTTCAAACAGAACTGTGGTGAGTAGGTTGAAGATTATTATTGTATTTCTTTGACTATGGTGGTAGAAAGTGGGAACATACAGTATATACTAAATGACTCTCTCTCTCTCTCTCTCTCTCTCTCTCTCTCTCTCTGTGCAGGCCTCATCTGTCTGCTGAACAGAATCACCTCTTACATCTCCTTGTGCAGGAAAGAATCAGCCCTTCTGGTCAAGGGGTTTAGTTCAGACTTACACACAGCCATGTGAAGTTCCTTATTGTCCACTTCCACTGCCTGGTGCATCATGAAGGGAATGATAGTAATAAGGCTGTGGTACAGCTATAACTGAATATTCATATTACATTTGACGACTCCTATTAAATTTGATGAAAATATTTTATTTCATAACATTGACTAATGTGATGTACACACACAACCTGCCCATCGCAGGACATTTCTATTTTGTTCTATTATTTTAAATTCTGGATCATAGCACTTTAATAATTTTACATTTTTAATATTTAATGTTACATAAAAACCTCTTGTTTATTTCGATGTAAATAAAATCCAGAATGAATCATGTGTGAGTGTTGTGCAAGTTGTTTTAAATGGATTTATTTACATTTTCTACATCATCAAACTTTTTCAACATGACACTCATCCATGCCTTGTCTAATCGCCTCCTGATAAACTGCATTTCTGGAAACCTCTTCCGAGCATCAGCGGTAAGCATTATTATAATTCCTCCATAGACTTTACTAGCATAATCATTTCCAACTTAAATTAAATAAACCGTACAACATTTCTCCTTACAGTAACCAAGATTGAGTGCACACAACGACATGAACATTTAATGAGCTTTCATAACATCGGTTCTCATAAAAACATGTCCAGTGACTACAGAGCCACATCAGTTCTTTCTTTTGTATGGTGTGATGAATGCAGATATTTGACTGCAATTTCCAGTTAAGATACAAAATATTACAGCACCAGACTATAAATAAATATAGACTAATTAGATTTATATTGGTCGAGATCCCAGATTTGTGCAGTGATACTTTGGCAAAAAGAACACCAAAAATTAATGCAGAAACAAAACAATTACAAATAATTAGTGTATCTGAGCAAACATTCTTCTAAATATTCCATTAGCATTCTTTCAAAATTATATTTTTACAGTGTCTGTCTATATATTTTTACTTTATATTATATATTTACACACCTGTGACTTTATATATAAAACACATACTAATATACACCTTTTTTTTCATAAATCTTCTAATAAATACCTGAATCTCTCTCCTGATCAAAAGAACCTCAGTTAATCCAGTATAGTACAGTATAGTAGGTTTTTGAGTTCATTGACCTGTATTTTATACACTATATTATATAACCTTTTGAAAATTCAATCAGAAGATCTCAATTGCTTCATTTTAAACTAATCTTTTTCTTATCTGCCAATTCAGCTTTTCTGTTAAATTTTTTTTTTTAATCAGGAACGAAACAAAAATAAAATCTTGTTCCAAATGAATAATTAATAGCAAGTGAAAAGCACAAGAATCTATCAGCATGATTACTTTTGCTAACTAGCTTTTGCACTGTAATTTTAATCCACCCTCTTGCGCAGGATTACGTAGATGGCGCCGTTGATTAGCGTGAGCAGGCAGCCAAACCAAGCCATAATATACGACCAGCCATACCAGCCATCCTTCTCTCCTCCATGGAAGTGATTGGTGTAGATTGCCAGGGCCACCATAATACAGAGAGCTAAAAAAGAAAGAACCGTTTTATATATATATATATATATATATATATATATTGACCCAAAAAGGCAAACTGACAAAAAGTGCTAGAAATTGAGGCATGGTCATTAAGATGAACCCAATGGACCGCATAATTGAAACTTACATTTATGGCATTTGCCAGGCCCCCTTTTCTGTTATTTTATACAACTGAGCAATTAAGGGTCACTCAAGGACCCAGCAGTAGCGGCTTGGTGGTGCTGGGATTTGAACTTGTGACCTTTCAATCAGAAGTCAAACAGTTTAATGACTGAGCTACCACTTAACTGTGTAGAAGTTAGGTTTAAACCTTCAGCCCTTTTGGCAGTGGTTGTATAAATGCTAACTATGGTAACTTACAATAACTACAAATTTGCTAAACATTGGTATAAAACAGTTAATATCACCTTTTTAAACAAGTATTCATAAAGCACATTTGAGAGTAATTACACTGTAAATTGTCTTTGGTGTTAATGGAAGCTTAAATGCTATAAGCTTGGAACTTTTCTTCTATTCCTCTCTGCAGGTTACTATTGCTCTTTTAGGGTGGATAGGAAGCACCACAAAGGGGATGTTTATTTAAATGCTTAAAATCTATGCTTAAATCTGGGTTAGCAAGAAAACACACAGACTTATCCTGGAGCCACTCCATCGATGTGTCACTATCATACAATTCACCCTAATCTTTTCCTAAACACAGTTATTTTTCTTTTAAACCTGAAACCTGACATATCTGTGAATACTCACATGACATGAGCTGCAGCACTCCAGAGATTGTGAACCTCTTTCCTTTCCCCAGTGTGAAGAGTTGAAATAGGAATACACACAGGGAGATGACTGCAAAGAGGCAGGCCAGCACTGCAAAGGCCTGTACTGCTTGCAAGTAATCTAGAAAATTCAATAAAAAAAATAATGGTGCTTTATTCAGCCGAAAATTGATTAGTCAACAGTTCCTGCAAAAGGTCCTTGTTTTTGTTAGTTTGATATGATACTCCTGGCCCTGCAGAATTTCTAAATGACAAAAATATATATACTTCCATGTTTAAAATATTTTCCTGCTTGGTTTACCTTTGCGGTAAGATGTTGGAATGTCCATGTATACCCAGACATCATCATTTCTCTCCATCACCCATCTCCCCCACAGGTCTGTGTACATTGTTCTTGTGAACCACCAAGCCTAGAAAAGGAGACATGACCAGATAATATCCCATCATAACTCCTAAATTTTTTTTAGATTAGAGTAAAGTTAAGATAAAAAAATGTTGCAATTCTTTTCCATCTGAAATTTCTATGTAAAACATACACAACAGAGAGTTTCCCTATTATAAAAGTAGTCTTGATACAAAGATCTTGGGCATTTTTGAGTATATATAATTATAAATATAGTTTAAATCAGAAATATACAACTCCCAAGTAATCTGTATTTATTTAAGACCACTTTGCATTCTTTGTTTTAACCCTAACCCAGACTTTTAAGCTGCTCAGCCTCCGTTTTGCCTTAAAGGCAACCTGTTATGTATAGTATACTGTTTAAAAAAAGATGTGTACATTTATCATTGTGTTGCTATATATATATATATATATATAGTATTTCATCTGTTTCCAGTGGCTGCTCTCTTCAAACCAGTGACACATCAAAACATGGCACCATTGTTTTTAATCAGCTTTTGAGCAATCAGAAAAAGCACAGTAGAAGCATCCAACCAGAGACACGTTATAAACGCTAATAACGTGTCCAGCCAAATGCATGACACGCACATCGTTAGTGCAACGTCACGGTATATGACTTCCTACTGCATGCAGATCTTTTTTTATACACGGATTACTGAAGTCATTCCATCATCACCCTAGGCAATAATATTTCTGCTCGGTCATCTCTGCTATCCCGAGTTTGCACGCCTTTAAAATCATATCAAGCGTTAAAACACACATAATGACGTCATAATTGCTTCCTAACGCACCACTGGGCAACAGATCAAAGCAAACGTGATCAAAAGCGTTACCTGAGTGAGATTTACGCACTGAATATATTTCTTGTTTTTTAGTTTTTTTTTATTTGTTAGGGATCCGACATCTCAGACTCGCATCTCTCCACATCAACCTCTGTGTCCGTCCTTCTCCTCCCTCCCGTCCCGTTTGCTGCATTGTAAACCCCACCCATTCTGTCCCGAACCGCATCCTTCTCTACTACACAGTGTGCACTAAACTTCTGCCCTGCAGGTGATGATTAACATGAAATAAATATTTACATCTTCCATTAAATGGGAAAAGTGTGCATCCTAAACACATTTAGATGAGGCTGTGTGTGTTACAGCATATAATTAACACTAAGACTAATAACACTAGGATTATTTTAACATAGGTTGGCCATCAAGGTGATTTAGTCCATACTACTTAGTACTGAAGTACGCAGGCAGTCACGTCATGTCCAAGCTATAGTATGACTTACACCATGTTAAAAAAAAAAAGAAGCTTCTCATAGTTCTAAAGGTTGTAAAAAAATATATATCAGAAATACAAACGCCTTTATTACCTTTTGTATGATCCAAGATGCAGTGTCATTTCTGAATGATTTATCCTCCTGTGTTTTTAGCCATCCATCTATCCATCCATCCATCCAGGTTGCTTTCTGCTTAGGAAGTGAAGCTTAGAGACATAGATTACATACTGCTGCTTTAATTATATATACAGACTGCCTGTTTCATTAATGAAATAACTAATCAGCAGATGTTTGGTTGTCAATTCTCACACACTGTTACCAATCACACACACACACACACGCACACACACGCAAGAGTCGTTTTTAAAACGACTCTTTTAAGTGAATCGATTGCTCAAATCGACTCGCTAGCACTGAAGTATTAGACCGTGAACAGAACCAATTAAATAACCCACAAACTGTGCACATTTAAAGCTATAGACTAGCAGTGATATAAGACTATAAATCCCGCTTAAACAATATTTTAGCCCTAAATCAAATGAATCAAATATCAATGAATTGAGTTAGTGACGTGAGCCGTTTTGCATATGATTCGCACATGAAGTAGGTGTCATTACGAGTTCTGGCCACAAGGGCCTGCATGTGGTCCATGCTCACGGATTTATTAGTTATTTTATATATTGTGTGTTCAAATGGATCTTTCTGTATGACGAGAGCTGCAATGTTTATAATAATGTGCTTTCCTATCATTTAAATCATAGTTTTTTACTATTCACAGTTAAATGCAAAGCTCTTTTGGGAAAATAAAGACACGCTTCATGTCTCTCATTAGTGATCACTGAATAGCTGCTGGAATAAAGGCCTTGAACTGTACTGAACAATAAATTGTATTGTTTCTCATTGTTCTTTAAAAATAAAACGTCATTAGTTATGCAGATTACTGTGTGACCTGTAATCTGTATTCTGTTTATTTATTTAATTTTAAATATTATTAATTTTAAATTTAAAGGCACAGTGGACATTTTATTTTAATATAATGTAATTTGTTATATGATAGACCTTTTATTTTTCGTCCCACAGCTCTCAATAAGAAAATGTGTGTACATCTCTACTTTAAGGGTTTCCCAAAAGGCACAATCCATTTTTTTTAGGGTAGAAGGGGACCTAGTTTCCCATTTCATACTTCATACTTCATACTCCTTTGGCAGGAACAGGAACTCTTGACTTATCAATTTATTGAAATTTCTAAATGACTTCCTCTTTGGAGCGACACCCAGTGGCGAAGGCGCATAAATAGGCCGCCTTTGTCTCCCTCCACACTGATGGCGCTCTAATTGACGCTGCTGATTGTCAGGAACAGACGCAGGTGTAAGTGAGTTTGTGGTTTGAGGTTATTAGACTCGGACAGTCGGCTGGTCGCGCGCTCATACACACACACGTGAGTGAAAACACAGGCGATGTCTTGTCGACTACAGTCAAGAATTACAGCGATACTTCTTTTAGCAGTGACTCTACCTCTCTTTTTAACAACCTATGGCTCGGTTTTCAACCCAACCCAGAGCTTACCGGTAAGAAGGAATTTACCTAACGGAAGCAAAGCCAGAGGAGAGGACGTGATTAGCTTGAAAAGCTCTGAGCAGAGATTAAACACAGAAACAAAGAACTCAAAAGGCTCCTTTCTTCCATCCAGCAACATTTACATGTTGCCTCCATCCCAGACTGATGCAGAACAGCACTTTCAGTCTGACTCTCAAGGTCCTGACAGAGTATAACAGCTCATGTTAAACTAATGCACACTGGATTGGTCTTGTAACATGAATGTTCTTTTTGTCTAGGATTTCCTGATCAATCCATCCAAGGAAATGTCCATTTTTCTTCCAGTCATATTACTCCAGAATGGTTACAGATGAGACCCCTGGTACAGTGTTCCTCAGCTGCTATGATCTTTACAGCTAAAGGGTTGAACTACGTCCATCTTCTCGTGAACCGAGGTTGGACTGCCATGTAGATTGCAAAAACATTTTTTGCATTGTGTAAAATTATTCTTAATTAAAACCTGTCTCTCAATCTTTATTTTAGAGGGTGCTTCTCCTGTGTCAATACTTCATCTGCCCTCTAACTGTGGGTACAATGTGAAGGCGACATGGAGAGAATTAGTTCTTATAGTGCCATATAATGGGTGCTATGTCTTACAGCAGGTACTGTACATATTTATGGCTTTTTATGATAGCCTCTCAGATCCAGGCTACAAAGCCCATGTTAGTTTAAAGATATGCCAAGAAGATGAAATTCAACTCTTCGTACAATTGCTTTCTCTGATCCGTCAGAATGGAAGTTATGTTTTACCGCTGCTGTGGTGGGGAATGTCTTTGAATATTTCCTGCCCCATGCCTCCTGCTTCTGCTCCTGCCACTCCATCTGGTTTCTGCTCATACTTGGGGATAACCCTAGGGATAGAGGGGTCTCGGAGAGATGTGGAGAAGTATAGGATCAAAGGTGAGAGACTGTTCTAATATCTGTCCAATTTTAAATAAATCTTGTTTAAAGTTTAGCCACTTTTGTTATTCATGCACAAAGAACTATATGACTTCTGTCATAACATAACACCGTTGCTGCATTCAGTGTGTGAAGTGGTGTCACCCTGACGAATCATAAGGTTTAGTGATGGCAAGGTGTTTTGATCTTTATAGCACGTGGTATCATTTCTTGTGACACTACCAACCACGATTAAAACTTTAATGCACAGAAACCCAAATTTCAAGAGTTAAGTTCTTTTTGTGAAGGAAATTTGCCATGGATTTTTAGCTGTTTACGTTTGTTTAAAACTAGGCATATATATTTCACATGCATCATTTTCATGTTTTTTTCGTGTTTGCATCATAGTAAATGAGGAGTGGGTGCCACTTGTATCCAACACATGTGCGTGTCGTATGAACTCGGCACCTGAAGACCTGATCCTCTTTATTCCTTTCACTGTGAAGTGTGTTAAGGTTTGGCTTTGCAGTTTTCTTAATTAATGAAATGCAACTTATATTTTGCAGATTATACAGTGGATATAAAGACCGATTGCCTTTTAAATGTAAATGCAGTAGAATAGTGGTCATCCTAAAGTGATTCAGTTTTTGGAAAGTTGTCAGTTATTAATATGCCTAAACACAAAAATAGCTGTAGTGGCATAGGATTAGTTTTCCTTATTTAATATAAATGAAATTTAGAGTTTACGAATGCTTAATTTGTCATTTTGCTTTTTGTCAGGATGGAGGCACCACTCTTAAGCTTCTCTTGGATGGGAAAATGTACACAGTCTCTTGTCAGCCTCATCACTATATTCCCCATTACCCTCAGTATAATCCCTCTGCACCATTCCCTCACCCACTTCATCCACTGAAGACTCAGTATATTCCCCTTAACCCTTCTGTCACTAAACCACACCTGCCTGAAATGAACACTAATGTACAGCCCATGGCACATCGCATAATGCTTCCTGCTGAGCAAGCATCCCCAGTTGATGGCACAGGAGTAAATGCTCAGGCTTCTCCGCACACATCATTGTCATATGATATTCCACACGTGCCTGTTACACATTCTTCGGAAATGCCCACAACAGGGGGTGCAAAAAAAAATCTCCCACCTTTTGAGCATTTGCAGGTAAGCATGCCTTTGGTTTATCCACCTTATCAACATTTTCCTCATGCTATATACCCTTACTACAATAATGTAGTATCGGTGCCTCAGATGCCCCAGATGCTTCAACATCCTCAGGTCCACCAGGTGCCTCAACCTCCTGAAGCGCCCCAGGTGCCTCAGGTGCCTCAACATCCCCAGGTGCCTCAACATCCCCAGGTGCCCCAGGTGCCTCAACATCCCCAGGTGCCCCAGGTGCCTCAACATCCCCAGGTGCCCCAGGTGCCTCAACATCCCCAGGTGCCTCAGGTGCCTCAACATCCCCAGGTGCCTCAACATCCCCAGGTGCCTCAACAGCCCCAGGTGCCTCAACATCCCCAGGTGCCCCAGGTGCCTCAACATCCTCAGGTGCCCCAGGTGCCTCAACAGCATATGTTTCCAGTGCTAATAAATGATTCCTCCCAGTTGTCTCCTGTGCTTACCTGCAAAAAGGATCTTCTGAGAGCATCTCTGCACTCTGCAAAAATGAAATCTGTTAAAGTAAAAGGTAAGCGAAGATTTTACTTTAAGCTTCCAATGAACTTATGGAGTCTCACTTACGCTCATCAAGCAGGAAGTGTAGTTGACCCAAAAATTACTTGGATCTTTTCTAAGGCCAATAAATGAGTGATTATTCAGTTCTGTCTGACTCGGAGTGTAGTGCAGGATGACCTGTGGTTTCTTCTTCTGTGTAATGCTTTTGTATTTAGAATGTTCTATTTATATGCAGCATGTTACAAATGTTTTCAACAGTATTAAGTGAACAGATTTGTATTTTGATTTATCCTTCCATTCAGTCATCAATTATGAAGTGCTCTTAGAAAGGTTGTGTGGTGCATCTTATCCTAGGTAGAGTGCTTGTTAATCTAGGTTTCTTTAGTGACTGATCTCTTTAATGATAGGTGTTTTTTTTTCTTTTTTATATATAATTTAAGTATGATCTGCATACATTTTAATTAGAATTTTTTTTTTTTATATATATATATAAAACTTGCTGACCAAGCAATTATTTTTTTACTATTAGTTATTAGCAATATATGAGTTTGAAATAAAGATACTGACAGGAACCACATGAATGTGTATTTACCATTTGTTCAGAAATATGGATTAGCTATTCTGCTCTAGTACATAAATAGATAAAAGGATGATTAAAAAAAATCCAATGGATATTTTCTCTCAGGAATCACACATTGAAGTTCTACTGAGGACCTTTTTAGATAGTTTAAACATTGGTTTTTATTACAAATTTGAGGTGCAGCTCCAGTTTCCTGCACAGGTTTTTACAGCTGAACCATAATTTGGGTTAAATGATAAACCTCTGGCCTGATTTCAATGTGTTGGCAGTAAGAGAACATTATATATTACTTTATGTAATGCTTATGTAGCTTTTTTTTTTTTGTTTTCAGCACTTTGCTGCTGGACCTTGCCACTATACCCCTGCATATCTGATATATTTAGCGTTCACTTGTTTGAACAAGTTCTCATAATAAGACCGTATCAATGTGATCTGCACCCATTCGTCATGGATGATGGCACATGCTCTAGATACTGTTACCATGTGTCCATATTTAAACAGACCTAATTTCTGTTCTTCAATCTGTGTGGCTATAGATATGAAGAGGAAAGTTTGGGTTCCTGTTTCTTCTGCTCCGGTGCACTGTGGGTACTCACTGCAACGTAAAGGCAGGGGTGTGGTTTTCTCCTCCCCTCTTCCTGCCTGTCATTCATATACTGTGGTAAGAAAATGGTTTGGTAGCTATTATTGCACACGTCTTAATTTCTTAATCAGTGACACAGAAAACATTGTGTTCAGACACAAGGTTTATTGGAACAGTTTAATATAAAAAAAGGTTTAGATTGTTTTATAGGTTGTTCTTTGGATTACCACAGGATGTTTGCAATGTTTGAGAAATTTTGAAATATCCAATAACCCTTCAAGTAATTAAATTGCTATCATATTGATTAATTGACTGTCTGTTTGAGTAACCATTTCTACTATTAGAACATTTAATTGTACTGAATGTCTTTCCTCAATGCATCTAATTTAATCCTTTACCCTTCTGCAGCGTCCCTCATTACTCTCCCTTTCGCTGAAGTTCTGGGATCCTGTGATACAGAGACACCATGCTGTACAACTCCAGTGTCCTTACACTTCACCCTCTCCTACTATAACTGCTTCCTCCCCAACAACAACCAGTCTCGTGCTCAAACCTGTTTTCACACGTCCTCAACCAGCCAGTCATGAGATCCAGCTTTCCCATCCTGAAAAACCCTCAGGCTCATATTCCAACCCATCAAAACCTATAGACCCATCTATCCGCTTCCCAAATCCCAATGATCAATTTCTGTACCCACCTAAACCGACCCCCCCATCTTTCCAGCAGTCCAACAACCCAATGGCAACTTTCTGGCCACCTAAGCTCATTGGGATGTCCCAAACTACACCTCTGGGTTCTCAAGTACATCAACCACAAGTGTTATGCCACTTTAAAGATATGAGTGTCACGTTACCTCCTGGCCCAGTCACAGAACTGATGGTTCAATGTGAGTGATAATCCTAAAATGTTTGATTGTAGTTAGAATTTTGAGCATTTTGTTTGGCAATTTGTGTTGACTTCCTATGTTAAATCTTGGTACTGAAGCATTTGTGTTTAGCTTTTTTTATTTTTTTTTATTCAGTTCATGTTGGATGGATTGTTGCATTTACTATACAAACTTTAAAAACCTGACATGCATTAAAGGTTTCTCCAAATTCTGTTAAAACTTTATCAACCTAGGGTTTTTTTTTTTTTTTTATCACCCCTTTTTTAAGCTCCAATTGGTGGCATTAATGAAAATATCAAAGCAGTGCTGTTTGACGAAGCCCCAAGTCACTGTGGGTATTTGATGAAGAAGAACCAAAATGGTGGTATTAACATTCTTCTGCCCTACACATCCTGTCACATGGTATATCAGGTCTGTGAAGTGGTATAACTCTATACTTAAATAAATAATGATTACAATTGTATTTGTCTAAGTAAAAGATATGGTTTTTATTTTTTTATACCTTTTAAAGGCTGGACAGTACAGAATTGTGTTGAAGTATCAGACAGCAGACGGTCGTAAAGTTGAGGCCTTCCTGTCCTGCCAAGTTCCCATAAACCATGGTATGATCTCTGAAGCAGCAACGTTTTTTTTTTTTTTTAAACCTCCATTTGAGTATAATGGATATAATCTAAGCCATTTCTATGAAAGCAGATTTTAAACTGGACAATATGTGCAGTTCACATTTCTAAGCCAAAACACATAACAGCAAAATCTAAAATTTCAGCAAAGTGTTCAATCCTTACTAAACATTACATTGTTGATTGACTTAATGTGTCATTCTGAGACATCTAGGGATGTATTATTCGAGCAAAGGATAATCATTTGTTCGGAATAACCATGTGACCATTTCTTTGGTAATTCTCCAGTAACACAAGTATTATCAAACTCAGTGTAATGTTTTTCATAGCTGTGTCATTCTTTTCCACTTTAATGGTCATATGCCATGTCCAGTCATAACAAGCATGAGTTGTTGGGGAAGAACCTACACTCTATGCTTTGATTTGATGTTGCTACAGGTATGTGTCATGATTGTGGCTTTGTCATGTTTCAGGATTTTTTGCTTTGTTTGTTTCTTGTTACAGTTCACTTTGCTTATTTGTATTTGTATATATATATTTTTTTTTTTAACCAGGCTTGGCAGAATGTATTGCGTTTTGTGCTAATCTCACTGTTAAAATTCCATTTTTAATTGCTCTCCATAAACATTAGTCATTGTTAATATTTTATAGAATGCAGTCTGCCATTTGAACATCGATTAGCCTGCGGGCCCAGCTCTGTTTCAGCAGCTGAATGCCGTGAGCTTGGTTGCTGTTACTCCACAGATACTCAGACCTGCTACTACTCTATGGATGGTGAGGGTTTTTTTTTTTTTTTTTTTGCATGAGTTTCAGATAGACAGACGGCTCTCAATACTTTTTTCTTTTTTTTTTTCCTCACTTGGCAGAATGCACAGCTGATCGGCATTTCGTCTTCTCCATCCCTGCATCGCTCACAGAACCACCCCTTTCCCCTGCTCTCTTGGTTGCAGCTGGTAACAGCTCCTGCACTCCTCAGAGGGTGGTGGATGACTTGGCCCTCTTTAAGATCCCTTTGGATGGCTGTGGCACTCACAAATATGTGCGTGCCATTGTTTTCCAATAAGTTTAATGGCGCTGTTAATTGAATATATATATAAAATATGAATGTATAATATGCTATCCACTTGATTTAAACAAAACCCGTATTCAGCATTTCCTGTTTTGGGTTGCTCTAGTTATTGTTTTTCACAGGGAGGTGTGAAAAGTTTCTTATGGTGCAAAATTGTTTTTAGGAAGTGGGTAACACTGTGATATACATGCTGGAGATCTTGAACACTTTGCACTCTGTCACGCTTAACTATGGAACCATAACGAGAGATTTACCATTTAGGTATTTATGAAATTTATTTTGCAAAATACTTGTACCTAAAAAATACATATTAATGCAGTTTTTAAATATTTTGTTAACATTGCTATTTTTTTTTTTTCCAGGTTGTTGGTTGAGTGTCGATATCTGCCTGGCACTGTGGCGAGCGTGGGTTACCTGGTTAAAAGCCCATCTCTCGGCCCATCCATTCAGGCCCATGGAGTGTTTGGGGTTCAGCTCAGGATTGCAAAAGGCCAGTGTCTCATTTACTAACATTAGCAGTCCGTCCTTCAAATACAGTTTAAGCTTGAGTCTTTTGTAAATATTAACTGGTTTGAATTAGAAATCAGACTAGCTTTGCTACAAAAGTGAGACAGTGATGTACATGCATTTACATTACAGCACAGTTGTACATTATAAATAGGGAAATGATCCATCTATATGGTAGGAGTGCAGAATCCTTTCAGAATCTGAAGCACATTTACACAGTGTATAATATCACCGACTACTATACTGTAGATTACAAAGTGACACCAGGGTAGTGTGGAAGGTATGAAATTCAAATATTCGAACACTGGAATTTTAGAAACCTGTAGATCTTACTAGGCCATTTCAGGTTAAGATTATAGTTAATTGTATTAAAGTTTAAAAAACTAACTTTTAGTTGTACTGTAATCTTTCTATAATTGAGTTTAAAAGTTTGCAAAGTGTAATGTTTGTAGTGGTGGTTTTTATTTTCATTTTTTTTTATCTTCCTAGACAAGCAGTATAGTAGCTACTACCCGCAATACCACCGGCCCCTGCACAAGCTGCTGGGGAAACCCCTTTACCTGGAGGTTCGTTTACTGAACCCTTTAGATCCAAGTGCAGTGCTGTTGGTGCAATACTGTGTGGCGTACCCTCGCTCGGCACATTCAACATGGGTCCTTATCTACGATGGGTAAGATCTCTAACTTGGTTTACTGCTTCGACTTCAAAAGCCTTTGAATGATGAGACTCTAAGGCCAAGTTATCATGCAAACTGCTTTTCCCATGTGTAATTCCTCCTGTACAGATGCCCAAACCCCCTTGATGTCACTCCATCCCATGAACCCCCTCCCACTCCCTCAGAAGGACTGGCCAATCACGTGAGGCGCTTCACCATCAGTACTTTCCAATTCTTGGAAAAGAATAGGAAGGAAGCTACATCTGGTGAGCAGGTGGTGAAGGAGGAGGGAGAGGGTGAAGAGGAGGAAGAGGTAAAAACCCAACCACTTTAATTACAGTTAAACTGAACTGTCTTGAAAAGAGTTGATGAAACAGATAAATGCATTAGAAATGGTACTGATTCACAGATATTATATTTACATATACCATTTTATTACTAGTTTCCAAGTTTATTAATGGTACAGCACCTATTTATCTGATAATGCATGTATTTTAGGTTTATAATGAGCCAAGATTATTTTCTATATCTGTAAGAAACTGTTATAAGACCTAAAACACAACCTTTTTAATTTAACTGTATAAAAGGTGTGTTATAATTAAATTACAATATTAAAACTGTTGGAATATTTGTATGTTACTTTAATAAGCGAGTCAAAAATGTAAAAAGCAAATGTTGCATTTTTGTCTTTTCTCAGATCTATTTTATGTGTGCCACTGAGGTGTGTTTACCCTCTGAAGGGCCATGTGTAGAGGGCTGTATTGATCGTGAGTACCTGACATTTCCTCTTTCGGTCACGCCAGTTCTGTTTTGAACTTGTACTATGTACCAAATATTCTCAAAGTTCTTAGATTTCAACTAAAGCTATGTTTTGTTGAATTTTGAGGAGCTGTGGATTCCCCAGCAGTGAAGTCCTGATGCATGTCCTGAAGTGTCACTGTTCTAAAATGACTCTGCTTGTGAATGATTGTGTATAACAAAAAATAAACATACAATACATTTCTGTGATGTGACCCATTTTATCTTCTGTTAAATGTTTATGAAAGTTCATCAAAGTGTGATATTTACAAGGAGAAACTGAGAATTGTGTGCACACATGCGCTCAGCTGTAGGGTCTGTAGTGCTTTCTGCTGTGTGTGATTAGATTAGAGCTCTGGCTGAAGGCTTTGCCACACACCCGGCATACATGTGGCTTCTCTCCTACGTAAAAACAGATAAGAATACATGCAATAATTCACAAATCAAGCACTGAATACAATGCATTTTACACTTTCACAATTCATAAAATTATGCTCATACAAAATTGGAGGTTGTTTCAGATTTGCATCAAACACCAGTTAAATAATTTTCTGTAACAGTGGTAATGTTGTGGGTTTTGGTTTGTGCATTCTCACAGCAAAATTGTGTAGAAAACAAAAAGCATTTAAATGAGCAACGATTTTGAAAGTGGAAATGTCTTGTAGGCTACAGTAACTCAAATAACCCATCTTTACAATCATTGTGAGGAGAAATTCATCTGAAAATGCGCAAGCTGCCTAAACGTAAAGCTACAACTGCAGAAGACCACATCAGGATCCACTAATGCTACTCAAGAACAGAAAAACAGGGCTACAATAGACACATGCTACAACAAAATGGTACAGGAAAAAGATCAGATAATGGTTTTCAAATCTACAAATGTCCAGTTTTTGAGAGCTTGTGCCCAATGTAGTCAGGGATGTGGATTTTTCTATTTCAAATAGTGTGTTGTATTTATGTAGTTTCAAACTAAAATACTTTGAAGTCATTGACATGATCACATCATAAAAACACAGCCTCTGATTGGTGCCTACTCAGCAGTTTACCCAGACTTGTTGAGATCAGAACAGAAAATATATCCATGTGGAAGAAGATGGAAACGTGCAGCCTGTCAGCTTTTAAATACGTGTCCAGTGATTTTATAAATATTTGTTTGCAGATTTTTGTACCCTAATTGAAGTAGCTGTTCAGTAGAATCATGATTTTGCATAACATTGTATAAATGACTGCCTGACACAATTGTATTTATGATTAACAAATAAATGATTAATTAGTTGGAAACTAGTTGCTATGAATACAGATGTCAGATGTTTTCTTCTGAATGACTTGTTTGATATTGAGTCAGTGTTGCTGATGTAAAGTGGCCCTTCGTTACCAAACACCAAGTAAATTAGGATACAATTATGAGTCATTTGCAAACTAGTTAACATTAAACTGTTGGTTACTTCAAAACTAACTTTTATCTTGGAGATCACGGGGAAATTTATGTGAATATTTGATCTGTTAACTGGTTGCATATGTGAGATTTATTGTATGACGGCCTGAGAAAAACTTGCTATCTAACATTGTTTACTTAATCAACTGAGTTAGTGTAATGGTGAAGGAACAGATCAAATAGGCCAATTGATAAAAGGTTTGCTAAGAAATAGTGTAAAATAAATGTTGATCTTTGCCCAACTCTGACTGTAGCTTTAATTTCAATAGCTCTTTACATGCATGACTTTATAAATTGTACCGTTTCCAAATGACTGGTTAATCGGATAAAATTGCCTATTAAAGGGACCGAGAAGTGTTTAATTTCTTTTATATACATGTATGAAACACTGTAGAAATGTCTGTCAGTATGTAAATGAATTGTTTACTGTACCTGTGTGAATAAAGGTGTGTTTCTTCATATCCGATTTCTGGTGGAATCTTTTGCCACAGTACTGGCAGGGGTACGGCCTTGTGTTTGAGTGGATCAGCAAGTGTGTTGAGAGAGTGGAGGAGCGTTTGAACAGCTTCCCACACACCTTACACTCGAACGTTCGCTCCTGAAACAATTGCACAGTTAGATTTTCTGCAGCACAGGAGCACTTTTACTGACACGACACCATTATGTAGACTTGTTTTTTAGTTTAATCTCCTTTTTTAAATTTTTTTTTAACTCTAGTTTATCTAATGCTTACAGTCTATGATTTGAAACTAATTTGCAGGCTAGAGGTAACTGATTTTGCCATGGTCATTTGTGTTTCTTAGAGTGGCCTTGTGCAATTTTTGTTTTCAGAACGGGACTGATGAAACGACTTCTCAGAAGGAAAAATTACAGCAATGCAAGATTTCAGCAATATATAATGACCTTTGTTCTGTGTGGCGTCACGGCTTCGGTGCTGTTAATACAGACTACGGGCGACTTGTGACTTTCACGACACTTGAAATAATGAACCTCCAATTCGGAAAAGAAAGAGAAGTTCTGCGAGAGAGGGAGAGAAAACGAGCAACAAAAGATGCACCAATATAAATTAAAAGGAAATAAATACATTTTGATTATATATTTAAACAGTCTTGGAGTTTCTTTTATTTTGTCAAATTGCTGTGTAAATGGGTCCAGGTTTATTTACCTTGCCACAAAAATGACAGCGTATTACAGAGGAGCTGATTACTGAATAATCTCTGTCTTTACTGCTGGACTTAAAAACACTTCCCGTGTCCTGTTTGTCCTCTGTGTTGCTGGCTTGAATCTGATGCCAGGGAATCGATAAAGGAAATTCATTTAAACCTGTGAAGCAAAGAGATAAGTTATGCTAATTGTTAAACCCTTTGCAAAGACAATGCATGTGGGGGAAAAATGTACAAATTAGTTTGACTTGTCTCTTCAATCTGTACAATGACTTTGGACATTTTAACTCATCTTAATAAAATATTAAATACAACTAAAGTGCGGTTAGCATCTGTCTTTTGCTTACCTGTTGTCCAGTCTCGCTGCGTCTTCATCTGCTGTATAGATGAAGCCTCAACATTGGGCTCTGGCTTTTCTTGAGTTCCCGCGCCTGTACAGCTGATTACACCCAGACATGGCATACAGTCTGTAGGGAGGGGAGAGCCCCCCTTCCGACGCTTTTTTACCAGGAAAGAACGAGGCATGATGTACGGAATGCAGGAGAGGCACCCACCAGGAAAGATGGAAATGCAAACTAATGAGATTGATAGAAAAAAGAAGAATGCACATAATACTGAGTGATTAGGAAGTTGTTAATTTTCTAGAACAGCAGCTCTGGTTCCAGCTACAAGGCAAATTAGGTTTAATTTGAAAACACTGATTCTAATATATGTATATCATCTGTATATTATTAAATACATTTGTTTGGCAGACTCTCAGCATGAATTGATTGTGCATGTATGTACTTGTTAATGTATGTACATAGGAAAAGGTTTGTAGTCTCACTGCATTTTATCATTGAGAGGTCAATTATATAAACTGTAATCTATGAATTTTTTGACTTTGGAGGGCTTTTGAGAAACTGGATTTTTTATTACATTCAAAAGAGCAATGCTGCTATAATGTAAGATCTAACAAGATCTAACATGTCTTGCAGATGTTCCACATTACATGCAACTGCATAAGTATGATGGCATAAATATATGTGTGTTTTTTGTTTTTCCATTTTGTGACCCTCTTCCACTTTATTATTACTTAATTCTTTGGAAAGACATGAATCCACAATCAAGAAAAGATTGTTAACCACTAGGTGGGGCTATTAAACTCACTTTACGGCACTTGCATCTATGCCATTACTGTACTGTATTATATTATATATTCTTCATCTGTGTTATAAGTGCTGCATGCATGAAATATCTACAATAGAAATTATTTGTATTGGTTTCCTCATATTGAGCTAAATTATCCTTGATTTATGTTTTATTCCTTCTGTACTAACCTCCCCTTAATAGGTATTCAGCTTCATGGTATCTTCGGCCCCTGACCTACTGAACTGGCATAGAGATTTAACTATTATAGAAACTAGGAAGCACTCCTTTTTGTCATTCTGAATAGGATTGTATACTAAATAGTGTAAATGTAACTTTTAAAATGCAAATATTTTGTTAAATTTTTAGTCAGCAGATTTATCCTAACAATTCAAACATACAAATAGTCGTGATAAACTGTTACGATGCCCGGCAAATACTCGATAAAGAACTCGATAAAGTCTAACGTTTGGAAATAAAAATAAAAAAATCTCAGATCACATGAAAAGTCACACACATTTAGGTTAAACGTGAGGTCAGCATTTGTAGTTTTACTAACAACTGCAATTGTATGAAATCCACAAACCATCCATAGCAAATCATCTTTGCTGGTTCAAATTCGTACATGAGATCAAGTTTACTGAATTCCAGAATGCCGCGCTGAGTCTGCACTTTATATTTAACTAGCTGATTAAATAAAATACAAATAAAAAAATAATAAAAAATGCATGCAGAATATTATAATAATCATAATAATTCTAAAAATAATGCCGATCAGACGCCTTATTTAAATAAGCATTTCATCAATCTGATCTAGTTTTCTGGACAAGTTTAAGACATTTGACCCAAATGTCTGGTATTTAACATTGAGGAAATAACTTAAAACAGAAAATATCAGTGATGATAAAAAGTATGTACTTTCACGATAAAAATCTGTTTGTTAAATGTTAAGTGGAATAGTTTCACACTGAGAATAGACATTAATGCTGAATAAATGTTTAATCAAAAATAGAACACATAACATCTACAATACAGCGAATTACCATGCAGGGCCTAAATATAAGGTCTTGCTAGACATAAGTATTCACAATATTGAAATTTTCTTTCAACAAAAGCCAAAAGATTCCCCTTTACTTTTTTAGTATCATATGAAAGTACTAAAATACTAAATAAAATGATCAGTATTAGCCCTCAGTGCCCAAAGCAGGTTGTTTTTACACTTTATTTAAGTCAAATTCTATCTACTTCAAATGCTCCTCATAACCAAAAATCTGTTCAGC
Source organism: Silurus asotus (assembly GCA_024362625.1). Classification (NCBI taxonomy): domain Eukaryota; kingdom Metazoa; phylum Chordata; class Actinopteri; order Siluriformes; family Siluridae; genus Silurus; species Silurus asotus. The sequence goes on along the minus strand of MU551695.1, from coordinate 1,188,663 downwards.
TCTGCTTAAAATAAACAACGTCCACTATGTGGTTACCTGCTGTCAGTGTGCTAAAGGTTTGTCTTCGTCTGCTGTCTCACCTTAGTTCCCCCTCGAGCTCCAGCGGATGTGTCTGCGTTTGTCTGTCTGTTATACCCAGACAAACTGTGAGAAGTGAAAAAAGAACACAATCGATGTGCAATAATGAGCATACGAAACACCTGAGCAAGAGGGAAGATAAGATCTTTGAATAAAGAGGGGAAAAAATAAAAAAGGGGGGAAATGCAAAATCATAAACAAAAAAAAAAACAGGAGATTTGGAAGTGGTTTGCAAATAAATCTAATTCAAAATATTTGAGCACCATTTTGTTCAAAATTAATTTGTATACTCACTAATACAAAGTGTACTTGTAGAACAGTTGTAAAGTGAATCATGTTTTAGTAAAATTCAACCATTTAGTCATTTAAAATGCAAATACGGGTTTGGGTTTTTTTTTTTTTTCGCTTTATGAATACATTTTTGTAAAGGCATCTATAAATAAGAAATTGAAAAAACAAGGTTAGAATTAGATTGAGCCTAAAATAATATAGGTTTTATTTTAACAAACATAAAAATAAAAAAATAAAAATGTAAAAAAGAGCTAAATAAGTGAAGGGTTTTTTTTGTTGTTGTTTGTTTGGGTTTTATTTTTGTTTAATTTTGTTGGCTTGTTTTTGTGGTTTAATATGCAGGTGCAAGCCCCTCTGCAGAAATACACAGTATGCAAATAAATGTATGTTTGTTCTCCAGTACTAAAACATACTTCTGTAATGTGCATCTCTTTTAACCCTGACTGTAATACATTTTTATGACAATGACGAAATAATCAAATCATTTGACCATAACTCACATTTAAAATACTGAAAAGTGACTTCTGGAGTTAGTTGGCACTCACCTGTTGAGATTTGGAGATGTTACTGTAAGTTCCCGGGTGAGTATTGATATTAATTGGTCATTAAATGATGATGATGATGATTATGATGGTGCAGCAGGAGGCTCCTCGCTGCGCCTCATCGACAATAAATCAGAGCGCCTGGCGCGTGTGCACAAAACTGAAACCAGGCGAGGAAGCGCTCGCGCTGTGCGACCGCAGCCGCGTCACTTCCGCTGACCCTGTCGTTAGCTTGTCAGAAATGAGCGCGGGGGTCTGGGAAGCCATTAGATGCACATGTGGCACAGAGAGAGAAAGAGAGAGCTATAATAAAGAAATAGGTCTGACTTCTTTGGTAAAGACGCCTTGCAACTGTACAGAAATGCACACACCCAGGATCACATGGAGCCTCCAAGCATCTGACTTTCCATTACAGTACCAGTAAAGGGTTTAAAAAAAAAAAAAAAAAAAAAAGAAGTTGTCAACATAGAGAAGTTTGCAGTTCACACACATATGCATGCCACCGGTTGTATAAATATACAAGCCAAATAATCGCTTACTAGACCGTAGTTCAGTCTCAGGTTTTCCTCAAGACCACTAGAATTTTTGTGACTTATTATTATTAGCATTATTATTAGCATTATAGTTTTACTTTGTTAAAGTGTAGGGAATCACAACAGATTTTACTTTACATATCATTAAAATCATATGAGCATCCTCTCCCTTGATGTGAATGTGTTACATTCCAACCTCACTAACCCCAAAACCAAGCTGGCCTAGAAATAACGTCAGCTTAGACCTAATATGTTCTTTCGGTGGAAATTTTTGAACAGGGTTAGAGGATTACTGTCCATGAAGTAGATTTCACAGTTAAAGTGTTGCCACGTTGTGCAGAGATTTGAAGGTATGATAAACAACGTTAGCAAATAAAGAAACAAACAATGACGCTCTGAGTAGAGGTGAATACACAGATCCCGTATAACAACATAAAGCTCATTTTGATTCGAAGGTGGTATGTGTTTGTTTCAGGCCACAATCTGTGCTACATGTGCTTATCGATCAGTTATAGTTTGGCACAAGGGTTTGAGTAAGGTTGGGTGGATTTTCAATTAAAGTGATATGGACTCTCTCTGATAAGTTTAGTGTTTGGCCTACAAAAAAGAAGAAAAGGTTTGATATTCTATGTTCAGTTTCAGAATGCGGTGCATTAAACTGATGTGTCAATGTCACTCATCCCAGACTCTGTTTTGGATTATCACAGGCCACAAAAATAAATCTGATTAATCAAGACCTCTCCACAAACACAGAAATGTATGACACCATACAGCAGTATTACTTGGTAGAACTTTGGAGTGGTATTTTAAATAAGGCATTTCATATCACCTGTTTTATGTGTTGGAGTGAGAATGCTGTGGGTTTTAGAAGTTGTGAGTCAAAGCATGATGCATAAAGCATCCGGGGATTAACTGCTTCACTTTGGTTAGTAAAAGGTAACAAGTGGTGTTAAAGGTAGTCTATACGTCTGAAAGAATGGACAGAGAAAGAGAAAGAAAACCAGAAAGAGAAAGAAGATAATGTGACAAGACACAAAAAAAGGTGATGAGCTGTGAAAACCGGCTGCAAAATTGTGAAACCAATGTGAGCAGCTGCAATGATTTTAGACAAAATTTGGGTCATCTTAATATAGTCTGGAAAGCTAAAAGGCAACCATTTTAAATTTATTGAAAATATATACACCTTTGCCAACTAACAGTTCGGGTTATACATTAGCTTTTTCAGCTCAGGTTGAAAAAATAATACTAGTTTAGTTTTTCATTATTATTATTATTATTATTGTTGTTGATTTAAACCACACACACTTGAATACTGTCTTCTTCACAGATTAAATATTGGTGCGATAGAATTCAAAATTAAATAAGACACCACATAATCCAGCATATGAACTTTGAGAATAGTGTAAATTTTTATTCTTTTTTTGTTCATATCATTCATAAAGTACAGAACACAGTAATTAAATATTTTTATTATCATAATTTTTATGAATTTCATTTATGTAATATTTGACGAGACATTTGTTGACCTTCAAGAGTAAATAGACCGGATTTGGAGGGCATAAACAAAACCCAGACAGTTTATTCTTTAATACTGTTGAAGTCTAAAAGCAAGTCATGAAGGTGACTAGCAAGGGAAGGAACTCACACTGGTCGTTACAAGCCACTTTGACAGCATCCACACTTTGTCACATGAAAGAAAAATGTTTAAAATGTATAAAGATTGAGAAGAACACAAAGGGCAGGTACGGAAAACAACGGGTCAGAAACAATAGGTAGCTTTTATGTTTCCTTATACTTAGGAAAGAAGGAAAATGTCTTTGGAAACAAAGGGAATTACCAAAGTGGACAACTGATGCAGACTGACACTCAATAGACTCTACGTTCTTGCCATTTCACTTCATCCTTAACAGCAACAGTAGCAGTCTTTAGTGGCACTCATTTTACAAGCATTTTAAATTAGTATTATCTAAAAAGGGTTATACATGGTATGTAAATATGTTATAAGTCTCTTTTGATGAAATTAGTTTTATGGCACTGAACAGGGGTCTCAAAACCCCAAACAAGTTCAACCATGATTCACTGAATTCATGATTGCAATAAATTAAAGGCAATGAACCAAACATAAATATATGTAAACAGTGGAGAGATTCTTCTAGTATCACAGTGATGGCAGGTGAAACAATTAAAGTGGGATATTTTGAGAAACGACACGTTTGAGCACCATGGAAATAGTGTATGACACTTTGACTGATATACAAGTACATGGTCATTTGGTGTTCATTCTGGTTCATGTTTGGCCTATAAACCAACAGCAAGTTCTGTCCATGAAAATGATCCAATATATACTCCTTCCAATTTGGATATTAACGTATGAAGACAAGATTTATCCACCCAAACATTTATCTTGCTTGGACTTAACAAACTGATATTCTTACAGGTCTCTCCACATACACACACATGCATACACATACACCCTGATTGGTCAACATTCTCTGGAAGGCAAACATCAACCACAAAACAGTTACATGTTGTGATGTAAGAAGACCAAGATATGAGCCCAACTTCCTGTGAAATTTTCAAAAATGCTACATTAAGTCCCTTACGCCAACACAGTGGGAGATGATATTGATATGTAACCTCAGACCAAGTCCACCAGCTTGTCTCACACGATACGTTGGTGTTTAGTAATACTAGAAATAATTTTGGCGCTTTTATAGTTTTCCAGCTGTTGCGAAAAATAAAAGCACATCCTTTTATCCAAAATCCATATGGTCATGGTTTATGGAGTACAGAAATTTTGTTGTAATTCTTCTCACCATGTGCTGATTTTTGTTCCATACTGAATACAATGGTTAAAAGATGTTTAAAGGGTAAATGATTCAAATAGCCAAGCTGAATGTTAGCTGCTTGTCAAACATCATATCCATGGTAAAACCCTGTAGCCTTTTCAAAACAGAAGTAAAACATCTGCCGCTCACAAATAGACATGCTGTTCTTTGACAACAGGCTTAATAATTTCTTAATATCATTTGCTTTATAATATACATTAAATACATCTCTCACATCACTCTCTGTTATGTACCATACATATATATGTAGTAAAAAAAAAAAAAAAAAAACAATTGAGCTTTCTTTACAGATACAGAGCAAAATCTTTTTACCTTTCTAGGCATCCGTCCTTAATTATACACCCACTCATATACACATCTGGTTCAAAGACAAGAATGGTATGTGTTGGGGTACATTTGAGATTAAATGAAATAAGGCAGGGCTGAAATCACTGACAAATGCACTATCAAGAGAAATTCTCACAGAACCTGCATGAGTAATGAAGAGAAAAATAAAAAAGAGAACATCACAAGTGTCAACACGATGAGAAACATGGTCGCTGTGGCCTGATTTCACACAACCAAGATAAAAATCGAAATGTACATAACTACAACTAACAAGATATTTTTAAAAGGAATTATTTCATGGCATTCATTAAATTTTAATGTTTTAAAATTTGGCCTAAGAAACAAACGTGGTATTTACACATTATAATTCACTATGCCAAATTAAAAACCCAGTGCTGACCAGTTTATTTTACACTTAAGGAAACTTAATTTTGCCATGGAAAATGATCTATTATATAAAAAACATCAAATTCAAGTAACCCTCAAGTATTCACATAGTGTGAATTAACACACCGATACTACATGGGATTAGAAGTGTTATAAAATGTGCATATATGAAATCATAAGGAATTTGTATAAAAAAAAAAAAAAGAAAGAAAAAAAAGCATTACTAGCAGCACACATTAGATATTTTCTCATTTCATGGAGACCTTTAAATGCCATTATGTTGCAGCTTTAACTTTTGGCACAGAATAGAAATTTCAAGGAGTATTTATATGTATGTTGGTCTCTATATATGTATAAAATTATAATAAAAAAATTAATAAATAATAATAAAAAAAACATAAATAACATGTACAATTTGGCAAGTGTAAGATCTAGTTTTTGTAGTTTAGTGTTCTTTTTCAGCACTGAAATAAACTTTTACCGTCCTTGTTTTTATGCACTGAGACACACACAAACACAGATTAGCTACAGTAGATACTTGTAGGTTTTTTTTTTTTAGCTACGTGTCTATTAACATCTATTAACATACTAACATACAACAAACGTGTACGTCAAGCTTCTGTCCCTTTTTCCCTTCCTTCAAATAAAGTGATTGGAGTGTGTTTCAAGATATGTCAAAAGTGCGCTCCTGTGGCGAGAGAATCTCTGTACAGACAAGGCTGCAATATTTAAACGCTCCTGACCTTTTTATCTAACTATTTTTCTACCAGAGGCTTGCACTGTGGATTTGTCATTCAGCCTCTCTGCTCTCTCACCTGAAGTGATTTAGATCACTTTATTTACGATTTATATCATCCATCTCCCAAAGAACTGATGTTACACCTTCAGTGTGGTAGTGCAGTTAAAATAATTGCTATTGTGGGTTCTAACTCATGGATGTGATAATAGCTAGGGCCTTATGTATTTAAGTTCTGTCTAATGGTTAGGCATTAGTTTTGCCAGGTCCAAAATAAATGTATGCAGTGGTATTTTCCAAACATCTCTCTTCAACATAAATGTTAATGCAGTAGCTTACTGCCTTAACAGAAAAAAAAATCCACTTCAACGTAAATTCCTCCCACATCAATATATTGTATCTCCTTCTAGCTACAAAATAAATACATTTTACAAGGAATCGATATGTCAGAACGAAACTTAGGTGTGGCGATGAAATGTAACTGAACATGTCGGAGCATCATTTACACATCACGTCATTGAAAAAAATGGGTACTAGATGATAAAAAAAAAACACCACTGCACTACTTTTCATAGAAAAAGTTACCCAATAACGATTTTTCTATTGTATTGATTCACACACAAACCGTCTTCACAATCATGTCATCAATATTACTTCTGTTTCTGCATTATAGTCATGAAAATAGGGCACTAGACACTAGAAGTGTGTTCGTGTGCATGTGCGTGATCATGTGCGTCTAAAGCCGATGCTGATGGGTATTATTGGACGTTTCAGGACCAGTTTTGCACAAGTCTACCTTCACTACTCCAGAGGAAAAGGTAAAAGAGATGTAAGGATGGAGACACAGGAAGGGATTGAAGGATGACCTCTGTCTAGGTCCGCTTTGTATATACATGGAGTCCTCCTTCTGAACTAACCCCAGAGTTATGACTTTTAGGTCTATCAACATGGGAGAGTGTCAGCATGTGTGCCGAGATTCCCCTCCCCATGCTTTTGATGACTTTTGCCCTATCTGCTTCGGCCTCTTGCACCAAATGTCCCACTTCAGTTCTCTGGGGCCTCAGCGTACACCATGTCTGGATAAAGCTGCTGCTGGGTGGGTGCTGTGTCCTGACACGGAAGGGTGGTGTGGGATTCGTTCCTCTCGTCTCCGTCACTCTCTGTGCTGCCTTCGCTGTCCAGGCGGGTCGAGGTGTGGTGGGAATACAGCGCTGTGCCAGGCAACGGGCTTTGCAGCAGATCATCGTCTGAACTCAGGTAGTCTCCCTCTGCAGAAACCGGGCTTGACAAACACAGGTCCTGATAGGCGGAGCCTCCAGAGTTCTGAAATTTGGACCGCTGACCACGTAGCTGCCTTATCTGAAATGAAGTGTTATAAAGAAAAAAAATCATTATAGAAAAAAACTACAGAAACCCCCTCGCCCCTCAGTAAAAAAAACATTCAAGCTGCTAGCTACTTTTCAATGTTTAAGTTTACAAAATAAATAGATATTTTACCTGGATCTAAAATCTGAACCTGACCATGTGTCTCCTTTGCATACACATACTTCTCTAAGGACAGTATAGCTCTTGGAGGTGCTGCTGAACATTCAGTAAGTAATAATAAATTATGAGGTACAATCCACAGCCTAGGCTTTTATAAGAATTCTCAGAGGTCAATATATATATATTTTTTATACTATCCTCTAAACATTATGTTTTTGGTGACAATTACAGTATATATAGTAGTCTACTGGAACCAGTTTTACATTTATATGACTTAATTTAGAATTGCGGTCTTTTCGGTCATCTGTAGTACACTGTAGATTTTTTTTAAAGATTGTATATTGTTGCCCCCCTCTCTTTTTCTTGCAACAGTCCATTAAGCAAAGGATGGTCTATTTCAACTACTAGCACATACAAAAATATGCACATTCAACATTTTTTTTTTTAAACGTTCACCCCACATAAAAACATTAATCAAATTTGAAATATGCTAGGATTTTTGTTATTTAATTTTATCTTCAGTAGCAAGCAATATTAAAGAACAAAAACAACAATTACATGTGTGAACTCGTAGGCTAAGCAAGCAGTAAAACAAACATCAGCAAAAAATACATGTGCAAATTTACAGGCTAAGACACAAGCACATAACAAGCACATAATTAATCTGAATTTAAAAGCACACAGTGCTTGTTTTCCTAATGTTACACTTTTGTCTGAAGCTAGGAGTAATTATTTTTATTATTACTATTCTTATTATTAGTAGTAGTTGTTTTAGGAGTAGTAGGGCTAGTAGAGCTGCTTTTAAACATATACTGTGTGATGGAACAGAAAGTTAATTCAACCATTTTATTTATGTTTCTTTTTCTGCAGCTGTGATGCTCTGTAACATCTGTGAGAATTCTGGTCTGCACTGGTTCGATACACATGGTGGAATATGTGTGTCATAAATGAGGAATTTAGGCTGCATTGCTGCTAAAAGTGAGGTAAGAGCGAAAAAAAAAAGAAAAAAAAAAAAAAAAAAAAAAAAAAAAAACCCACAAACCTATCACGACAAGATAAAATGGGTTGATTTGCTTCTGGTAAATAAAAAGGGGCTGGTGGAAACATAGCTGTGGTCCAAATATGATGTATAATAATTAAAAGTATAAGGAAATCCCTCCCCAGTGCAACATTATTTATTTAGTGTACATAACTTTTATTTTTTTTATTTTTATTTTTTTAATGCAGGGTTTACATAAGCAGATTTGTACAATACTAAACTGACTCTAACCATCATCTTTTAAAAAGTGATTCACATGCACATACATCTTTATGTGGTATGCTAAGTATGCATGTAGTCACATGTATTCTGTGTGTGAAAAGCGTAGTGAGAGGATTTCCTTGCGTGACTGGAGTGGACCACAATTTTATGTCTCATTTCATTTCTCTTACTTTGACTCATTGAACTTTGCATGAGAGAATGGTACAGGTAAGGAGCCCAAAAAAAAAATAAAAAAAAATCTCAGATATCACGTCATGGAATTCCCAAGTAGAGCTCAGACAATTTGCAAGTGGGGGCGGAGCAGTGGTAAACCAATGAAAAAGCTCCCTGTGATTACAATCTTTGCAGACTCCGCCTCTCACTTCCTCGCAGAGCTTTCAGTAAAAACCACAAAGCAAAAGTCAGTGCACAACCCGTACGAAACAGGCCACCGAGATTTACCTGCAGAGAAGAGCTACCAAATGAAAATCTGATCAAAATTTTCTAAAACCAATCAAAAATTTTTATTATTATAATTAATCAACTATAACAACCATACAGCAACCATTATGAACAGCAACAGAAATTACTTTGACCTCTCCATTAAATCTTTAGTTTTTTTATGAGCTTCATTAAAATATTAAATATCTAGTTAATCAGCTGTTATTGCTTATAAACTTTGACCTAACTATTGTATCCGATTTCTCTTACTTATTATTCAACATTCTTGATTAATGAGTGGTTTTGAAAAAACTGCTTCTGGTGGCGCTGGCAAAATTTAACCCGATTTCCTAAAGCTTAGATTTGTATGTAAACACTGGCCGTAGGGCACAAATAACGTGACTAAAAAGAAGACAGAGAGTGGTGAGTGGCAAAACCAACAAAAAGGAAGATGAGTACTAAGAGCGAGAGAAGTGGAGAGAAGAAGGGACGGAGAGAAAAAAAATGGAGAATGTCAACATACTCTCACACCCTCAGTCACGAAAGGCTCGTCTCTGGATGAGCAAGCACAGCCTATGTAAAGACGACTATGTGTGTGGGGGTAAAAACAGCACATCAGCGTCTCGCGCACACATACACGCATCAAAGCTCCCCCTGCGTGCCTCTGTTTGTATATGGCACAGTAGATAAATGGGAGAAATAGGTTGTGTGGTCAGTACAGTGGCTTTTGATGCTATTTTACTACTCTGTTTCTCAGATGTAAAGTTAATAGATTGACAAATGATTGCTTGAATTTACCCTGCTCTCCCCACCACAGATACACCAGCATGCTAATGCCTGGAAATGACTAACCATCAACAATAATAAGTACATTAACACAATTATATAGTGTTTGAATTGAAGATAGGAAAAAACAGGTATGCATAAGCATTGTGGGATTTTAACTACATGCTCGTAAAGAGTATTTCTTTTTTGCTGCTTCTTTGTATCCATGTTAACATAAAATATATTATTGATATATAGCTTTCCTAACACAATAGTTCATTTACTTAGTCAACCCTATGTCTCATATGTCAAGGTTTTTTTGTTTTCCTGAATTGAAAATTGATATTAGTGAGGTTTGGACTTTTTCTTATGAAGAGAAAAACTAGTTATTAACTATCTTTTTGATTTTGATATTTAATCATGATTAATCGCAACTTATTCGCACATTTTTATCTGTTCTAAAATGTACCCTAAATTAGATTTTTATACTCTAATCAACATGAGCATGGACAAATATGGATGCTTCAGGCAAATGTATGGTTATTATTAATGAAACTATACTCAACAGAGCATGAATAAAAAATATTCTTGTAAATGTTTTATAGTAATTATGGTGTTTAAATTACGTAAATCATCAGGACACCAAACCAAACCTTTGCTTTGCCAGACGGGTTTTATTGCCGGCTGTGTGCATCATAGCGGATTTTGGTGATTGATTTGAGACTTGCGCATCAGTAAAACAAATGTTTAGAATAATATTTCAGTAGAGATTTTTTTGTTGTTTATTTTATATCTAGAGAAAGTAAAGTAGTGAATAAATGTGTGTTGCATTGAAGGTTTAAATTTTGCTTCATATATATATATATATAATCTAATATAATAATTGCTCCCACAGTTGATTTCTTCACACACGCTCCTTATATATATATATATATATATATATATATATATATATATATATAAGCAGTCATTTACTGTATATCTATATAAAAATAATTTAAAGAATGTAAATAATATAATATTATAAATAATGCTTTGACATTTAAGTACATGCACTGTCATATGCAAATCAAGAAGGGGACAAAACTTTTTCAAGGAATTGTAGGTGAGAAAAAAATGCTAATACATGCCTGTTTTTTCCATAGAGAATCTGTAAATACAGTGTCTGTGTGTGTGAGAATGTGTGTGTGGGTGTCAGCCTTACCTCATTCTTAAGCTCAGCAATCTGTTCCCTCAATTGATCAATGTACTGCCTGGAGTCAGAATGATTTAGCTGACCTTGTATTAGCCCTTCTTCTTTCTTCAAAACAACATTCAATGAGACATACAGATACGCCACATTTAAAGATATAGCAGACAAACAGTACAGCACATATCAGTGTATCAGAGAATGTATACACACACACACACACACACACACACACACTGGTGCACATACTTGCAATTCTAGCTCAGCTATTTTTTGCCGGAGTTCAGCCATGGCTGCCATACTGTCTGCTTCCCTCAAACGCACTGCCATCACCTCCTCTTTACTCTGAAACAGAGTGCAAGACACCCATAAAGATAGAGGAAAAAAATTTTGAGAGGTCAAACAGCAGTCATTTATTTATTTCATGAGTTCTTTTCTGTTTTTAACTCACACATACACACTGACCTCACACATACACACTGACCTTTTATTACACTTGATTTTGTTTTTAATGCTTTTTAAAGCTTTTGCTAATAGAGTCGACTATACTGCATGCTGCATTGTGAATATTCACAATACTATAATTGTATTATATATTATTGTGCAATTATGGTACTTTATAATGTCCTAAGTACTTTTCATTACTATAAAAGTACTTAAGTGCCAGAATTAATGGTTACTGATGGCTGATATGATTATAACCAGTTAAATGAATAATCATAAGAACTTTAACATTATTCAGTTAAATATTACTGATTAATAATTATTTATTATTCAGTAACTATAGTTAATAACAGAACAAATATGTAGTTACTGGTTTTATTTTTCTATATAATCTTGCTAAAAAATCAATTTGTTGGTGTGTGGTGCTGAAGCTCAAGATAAAGTGGCGTTACCGTTCCCATACAAAACTTTTCTACAAGGGCTAAGGTATTATTCCTATTATACCACAGCAATTTTTAATTTTTTACTTTGATTTATGGCATTTGGCAAACGTCCCTAACCAGAACGACCTACAAATATCTTCTTTAGTTGAGGGATAAGGGCCTTGCACAAAGGCCCAGCAGTGCTCAAGGGCCCAACACTGGCATCTTGGTGGTGCTGGGATTTGTGAATGTTCTGGTATAAAGTCCAATATCTTAACCACTGAGCACCCACTCCTCTAATATTTATTAATTATTAAAGGATGTTATGTATTACTTTAAACCAGTACATTTAATGATGTAAAACATCCCATAGACAAACAAGTTCCTTTTATTGCTTTTTGCAGGTATAAACCATTGTTCTCATTTTCTGTTTTTCTGTTTCTAAGAATGTACATAGAGCTATCAAGAACATGTTTATCAATCTAAACCTTGGATTTAATTTGCGATTGTCAAAGCTGCTGTTATAACTAATAAAACATCTTCTGACCAAATTTGATTTGAGAACTGTACTGCATTCTGGAAAATGTTATTATGATGCAGCCACAGTTAAACTGTTCACTGTATGTCATCATGAATACTATACAATATGTTATGCAATATGTAATGATACGCAAATCGATCCAGTCCTTTCCTACAATATCTTATCGGCATTTAACATGGTCTGATGTTTATGTTAGCTGCCCAAGACCATGAGTCTTGTATATCACATGCAATTATAAATATATGTAGTGTAGTAATATAGTGGAACATACCACTTACATTTACACAATAAATAACATCACACATATTTTAGTTTCAGTTCACTAGTTTCAGTTTAGTAGAGGGATTGCAGTCACACAATGACCAAAGAGAAAGCAATACTATGGCAGACATGCCGTAACCCAAGGTTGAATGTAAAAAAAGGTAAAATTTTCATGCTTTATGAACAAGCATGTGTGTGCTGTAGAGTACTGTAGTATACAATTACATTTACTAAAATCAAATTAAGCCATCATAGGAAAAGAAAAAGAAACCAACCAATAAGTATATTGTTAATAAATGAATACCTCAGAAAGTACAGCATGAAAGAGGCAGCAAAATAAGGATACACAAAATGCATGATCGCATGGGTGATAAAGAAATTAGTACACAGTACCTTGCAGTCTAACTCGGCCTGCTTCCTTTTCATTTCATTTAGCTGACTCTGCAAGCTCTTGCTGTGTGACAAAGCATTCTGCAGCCTCTCCTGCAGGGTAGCGCTCTCCTTCTCGTGGCGAGTAATCGCCTTGCTATAGATCTGATTCTACATTTAACAAAACGCATCATATTTTCACAGTTGGAAATCACGTACAAAATATTGCTCATGTAAATCATGAAGCTGTGAAAAAAAACACCAAAATTGTACTTACTTCTATACCACACTATCAATGGCATTGTATTTTTATATCATATAAATATGGCACTATAAAGTTCTATAAAACCTTATAAATCACTATAGCCACATTATTGTATCATCAGTTTTTCTAACATGACATTCTCAAACACATGTTAATGTAGCAATAATGTACAAGTTGTACCAAGTACAAAATGTTGGGAGTAAACTATTATAAACAACATTATTAACTATCTTTATGAACATGACCTACAACTAAATTTACATTAGAAATTTAATATACATAAGTTGTGTACAGTCGTGGCCAAAGGTTTTAAGAATGACACAAATATTAATTTTCAAGTCTGCTGCTTCAGTAGTTTTAGATCTTTTTGTCAGGGTATACTGAAGTATAATAACAAGCATTTCATGAGTGTCAATGAAATTGACAATTACATAATGTTTATGCAAATAGCCAATATTTGCAGTGTTGACCCCTCCTTTTCAAGACTTCTGTAATATTCCCTGGTTTGCAGTCTTCTCTGCCACATCTTGACTGAATCTCTGCCCATTCTTGCGTAATCAACGCTTGGAGATTGTCAGAATTTGTGGGGTTTTGTTTGTCCAGCTGCCTCTAGAAGATTGACCACAAGTTCTCAATGGGATTAAGGCCTGGGGAGTTTTTTTAACCATTGACCCAAAAATTATGACTTGTTGCTCCATCATCAAAAGGTGCTCCATCAAGCTGAAAAAGGCTTTGTTAATTACAAAAATTTTCTTGGATATTTTTGTACCATTCTTGGTTCATGGCTGTGTTCTTAAGCAAAATTGTGAGAGAGCCCACACACTTGGGTAAGAAGCATCCCCACACATGAATGGTCTCAGGATGCTTCACTGTTGGCATGACACAGGACTGATGGTAGCACTCCAGATTTCTTCTCAAGCTTTTTTCCAGATGCCCCAAAAAATCAGAAAGGGGATTCAGATGCAGATGCATTCAACCGCCTGCTTCCATTCCTGAGCAGCTCTGCACTGGTGGTGCCCCCGATCATTCTTAAAACTTTTGGACATGGCTGTAGGCTTACGGCTTTCGAACATAAGCCTAACATTACTATTTGATTCTATAAATGCTATGACTTTATTTAGACAGTATTATTAATTACTTTGATTTTTCCAAGAATATGATTTTTAGATCAAAATTTTAGAAAAATCCTTTTAACAATGATGTAACAAAGCATTTAGTCTTTTAAGATGGACAGAAAAAAACATTCAAGATGGATATGAAAATAATTGAAATTTTACAAAAAAAAGGTCTGTTTCATAAATATCTGGACACTGACTTGTTGAAGTTAGTGTTATTTGTGCGGTCTACCACTGTAGAGTGGAGTTTAAATAATGGATGTGAAAAAAATTTATTATTACCCCTAATTTAAGTGTATTTACATCCAAATTGAGTGGACATTGTAAGAATGAAAAGACCTTTTAAATATGGTCCTCTCTTTTAAAGAGACCAAAAGTAATCGGCTAATTGGCTGCTTGGCAGTTCCGTTGTTTAGTTGGTGTTTAATTCCCTAATTATTTCACTACCAAAAATGCATGTGTACAAGCAACAAGAAAGAACACACCATGGAAACTAACTTTTTTCTTTTTTTTTTTTCCACCTGGTAAAAACGAGCCTCTTCAGAACAGTTGGCTAGATCAAGAAAACCGTTCAGGAAGCTGGCAAATCTGTGTCAAAGTCAACAATCAAGTGAATTCTTCACCAGCGTCAACACAGAAGGTTTACCACAAGATGTAAACCTTTGGTAAGCCTCAAAAACAGGAAGGCCAGAATATGAAGACGGGAAGGAACTGCTCATGATCTGAAGTGCACCACTATATTTAATTGCATAGACATGGCTGCCAATGGAACTGGTTCACTTGTATTAATTGCTGATGTAAGTTATGGGTGTATAGAGCTATATTATCTTCTCAGCTTTAGCAAAAACTCATTTGATTGCACTTCACAGTTCAAGCCTAAAGCCATTTTTAAGGTAAAAAAATGAAATAGCCAAACAATCATCTGACCTAGATCCATCTGAGCAGGCAAATTGATTTTTTTGCTTTTTTGAAAGCAAAACTGAATAAAAAGCACCCTATGAACAAGCAGGAAGTGAAGACAGCTGCTGTAAAGGCCTGACAGAGAATTACCAAGGAAGGATGCCACTGTCTGTTGATGTCTATGGGTTTTAAGCTTTTCAGTCATTGACTGCAAAGAAGTACAATGACAATTTTATGTATGATTATGTCAGTTTGTCTAATTTCTTTCGTTCTTTTATAAACAGGGTCCATTGAAAAGCAGGGGTGTCAAATTCCTACATTGTCCACCTAATTTGAATGTAAATACCTAAAAATAAAATGTATGTCAAACTAGCATTAATTAGCTGCATTGATAATAATTTATCTATTTGTGAAGACCTTCTACAAGACATAATGAATAAAGATAGTGTGTGAGTGTGTGTGTGTGTGTGTTTCTAACCTGGCTCTCCAATTGGCCATTTTTAAGTTTGACCTCTTTGACCTCAGCCTGTGCATGAGCCTCTTTCAGTCTCATGCTCATCAGCTTGTCCTGCATTTCATTCAGGGCATTTTTCTTAGGAGACTCTTTCCAGTGGCCACCACGTGATGTGTAGTGCTGAGAAAGACAGATAGAGGAAGTCATTTAAATTAGCAGTAAACACAGCCAAGCACAATGTGGATTGCATGTGGACCGATTCTGTTATATTGCACATAATTATGCAGAACCACAATCTTTTCTGTTCTCACCACTGTAAAGAAGCATGTATATGGTATGTGTTTACTGTAGCAACTCCGTTAAGACGACTAGCCTTGTGGAAAACCCCTGAAATTGTTTATCTATTAAATGCATAATTCCGAGTTTGGCTGAGTGGTTTTTCATTAAGATTTGTAGCACGTTTGAGTATTTGCGATTCATTTTAAATACAGGGTTTGGTCCAGTCTTATGTGTTTTTTTATCTAATAAATTAGACAGATTTGGGCCATCAAATTCACCTAATTTTTTATGCATTTCCTGTGTTAGGTCGAATAGGTTTCTTTCAGCTTTTATGTACTATTATCTGAGTTTCACTGGGTCAAATGTTAAATGTGGCATGTGGATGGTAACTCTATTACTTTCAGTTTGTTGCCTTTATAACATTTTATACAAATTTGGAAGTATTTTTTAAAATCAATTTAATATTGAAAAACCTGCTGAAACATTTAAACTTTCTGGTTGTTGTTTTGAGGTGTTCCTTCAGTATTTCTATATAATCCTAATTTGGCAATTCTTCATGAAGCATTTACAACCCTAATTCTAAAAAAGTTTGGAACACTGTAAAATGTAAAAAATTTGAATGCAATGATTTGCATATCTCATATATCTTGCATTTTCAACTTAATGGTTGAAACACGTCTCAAAGAAGTTGGGAAAGGGCCATGTTTACCATTGTGTGGCATCACATCTTCTGTCGGTATACATCTGGGAACTTAGGAGACCAGCTCTGATCTCCTTAGTTGATTTGGGAGAGGAATGTTGTCCCTTATGTTTCTGATACAGGATTCTAGCTGCTCAACAGTTTTGGGTGTTCTTTGTTGTGTTTTTTGTTTCATGTTGCTCAAAATGTTTGGAAATGGTGAAAGGTCTAGACTGCAGGAAGGTCAGTTCAGCACATGGACTTTTCTACTAGGAAGTCATGCTATTGTAATGACGCAGTATTGTCTTGCTAAAATATTCAAGGCCTTCCTTTTCTGGAAAGAAGCATTTGTTGCTCTAAAACATGGATATGCAATTTAGCATTATTGGAGTCTTTCCAAATGTGCAAGCTGCCCATTCCCATGGAGGAGGAGTGGTAGCTCCAGCGGTTAAGGCGCTGGGTTACCGATCGGAAGGTCGGGGGTTCAAGCCCTGGTATCGCCAAGCATCCACTCTTGGCGCCTTGAGCAAGGCCCTTAACCCTCTATGCCCCAGGGGCGCTGTATCATGGCCGACCCTGCGCTCTGACCCCAACTTCTAAGCAAGCTGGGATATGCGAAGAACAAATTTCACTGTGCTGTAATGTATATGTGACAAATAAAGGCTATTCTTCATTCTTCTTCCACCATTGCACTAATGCACTCCCATACCATCAGAGATGCAGCTTTTTGAATTAAGCATTGATAACAAGCCAAATGGTTCCTCTCCTCTTTAGTCCAGAGGACTGGTTTCAATGATATCCAAAAATAAATAGAAATTTCGTTTTGTCTGACCACTGAACAGTTTTCAACTGTATATTCCATATATTTTAAATGAGCTTTGGCCCAGAGAGGATGGTGGCATTTTTGGATCATAATCAGAGATTTAACCTTAATTTTGTGGATTACACAGCAAACTGTGTTCACAGAAACTGATTTGAGGAGGTGTTAATGAGTCCATCCAGTGATTTCCGTAACAAAATCATGACGTTTTAAATGCAGCGTCCACTGAAAGGCTGAAGATTACAGGCATTCAAATCGCCCTTGTCCCTTGTGCAGAGAGATTTCCACAAATGACTTAACTGTTTTCCAATTTTATTTTGAGGAACCTAATTATAAAATTGTTCCACAATTTGTAGACACAGTCCTTTATAGATTGGTAAAACTCTGCTTTATTTCTGAGAGTCTCTGCCTCTCTAAAATCTATGTATACCTATTCATCTTACTTACCTGTTTTTAATTCACCTTTTTTTTCTTAAAAGAGTTTAAACATTTGATGTTTTCATGGTCTATTGGAAATAAAATATGGGTTTATGAGATTCGCAAATCATTGCATTCTGTTTTTATTTACATTTTGTACAGTCCCAAATCTTTTGGAATTGGGAATGTATTTATTTTATTTTATCAAGTTAAATTCTTTTATTTTTATTTTAACAAAGAAGTACTTATGCTTGGCGAACTGTTTCGAAAGGGCTGTTTCGAAAGGGCTCCCTGGAAGGAACGGCACTTGTGGACTTTTATTGAGTGCTTGAATTTGCCATTATGTGAAGACACTTTTTTAATTAAAGCTGTAATAAATTGTATTTGTACTTAAGCTTTTGCCCTCAACCTTATATGATCAGAACTTTGAATGTTCATTATTTTATCATAATGTTAATTAGTAGTCACTGACCATATAATTACAGTTGTAATGCCAGCCTGATCTTAATGTAAAGTTTGTGTTTAACCAGTATTTCAGTAGTTCTTCATCTCTAATAAAGTACATACTTTAGAGCAGAAATTTAAACGCTCTTAGATCCCCAGCTCAAAACTAAACCATTTGACCTTTTGGTTGACATTGAAAACTTCCCTGAAAAGGTTCCCGCAGAGGTAACATACATCTAAATGTTTTGACTCAAATGGACCTTAAGGTGGGAGGTAGTACCTCAGTGGATAAGGCATTAGACACTGGATCTGAAGGTTCACAAATTCAGATCCCACCACCACGCTGCCATTGCTGGGCCCTTGAGCAGTGCCCTTAACCCTCAACTGTTCAGTTGTAAATCACTCTGGATAAGGTCTTCTGCCAAATGCCATACATGTAAATGATAGTCCTTTTAAAGCTATGCTACCTGCCAGCGCTGGTTAAGTTCAGTGACCACATCCTGCATCTCTCTAAAGGAACGCAGTGTCTCCAACTCTCTCATCTTGACCTGTTTTAGCTCCTCTTGCAGCTGCGCTACGTTCGTCTCATCAGGCAGGGAGCTGCTCCTCTATACACACACACACACACACACACAAACAAAAAGTTATGGTATGACGATCATATTTGTTTATATTTATATAGTTTATGTTTATTACATATATACACTCACGTACTGACCTTCTCGAGGTCCAGTACTTTGTCCTGCATCTCCTTCAGTGCACCGAGTAGCTCAGCTTCCTGAAGTCGAGACTGTTCGAGCTGAGCCTGCAGCCCGTTTACAAACTGCTCTGTATACTAGAAAGAAGAAGGAGAGAAACACTGACATGATTAATCTGAAAAAGTTAAACCTTTGGGTTTTTATTGGACTTGCAGCAGAAGATGGGAAATGGGTTGTGGCATGTTAAGAACTATTAGATTATTTATTTATTTTTACACCATTCTCTGTAAAGACGGTTGTATGTGAAAATCCCAGGAAATGAGCAGTTTTTTAAAATACTTACCACATACTTTCTAAGTATTAGCACCCCCTGTTATTTATTTGCTCGCTGGGGCAAATTCACAGTATTTTAGACTGAATTGGCTCTCAGGATTATCTAGGCCTGTTTGGTTTTCTTTCTTCGCATAAGGCAAACAAACTTTGTGTGTGGTGGACAGTAACCAAGTAAATGTAATCTGTTACTGTACTTAAGTAGTTTTTCACATATCTGTACTTTACTCAAATATTTCCGTTTGGGGAGACTTTTAACTTCACTACATTTCAAAGTCAAATATCTCACTTTTTACTCAACTACATTTTACAAAATCAGTCGTTCCTTTTTATTTAAGTGGATTAAAACTTAACTCTTTAAACACGCAATAAGTCACCAATCAGGGTAGAAGAGCATGTTTTAATCTTGTTTTGATTGCCGCTTGCCAGTGGCGCATTTAGGAGACATGGCAGCAGCCCATGGAGGAATCTTGCCCTTTTGGAGGGGGACCACGGAGACGAAAAAAATCTATTGTTTTATTATTATTATTTATATACCGCTCTTTTGCACAGTTGCATCTATTATTATATCTTGACCCGGTTAATGAAGCTGGTCGAGAGTGTGCACCCACTGCCAGAGAAGTTCCCTCACTCATTTACACAGAAAGAAGAGACAGGGGTTGGGTGAAACATTAGTAAGGAGAGCTGATTATTATTTATATACCGCTCTTTTGCACAGTTGCATCTATTATTATATCTTGACCCGGTTAATGAAGCTGGTCGAGAGTGTGCACCCACTGCCAGAGAAGTTCCCTCACTCATTTACACAGAAAGAAGAGACAGGGGTTGGGTGACACATTAGTAAGGAGAGCTGAACTCAAATTGAAATTATGGATGACAAAAAAAAAAAAAAAAAAAAAAAAAAAAAAAAAAAAAAAGGTCAAAACTCTTAGGAGCACAAATCAGAACAAGAGAAAAGAAGTATAGGGAAAACGAGCAAAAGATAAAAGGTGTGTATGCAGCTCTCTCACAATATCGTTATAAGGATAGTATATGATAATGCATTTAATGAAAATGGGTTTATAACCGTATAACACTTATGCTGTTTTGCTGTGTTGCCCGCTGTGCTTATACTCAGAGCAACAATATTTGTTTTAGCCTGCATAATATTATAATTTATAGTATGTAGTTTATCATAATGTATGTGACTTGTAACAAAACAATTTAAAACTTAACTAGTCGAAAGAGTTGTTTGGTTCTTGGTCCTGAGAGTTTGAAAAATTGTGCAATAAATGCATTTAGGGTAATATTTATACATGGAATGGCGCTCTTGGAAATTTATTGTGGACTGCTTTAAAAATATGTCCTACTCATTAAAGCGGAGCTTTAAATAAGCTGAAAATAAATAATGGGGAGACTTTGAGTCATGGAGTGGTTCACCCAGGGCGTCATTCAAGCTAGAACCACCATTTCCACTTGGAGATATCTACTTAGCTCGAACATACAGTTCACCTTCAGTTCAACATCAAGCAGAACATATTAAGAGTAATAAATGATGGAAGAATCTCCTGACTCTAATTTGCCACAGCACCCATGTTTTTATTTGTGCAATTTTTTTAAATAATTAAAAAGCAGGTTTTGCCATCATGATTTGAATATGAATTAATATGAATTGTAATAGATATCAGTGTTTGACTCTGTAATATCATTCTAATAATTGATCTTTGTGCTGAGAGTCACAGAGTCTTTTCACATAAACGGAGTTGATTAAGCAAAGAGTGTGATAAAAATTCTAAGACATTATAGCCATAATAAAATCATAGTACTTGGATACTTAAGTACATTTGAACACAAATACTTTTAATCAAGTGAAAGTTTAAAGGGAGCACTTTTACTTTTACTGGAGTCATATTTACTGTATCTCTACTTTTACTCAACTACATTCTTTGTGTACTTCATCCACCACTGTGGTTATACATAATACAAATTTTACATTATACAAATACATAATGGGTTACTTAATTAATCTATCTCACTGACAGTTGAACTTAAGGCTCTGTTTTGTGGAAAGTACAAATCGAATCAAGCGCATAAACCCACAGCCAAGCATAATTTCCGAAAATGACATTGTGTGAAGATCACTGTTGGTACGGGTGTTCAAACTGATACTTGCTCAACTGCCACACCATCATCTTTGTATTATAACACATTTTGTAAACCAGACCCCTGGTTGCATAGCCATGTTCATCTCCCTTAGAACTAACAGTGTTTGTTTCAGTGTGTGTGTGTGTGTGTGGAGGTCATGGTGTGCTTGCTGTAAGGCTGTGGCCTAGCGGGAAAGCTGTGGCCTAGCGCATACAACGCATTCTCACGGCGCTTAACTTCTCATTCTTAGCATCCCTCCAGTTTTCCACTCAGTTCACCATTCTACTTTCAGTCATCTCGCTTTTTCTCACACACATGCTCCGTCACATCTTCTGTGCAGGCCTACCTGTCAGCGCGGTGTCAAAAGTTTAGCGGTACCATAGTGTCACTGGAATTAACACTTTATCTGAAAGAAGAATGTGGTAAAAAAAACAAACCCCCGCCCCCGAACATGAGACATCAATGAAAGTCCATATTCGATGTTAAATAGAAGAGATTTGTGAGAAAAGACTGAGTCAGTGTGTGACATGGGTCTGACAGACCAGCACCACACACATGCCACTACACAAGCACCATTTCATCCTAACCACTACAACCCCCTTTTGCTCAGAGTGAAAACCCACCATGAACCGATTTAGATCAAATATACCAAACGTTCAGACATGAACATGAACAGAGATGAACTTGAGATGAACATGATGCTTTATCGTAAACAGTATGACAAGTTTTTTATATCTACAAAAAATATTCAATTAAACATGTTATTCATCCTACACACAAGCCAGCAACTACTGGCAGTGGAAGGATTTTATTTATTTTTTTTTATTTATTTTTTTTTAAATCAAATGCTGTTGTGACCCATTACAATTAATGAGGAAATAAATAAACACATTACATTAAACAACTATTATTTATATTAAGGAACTTATTGTAATGAGACTATAATAAATGCTCTGCCACAAGTATATTTGGTGAAGCAGTCATTGCAAGACTAAGTTCCTTTACACTTCGATAGCATCTTAGTAGGTTGGTTTCAACTGTAACACAAATATATGCCTAAAGAGGGTGATCCAGATCTGCCATTTCCAGGAACATTTAGATTTCCTTCTAAACAAAAGAGTTGCATCTCTCTACTAATTACACGCTATTTCGAATTTGCCACACTGACATCCCAACTAAAAATGCAATGTTTGACATCTCACTCACACCATTTCACTTATGTTGACGCACATCTCTTGCAACTGTACTTATGAAGTGTGAAAAAGTGGTCAAACTGACTTACAAGTTAAGAAGTAAATATGTAGATTTTTTATAGCACATCTCCTAAACAGGCATAGACCAGGTTTAGAAAAAAAATAAAAAAAAGAAGAAACAGCACTATAAAATACAACACACTACATTATACAGAGTAAAATAACCAGTAAAAACATGAACTCTCAACAAAAGGGTGAATTCTTACTGACGAGCACATACCACACTTCTTTTTTTAACGATTACAGGAACTCATTTTAATGCTAAATATGCTGACTGACAGTTATGCATATAATTAACATATCTAAAACAGTAAGCATTGACAACCTGTTGTGGTATTAAATGATTCGAACATTCCGCCATGTGGAGAATCAGAAAATAAAACCGGTTGTAGTAACACCACTTTATGTCAGGATACATAATGCACACCAATCTTTAATTATTTACCTAAAACAGTACAACATTGTGTGGTTCTAAATGACATCATTACTATGACAGTGATTAGAATCACTAATGTCGCTGAAATCTTTAATAGCACTGAATATCATTTCTCAAATAATTTAGACTCCACAATCTGAAGCTTATTTTCTGGATATTGTTCTATAGAATGACACCTGATTTTACCACAATGTAATAGCAATACATCTTTGCATATGTAACCGTATAAGCTGCTAACATTTAATGATGTACTTAAATGCCCATGGCTTGTGAATAAGATTAGTAAGCCACATTTATCTGGGGGATATTTATCTTTTCAGGATAACCAATTGGGAAAAGCAGTATTATTGGGGTCATTTGGTATCAGAAGAGAATTAGTCCAAAATTTATGTTAATATTTATGTAGGGAAAGTTGTGTTTTCACACTCTGCATAAACCAGTCAAAATTTTGGACACCCTTTCTCCTTATTAATTTTGTATTGTACATAAATGCTATAGACATCCAAACTATGAAAGGACACGTATGGAATTATGTAGTAAACAAAAACATGCTAAACAAACCACAATGTTTTATATTTTTAATTATTCAAAGTAACCACCTACTGCTTTGCATGCTCATGGCATTCTCTCATCAGATTCATGAGGTAGTCACCTGGAATGGTTTTGAATGCACATGTGTGCCTTGTCAAGAGTATATTTGTGACATTTCTTCATGTGCACATTTTTCAAACAATATTACCTGGACATACTCTAATCAGATGAGTCAATCAGTCACAACAGTGTCAAAGACTGTATGAAATCTAAGTTCTACTTGCACGTCACTCATTTCTGAAATGGCCCTTTGTGAAGATGTCTACAGAAGATGTCTAAGAATCTAACTCGAAACTGGTCATGTTAATTAATGTGAAAAAAGCAAACCTTGGATAAACTTACTGTGTGTTGCTGCAATTCCCGTATAGTATCCTGTGCTCTCTCCAGGCTCTCGCTGGCTGTCGTGCACTGTTGCCGCACCACCGCTAATTCGCGTTTGATCACGTAATTCTCCTCCGCTTCTTGCGCTCTCGTTACCTGACCCTGAAACAGCAGACAGAAGGAATTCTTCAGGATGTCGTCTTTTATAATGCTGGCACTAGAGAGGATGGAAAGACTGGGATTGGGGTTGAATGATAAATACCGGGTCATATTCAATAGTAAAAATCTTTCATTCAAAAAGAAAATGTTAGTGAACCTGAGATTAAACCTTGATGCATCCCTACACTCCACATTCAACATGCAAGGCTGTGGAAGATATGTGCTTGAACTGTTAATGCTTAATGCGGCCATCATAAGAGATATTTTCAGTCATGTACAATGCATGCAGTAATAAGTGTAAGAAACAAAACGTTGATCAACCAAAAAAAAAAAAAAAAAGAAAACACACATTCTCTCATGCATAAGACCTTTTCTGGGCAGCTTTGGTATTAAAGGGGGAAGGATGTAAGAGGGAGGCAGGAAACACACTGAGGCTAGACGTACATCAGGAGGCGCGGCATAAAAAAAAAAAGCACAACTTGATGTGGCAGGGCGTTGGAAATTACCGTTTGATTTACATTGTCTGCAGCTTATCACGCAAAGTGTGCCTGGGAATGTCTACCAAATACATTCTGTGTGACGAGCAAACCGCCTGTTTAAAAACCAATGTAATGAATTGGAAACTTACGGATGTAGTAGAAAAAGAATAGCCTTTATTTGTCACATATACATTACAGCACAGTGAAATTCTTATAACCGATACTGATATAATTATGATGCAGCGCCCAGCACCTTAACCACCACCCCTTAAATTATTATTATTATGACCTGTTAACAAATTAAGCTTTTTATTAAATAAAATAAACAGGAGGCAGTAATAAGACATGCCATTTGATGAATAACTGGTTTTAATATATATATATATAAAAAAAATAAAAAAAAAAGTGTATGAAATAAACTAATAATTAACTTAAATAAGTGTCTTGAAACTCTTGTTGAATGTGTTTTTTCTTTTCTTTTCTTGATGTCTTTTTTTCTGCTTTGTTCATGGTGCAAACTATGCGTCATAAAAGCAGCCTATATTTCATTCTTGAAAGTCTACATGTCTAAATGTTCTCCTAATAATACACATTTTCTTTTAAAAGAAATAAGAGTGTATTAACATAATACAATGAGCAGTTCAAAAGTCACCAAATTCTAAAGTAAAGTGAATCAAAGTAATACAACTGATTATGCAGATCTAATTTGCAG
This sequence comes from Silurus asotus, assembly GCA_024362625.1. Lineage (NCBI taxonomy): Eukaryota > Metazoa > Chordata > Actinopteri > Siluriformes > Siluridae > Silurus > Silurus asotus. The sequence continues at coordinate 1,163,287 of MU551695.1, read as the reverse complement.
GACATTGTTATATGCATGACATTTATTTTACACCTAGATTTATTTGAATTTTATATTTATATACTTTAGTTTCATAGATAACTCACGAAGGGATCTTTTTTTAACCTAATCATATCCAAACCCATGCAAGCAGGCTGTGAAGTCCCTGAGGGGAAATCAAGGAAGAGAAAGTATATAATGAAATAATTGAATGGAGGTGTTAGTTGCTAATTTAACATTAACAGTACTTTACCTGGATCAACCTGTCTGCCAGTGCGGCACTCTCCTACAACACCACAACAGCGGAGATAAAAGTCGAAAAGTGGAGAGAAAAAGGGGAAGGAAGACAGAAAGATAACACAGTTGATAAAAGATAGACAGGAAAAAAAAGGCAAGTAGGATTGAGTAGAGATCAGAAACAGACACCAAGATACCAATAACAGGATATATGTAAAAAAAAAAAATAACAATAATAAAAGAAAAAAGAAAAGGATAGAAATGACAAGAGACAAGACAGAAAGGAATATGATTCTTTAAGGAAAGACCATCGCTAGCTCTGTTCACACCGACAAAATATTCAAATCTATTTGTTCTCATATTACATAAATTTACACCACACCCTCACACACACACAAAAGCTACTGCAGTCTACATACTAACTGGTCACAGCTCATAGAAGCTCAATAAAAAAGCTTTCACCTTCTCCAGTGTCTCAATCCTCTGTTTTAACAGTCTGTTCTCAGTGCGAAGACGCTGTTTGGAACAGAGGAACATTTTTAGCAATTTTGTTAAACCTTTTTTTTTTTTTGCATGTCTTAAAGTAGCTCATACTTATTGCACACCTTGATTTCTATCTGTTCCTCCATCTCTTTGTTTTTGATGGTGGTATACTCCTTTTCCAATCTGTAATCAAGAAACAGACCATTATTCAATTGGAAAAATTAAAATATATACCACTTTTCTTTTAATTGCCATGCCATTTTCTTTGCTGTAATGCCAACAATTTAAAAAAACTTATCCTAAACTATAACTGATTAACTATGGTCTCAATCACTTTTAAGGAATAACTTCTTGTATCCATGGCATCAAGTAAATGTTGAGGTCACTTATAAGGTTAAATATATGCAATGATTTTTCTTTCCCATGTTGGGCAGAATGATGCGTTTTGTAATCTTTTTTTCTCAGACTCACTTTTTCATCTTCTTAGGGTTGTATTTGATTTGATAGGCTCGGAGAATGAGTTTATCCAGGCAGCTGTCAAACTGGTGAGGGATAACCTTCTGAAAGTGCTGTGAGGCAACAGAAACATAATATTCGTGTTACATCATGCGCTCAAATCTGGCAAAGCCCCTGTACTGTAACTAATCCACAAATGGCTTATGGGCATGTAACATGTGATGTACTGCACTAGCAAAAAAAAAAAAAAGCACCTTTACTATTTAAGAAAATTTATGTATTAATGAAATGTTACCACTGAGTGAATTTACATTATAAGTACATTTATTTGGATTAAACTCAAATGTAAACTTAAAACAAAACTTAATTAAATTGAATAAATGAAGCTATGATGTTATAGAAAAATAATCAATGACTTGATATGGTTGATATGATGTGGCCCGACTCTTATCCTGATGTTCATTCAATTCAAGTACCAGTTAACAATAATTTTTTTCCGGGACCATCGGGTTCTTGGTTGAATCTCTTACTAAGGCCCTTCTTCCTGATTGCCAGGTGAGAAGTCTTTGTTGTGCCACTGTTTTTCCTTTGGAAAATTATGGAGACACTGTGCTCATGGGAATCTTTAGTTCAGCAGCAATTTCTGTACCCTTGCACAAATCTGTGCTTTGCAAAAATTCTGTCTCTTTGCAGGCAGTTCCTTTGATGTAATTTTTTGTATTTTAGATTTTTTTTTTAAACAGTTTACAATTTTACAATGTTATGAAAAAGAAGACGAAAAGGAAGGAAGAAAAAAAAAAAAAAAAAAAAAAAAAAAAAATATACATGCATACACACACACACACACACACACACACACACACACACACACACACACACACACAAATAAATTAATAAAATAAAATTACATGCCAAAACTCAAAATATTACTTGAAAAGACATCAATATAATCGAGGTATGGAGTCCAAACTTGGTGAAAAGCTTAAGTAGTCTGATGAGTAACAGGTCAAGAACTCTAAGGGAATTATTTCTCCAATAATCTTGTGCCATCCTTACAAAGATGTGGGTTTGTCATTGAGCCAGGTCAATAATATATTTTTTCTAGCAGCAAAGGCTAGAATATAAAATAAACACATTAAATTTATTCTGCAGGTGTCTGACTGGGAGACTGAAAATCAAAGACAAAAGATCCATCTGTAGCTCCAGTCCAAACATACGGCTCATAAAAGCAAACCTTGACCAATAAGCTCTAATTAGAGGACGATTCCATAATAAGTGGGTGTAAAGGCTAATGGTTTTTGATTTGATATGCATTGTCAGCTGTGAGCCCCTCTACAGAGAGGTGTGTGCCTTTCCAAATCATGTTCAATCAATATAATGTATCACAGATAAACTGTAGAAACATCTCAGCAACAATTAGGTAAAGTAAAAAAATTAAAGTAGTGACATGCAGAGAGTTTTGTATTCACTTTGTCATTGTGGGGTACTGAGTGTAGATTCGTGAGAAAAATAAATCAATATGAATGACTGTAGTATCAGGCTGCAACATAAGAAAAAATAAAAAAAATGAAGGAAGTCTGAATGCTTTCCAGGTTGCAGTAAAACTTGCTACAATTCAAAACTTGCAATAATACATTAAATATAAACCCAAACTCCAAAATAATGCAAACTAGAAAATATATATATATCTCTACCATCCATTTTGAATAAAAGTATTATTGTAAGCTTTAAGGTGGTGGTATGTGACTATTATATACAAACTCAAAACACTGTTAACATTGTGTCCAAAATATCAGTTACTCAATACTAACTTCTGAAGCAATACTTGCACTCATGCTCTTATACTGAATATAAGCAGGTCTGTGATTAACTACAGCCAAATGCTTGCTGTGCCTACATTCAATACAACCGCACTCTTGCTTATGGGATATTGCCAAATTGACAGTAAACTATGGTTGCTAAGCATCAGAAAAAGATACATGACACACGGTATGATGGCCTTATGTTTATCAGCTTTAATGCTTTATAACCTGGCACATTATTACAGATTCAATTATCGTCCCATGTTAAAAACTGGGTATATTTATTGAAGATTTTAAAACGGCAATGAAAGTGGATCTAGGAGCAAAAACTACACTTGGGAAAAAAGCCCAAAATGGCAAAATGTAAAAAATTTTGAGCGTAAACAACAAATCATTCGTCAGAAAATTAGCAAGAAACAAAACAAACACTTTCCATTCTAAACTATTTTTTTTAAGCTTGTTCTCAGGCCATCTTATTTTTTAAACATATTTTCTTGGAAAACTTCCTCCACCCAGAATTTTAAGGATTATTTATACATCGCCCATTATTATGGTTTTACCTTAATACAAGAAAACTAGATAAATGAATTTCCCCAAACAGATCAATACACCAATGAAACACAAGCCTATAATGTCACATGAAGTCCCAGGAGTGCATTTGTTTTATTCGTGTTCATTTTGCGAATAGCAATTTGATGTTAAAACCATTATACGGTTCATATTTGCGATTCATTTATGTTTTTAGCTTGGACCATTTTTTGCCCAGGAGAGTATTAATTTTATAATAAAAAGTTCCAAAGATATCAAGCAGCACAAAGTATAATATATTACTTAATGATGCTTCCTATTACACTGTAATGTGTTTTTAAATGTGTAAATCCCTGTAGCACCTTGGTAGGAAACAGTTTGTGTGTGCCAGAGAAAGACAAGGAACAATGGTGTTCTCTAACCTGTGACATCCCCTCCATGTCCAGCTGTATGAGGTCGGTCTGGTTGTACTGTAGAATGGCCATTCCTACTCGGAATATAATCTCCAGACCCTGTGAACACAATATATATGTGCTTTTAAAGCCAAATATGTAAAACAGAAATTCATCCTAGTTTTGATTGATCTACACTTACACTGTTAGCCTCAAGCAAAAGCAAACCCACATACACACACCTTTACTTCTTTATTTTTGAAACAGACCTACACACACACATTACTTTACCACACACATTACCTCTCACACAATTTTTTTTAACCCACAGACTCAAAATTAACCCATTACAAGCATTCTTTTACCACACCTAAACCCGTACCTCATACATGAAGATATCAAAAATACGTGTGGCAATAGGTAGAGGCAGAAAGGTGAGGAAGAGTGTGAGGAACCATGATGAAGCATACATGGAGGTGTGGAAACTCTGTGAGCGAAAATGCACATTTAACTCCGGCAGCTGCTCCTGTTATAAAAGAAACACTGTGTTAGAAAATTGCAAGAAAACGATCAGGTATGAAAAAGAAATAAAGAGAAAACATAAAAAATAAGAGGACAGAAGAGAAAGACTGTCCAGAGAAATGTATATCAAGTTTTCATTTGAACGGAAGATCTGCTGCCACCTGGTGGCTTACCAGTATTTCTTTTTTTTTTATTGTAAAGCTTTTACACAAATGTTTTCTTCTTAAAAGCCTGGTAATTTATCAATATATTTACCCAATCTAAATAAATACTGGTTCATTTTCTATCTACAAACTAAACAAATGTCTGTGTTGGATGCAAGTGAAGTACAGAAATCAACTCTTACATAAACAAACAACAAATACACAATTAAATAATAATATGCATAAACCAGAATCTGTTAAAAGAATAGTATTAGCATACATTTATGTAATAATATATTTGGATCAATGAAATATGATACCTAGCCTAAGGTTAGCTAGCTTGTTAGCAAACGTGATTACTAATTTAATTTCATAGCAAAATTTAGCCCAAAGCTTGCTAGCTGTTTGTTTTTAACTGTGTAGACATGGTAGTTAGCCAAAACCTTCACTAGCCTATTAGTAAACTTTATCCAGTAGAAAAGTGTCCTTGTAAAACTATCCTTAAATCAAATAGGTACTTTAAAGGCTTTCTTTGCTTTAGTACTGAGTTAGCTAGCTATGTTAGCTAATATGTTCTCACTCAATACATCCATCAAACTGTTTTAGGGTTTTCACAAGCAGTGGACTGGGATTTTGGTGTGGATTGCTGTGTCAAATTTACAAAAAAAATTGTCAAATATTTGTATACAAATACACAATACAGAGCATTGTAATGGTTGCATTTATTATTTGATCCTGTCGCTGTCTATGCTCTCTCTCTCACAGTGTTAGGAATCACTTTCGCTTTCCCTGTTTTTTCTTTCTTTATACATTCATCCTTTCCTTTCCATTTTTTATTTTCTTTATAATTTACATTGTTCCTTACTGTTTTCATGTTCATTGTTCTGCTTTACACATTCTTCTTCACTGTTGCATTGAAAAATATTTCTCTTGCTCTTCCTTTTTTTTGTTTCTAGATCCTTCCTTGATTAATCACTTAATAAAAAACATTTCTTGTTCATCATGTTTACATGGAGTTATCTTATCGTATGTGATAATCATTTACCTGCAGCAGGTATTCAAACTGGTATATGCAGAGGCCCAGCTCTGCCATGCTTGGTTTAAAGAGCTCTCTAAGTCTGTATTCCTGCATCAGCCTCACAAATACACAGAATGCCTCCTCCTCTGGCATCTAGGCACATCAGACATAGACAGACACACACACACACACACACACACACACACACACACACACAGAGTTCATGGTAGTGTAGTGTGATTTTAGTGTGATGTCAAGACAAGTGTATTTCTATAGCGCTTTTCAGACATTGTCTCAAAGCAGCTTTACATAATTCTTGATGTGTAATCAAGAAAGTGTATGTGAAAATGTAACATTATATTTGGATTTACCTGCATGAGCAGCAACCCAACGATAAAGGCACTGCCCTGACAGTATCCTACCTCTCGGTCTACGAGGGAGTATGCCTGCAACACACACACACACAGTAGTAAATTACTATCAAGAAACACCTTCATTGTGCTTCATCATTCTGCTGTTTGATATTTATGCTCAGTAATCATTCTTCTTTTACAAAAAAGAAATATTCATCCTGTGCAAGCTCTCTCTCTCTCTCCTTCACCTTCATGACGTTAAAGAGGACCTCCTGGCCCAGACTATCCTGCCCTTTGAAGAACTCATGCTCAGGGTAGGTACGGGCGATGTCCCTGCGAATGAGCTTTTCGCAAGGTGAAGACATCTTTAGCAGCTCTGAGTATTGGTTCTTTACTGGCATGTCTGTGGCATTGCCCAGCAGCTGCCACACAATCGCCCGGAAATGATGCGGGATCCCCTTTCTTATCAGTTCCTGGAAGACCAACAGACAGGATAGAGAGTAAAAATTCTCGTATTATTTAGAAAACTTTCCTGTAATTTCCTGTAAAAAAACAAACAAACAATGAAATTAACAGAATAAGCATAATATAGTTACACAAGAACCAGTATAAATGTTGCCCATGAACACTGGGTATTTAAAATGTTATTATTTTCACTGGATTTTCCCCACATTTAAGCTTCTTAATATGTCTTTGAATGGATTCAGACTAACCGTAAAGCCAATGAAAATCTGGCTATTCCATACAAATTATTCAATTCTAGTGTGCATGCGTGTCCTCACCTTGAGTAATTTGTCTTTCTTACGTCTCCACTCTTCCCACTCGTTAACAATGCGTCCCCAAAGGATCCAGGTGTCCTCCTCCAGGTGCGAGAGGTTGGACGAGGCCGAGGAGCTGGACACCAACGAGGAGCCACTGTTCCTGCGTGAGCCGCTCATAGAGCGCATGGATTTGGAATCAGCCTCCAGGAGCCTAGAAGTAGGTAAAGTAGAACAAAAGTTCAGCCTTGGCACAGAACATTTATCTCCTGGTGCATTTGTTTTTGTGGTTAGAGTAAGAAGACATTGATATAGGTTTTTATCCTGAGAACATTGAGGAGTTTTCGTTTCGATTATAGTAAAATTTTTTAAAACAGGTTTTAACATACTATCTAGGTGCTAACTGTAGTTCACCAAATTAGGTTTTGAATAAAATGTTTAATCTTGTGTAGGCTTTACTAGGCAAGAATACATCATAAATCCACTGTAGTTGAGGAACAGTAATGATTAAGGATAAACTCCAAAGTGCTCTGAACAAAAACATCTTCACCCTATAGCATCCTGCCAAAATGTGTTATTCTGGAATTGCATATGCTCTCATTCTTGCAGAGCTAGCTAATTTTGAGCATCTGTGACCTCATGTATGTGGAATAGCAGTGCAATGACTTCATGTGGTGAGCAGCACTTTCCTCTGAGTGTTACTCTGCCCTGGGAAGCACCTTGAAAAGCATTTTGAAAAGATACAGCCTGCTCACTTTACATGAGTCAGTGGAAATGTTTGGCAAGGTTTGACTTTAGCCTCCCCATTTGGTAAATGTCAAATGACAGGGGAAAGCTAGCTGATGGTTTGGGGGGATAAAAATGTTGGAAAATATAACAAACAGTTTTTCATAGCTCTTTATAATATTACGAGTGCAACTGTAATCGCTTTTTGTACATTTGAGCATAAAATTGTACATTATGTACATATATTTTCCAGGCTGCCACACATATTAGTATGTGTTGCTTTCAGAATGTTAGACTGGAATTTTTTGGTTTATTTTCATATATTGGGAAATTATGATTTTGTTTTCTATGGTTTTGCATAAAGCCTCTATCTCTCTCTTCTGCAAACAATATTGTATTAATGCACATTTGTATAATTTTTAAATACAGAATTGCAAAAAAAAAAAAAAAAAAACATAATACCTCAAATACTTACAAATTAAATTAACTTAAATATGAGTGTGTTTGTTCCTGTGTGGCTCACATACCTATTCTGCTCCTCCAATTTGGCCAGCAGCTCCAGTTCATCTGGACTGAGATTCTCCGAGTCAGCAGGCGAGACTGCTGGTGCAGAGAGAGCGGCATCATGGGAACTGGAGTCTGGGCTTAGCACAGGGCTGCCAACAGAGAGCGGGTCAGCCTCCTGACCTGCTGGAGAGCCGAGGTTCTCAATCTGAATTGACCCGGTGATCCCTTCCTCTCTCTCTGGACTACTGCTGGGGCTAGACATGACCACAAAGCCCAGGGGCTGGGTCCAGGTCAAAGGTCAGCCTCTGTCAATGGATGACGGTTTGACACAGCTGGGATTATAATCGGCTGATCCGACAGAAGCAGACAACTTTATGTGAAAAGTTGGTGTTCAAGAATAGGCTGGGCCTGTAAAGAAAAGAAGAGTCAATGGAGTTTTTATTAAATTTCATTCCAAATAGAAGTTTGAATTTTAATTAACATGTTTTCATGAATGAAAACCGATAAAACGAAATAAATAAATAAATAATAATCCAGAGAAAGTAGACTCACTCTGAGTCAGAAATGCCCTATATATTTGAGTCATAACTTTTCTATATTCAAGATAAAAATTCAAGATTTATATTCATAAGCATTAAAAGGCAGCAGTGACAGAAGTGCTCGCTTTAATTTACATGAAGTTATATTAGGGTTGCACAAGTCAGTGCACCCTTAGGGCCGGTCCCAAGCCCGGATAAATAGGGAGGGTTGCGTTAGGAAGGGCATCAAGCATAAAAACGTGCCAAATCGAACATGCGGATCATGAATACGGATGATCCGCTGTGGTGACCCCTAATGGGAGAAGCCAAAAGAAAGTTTTATATTAAAGATCAAATTCAAATAAGATTTTGTTTCTAGCGTATTGATTGATATGGCAGACAATCTACGTCTAATGATAAACAGACTAACCAACAATTTTATTTCAACAAAGAAGGATTTTTGTATATATTTAATATCTTCTTTGATTAGTTCCAATACTGATTTGTATTATTTCTATATACTGTATAGGCTACTTTCTAAAATGTTCAGATGTTCAAAAATCTATTTCTGTGTTGTTCTTAATGCTTTGGCAATAAAATGTATTTTTTGTCAAGCCAATAAAGCAATCTGAATTTAATTAAAATTGAACTTTGATTTATATTTACTTGTATATGTATAACTCTACATACAAAATTTGCATGTCATGGCTGGAAATGCTCTAGATTTTTTTTCCCGCTCAGAATAGAAACCCAGACACACTCATGCACACATGCATGCACTATCACTCGCTCGCTCTCTTTCTCACACACACACACACACACACACACACACACACCTGCAGGGTGCTGCATTATGCATGTAATATTAGCAAATGTGATTTTAATCATTCAGCCTCTCACAATTTTTTTTCTGGAATCTATATCAATATGTGTGGTTATTAATAAACATAAACACATGCTACCTGACCTGTGCAAAAATTACATTTACACCCTTATCTCAAAACAAAGCACCCATACAGGCATAGAACATCTGTGGAATCACCCTCATCTCTCAAACACACACATCCACTCACAGATACAAAATACACTGAATATTATAATAATCACATACACAAGTTATTGTTTTAAAAGGAAACCCTTAAGACAAAAAAACATTTTAATCACACAGTTGAAACAAGGCCTGCATTCATTAGGAAAGCGCCTCCCAGTCAAGAGCCATTAACAAGCACATGAATCAAATCTCCTGGGACTGAAAACACAAACACATAGAGCATTAGCTACAACAAGCCCAGACAAAAGATTTAGCTTTGACTTTAGCCTTGATATCTACAAAACAAGGTAGGATTACAGTGGGAATGTCATGTTTCATTTATGTTATTAGCATAAAAGAACATGTCTGTTTTTACAGAAACAAACCTGTATTTATACTATGTCTCCTGAACTAAAATATGTTTACACTATGCATTTTGAACGACTACACTGGTACAAAAAGGTCAGTAAACGTACTGTATCGCAACAGAGAGCTTTGGACGGTTAAGGTCAATCCACAAGAAAGCTACATGCTTTTGTATGTCATGCAAAGGAAGTTATGTCATCCAGTGACTCAGCACCACATGCTAGCTTTTGTGTATTGGCTCATAAAAGGACAACACAATGCAGAACGAAAATTAAATTTGCTGTCTTTGAATCAGGTTCGATTCTATTTTCTTATTACTGGCTAAAATCTTCTGAAGGATAACCATGGTTTAAAAAAAAAATAAGTCAACCTAAAATGGTAATTGTAGTCTTTATATTGGCTAAAGATTTTGTTGTTGCTGTTATGCTGAATAAGTTCGCCTATTTTAAAACTTTACAATAGCAGGAATAACACATTAACTACACATCTTTTAACATTGGCAAGATTGGGCGAGCCTGTATCATTACTGAGTTTTGCTAATGTACAAAGAAAACAGTAAGTCAAACTGCATATGGAAGCATAACAGTGAATCTGTTTATCATCATTCACAAACTGGATGATTTTTTATGTCAAAAAATTGATTTACTTTTTATATTTTTGTAAGAGAAAGACTTCCATTACTTATCTACATTAGCTATGTTGGTACAGACTATTTCCAGGGAGCAGGGCCATCGATAGCTATAGGTAGAGCAGGCAATTGCCTAGGGCCTCAAGCTTGGATATTGGGCCTCCATAAGCGAAACAAACCTATACAGTAGCTCTCCAATCATAATGGGCAGCATAACATAAGACTCATTGTCCATTGGATATAAATAACTGTCAGTCACCTGAAGTGGAACAAGTTGATGTCACCATTTAAATGCGAGCCCCACCGACTGAATGCATGATGTTTGTGTACTGTGATGAACAAAATACAACTTTGCTGCATACTGACCTGGTGGCACTGAAACGAATGCATCCCTTGGAGGTTGCTAAGAGAGAAGCTAAACAGGCATGCAAAGAAATCACAGCTTGTGATGCAGCTATGTTAGCTATGTAATAATTATTTTGCCAATTCACGTCAGCGCCACTTAAAAAAAAATACTCAAGAAAAAGTAAAAGTTTGTAAATAAAACATTAATTGCAGCTAGGCTAGAGCATTGTTTTTATTATCTCAGAAAAGTACCTCGACTGTCTGAATATCTGGTAAATTCCAGTAATGTTAAGAATACCATAATAGCCATACTCAATCAATTTTTAGTTAAAAATAATAATTAAAAAATCTTTTGTTGTATTTACCAAATAAATACATTTTACGCATCCAATATAACATTTGTCTAGGGCCTCCAAATGTCTAAAACCAGCCCTGCAAGAAAGTAAACAATTAGTGATGGTCATTCATGACCAATTCTTTAATGTAAATAACATGTAGTCTCAAAACCCCATCATTTTCTACTGGACACGTATGAGCAAAGCATCGCAAAATTTCAGTAGGTTATGTACAGGAAACAAAATTGAGATTTTCCTCCCATGAGTCCTCTGGTACGAGTCGTTCATTGTTTTTTTTACGCGAGAGGTGATTTAAGGTGATACTCATTTTGTTTATCATAATTTGTCCTTTCATCATTTGCTACTATAGTCAAAGTTCATGTTTTTTTTTTTTATAAAAAATAAAAAAATATATTATGTTAATTTTATTTCTGATCAAAGGAAATAAATGAATTAAATGACAAAAAAAAGTTTTGTTCATTTTGATGAACAAGATTTAATTATCCGATTTACTAAAAATGATCCAATCTTCCAATCGCTATAAAACAATAACAAAAGTGTTGTGATGAATCTGTGCATGTCTGGACCTAAAGCATTTCCAGTGGCGCCATTTTAAATCATTGAGCTGTCAAAAAAGAATTAACAACTAGCTAAAAAAAAAAAAGAACAGTTCAATATAAAAGCTAAAAACAGAAAATAACAAATTACTGGACCCTTTAAATCAGACATTGAGGCGACAACTTTTCAATCTGAACATTAAAAGTTTACCTGAAGTACCGTATCCAGATGTGTACAGATTACGTTCTGAACGATCTTTCGTAAGTTGTTACTGTGTTTGTTATTGACTACGCATATCTACAAATGATGCAAGAGCTATAAAAACTATCAAATAAACAATAAAATGCTAAATCAAATTGGAATTTTGTATACAATATTTTGTATTAAGTAACACAAAAATAAAGAAAGAAAGATTTTACGGAAAAAAATGTATTCACCCGAGTCCAGTGTGCATCATGTAGACTTGTTACGACTAGCTAGCGGCGGCTCTCCACCATTTAAAATTTTTTCGACTCAACAAAATTCAACAAATTTGACTTTAAGGACAGGTTTGTTCATATCCACAAAAGTTCGTAAAGTGGGGAGCATCTGTATTATCATCTAATGAAACAAGCATCAGACACCAAATAGTGACAGGAAGATCGGATCATTTTTGGCACTTTTTTAGGCATTTATTTAATTTAGTTTCTTTGATCAGAAATGAAATAAAATGTTAACATTTTCCAACATGTTTACATACACGAACCTTGACTATGGTTCCAATAATGAAAACATGACAATGCAGCTAAGGACAAATTGCACTGTGTAGCTTCTAAGGAAGTCACATTACAAAAGAATGAACAACTCTGACCAAAGGACTCATGAGATTAACTACTCAATTTTGTTTCTGTACATAACCTACAGTGATTTTGTAATGCTTTGCTCATGCGCCTTCAATAGTAAATCAGCAAAGAATTCTTTGAGATGACTCAAGTCACATTAAAGACACGCTCAAAATGACATTCATGACTGACCAATCATTTGCCAAACACGTGTTAGCTGACAAAATACATCAGCAACAGATAAAAAAAAAAAAAAAAGTATAATTATGATGAAATGTTGACTATGTTTTATATGTAGATTAGAAAAATGTAGACATAACATATGATTAAAAGTGTAGGTCATACTGAATAGTTATCTAAAGCAACAGCAGTATAGTTACAGTCTTAACTGCTACCCCTAACTGAGGAATCAGTGTTAACATTAAAAACATAGATAAATCTTGTAATCATTCATGAATTTATCTTACAAATCCTATCAAGTTGGCACATACTCACCAGCCAACTAGAGTAAACTCTAAAATCATTGTTTTTTTAATTTAAGCACAGAGGACTCAAGATAAATTCACATGTAAAGCCTTGAGACTAAATAATTACTGATTTGATGTTTTAAAGGTGATGATTGTGTAAATGACTAGAGAGACAAAGAACAACAAACAGCTAAGAAAGACATTAAAGCAAGGCTGTCATATGAGAGAGCTTTAGGGGGTCGGGAGATGGTACAGAGAGACAGAGAGAGAGAGAGTGTGTGTGTGTGTGTGTGTGTGTGTGTGTGTGTGTGTGAGTGTGTGTGCATGCATGTGTGTACCTCAGTTTCACAATAATGGCATTGTGTTTCTTGCATCTCTCTATTACAAAGCTTGTAATGTCCACCAGCAAAAATGCATAAACAGAGACACAGATCATACTGCAATATACTGTTCAGTGCTCCAAAATCCTGTATCTGTAGCTGCATTTAGATGTAAGTGATCCAAGTTAGATATAAGTCCGATGTAGGTGAGGACCCGACTCACGTTTTTTTTATTTTTTTTTATTGAATCATGGAAACCTTGAAAAAAACCAACAACCCACTGGTAAAAAATGTTAATTACTAATCTTACCTACTTTTCTATTTCCAAAAAGCCAAACTAATAGCTACTATTTAATATAATTTTCTAATACATTATCTATTCATTCAAAATAAGGTATTTGTATGCCATATTGTATGCACTATTTTATTAAATGCTTTAAGCATTTTGGAGTCATTCTTTTCAAGAAGGAACAAATCCATGGCGTCCAGTTAGATATGTTCAATGACATCATTCCTTGGGCCTGGTGATCATCGTACGTACATTTAAGAAATGCAAAAAGAAGGTTTACATCAACCTGAGATCCTGCTGTACAGAATAAAAGCTCATTTCCAGTGTATATAACATGGCTGATAAATCTGTGTTGCTCACAATCATGCACAAACACAGGCACAAATAAGAGGTTAATAGCTTGGCTGTTTTGCCTGAATAGCATATGTTCCTCATTGACTACATTAGTGCACAATAGCTTCAGTAGGCTACACAAATGCCAAACAGATCTGAAGGCCTTCATGAGTAAATTGCCTGCATTAAGCACATTATGATGAGCCTACTGAATCACAAAACAGCTTAATGTGTGATGAACTAGGTGCACTTATGAGCAGATAGCTGAATAAATGCCCATGCATTCATTCATATGAAAACAAACCATGCTGTATAGTGGACTAGCCTATAGCTTTAGTCTATGCTACACAGAAATGTACAGTGTTTTGTCTAAATTATAAAACTACTATTACAAGATTTACGGAAAAGGTAACCGAGTATTGAATATCAGTATTGAATATCTCCGTATCAATAGTAGTGAATATATTTAACTCTATGTATCCTAAGTAATCACTATATCCTTGTCAGGGTTTTGTTATCCTCACATCTTTATAGATTAAAAAAAACGTTTCAGCTGATAAATTACATTCAGAGCAAGTTAGTAATTGTATAGTTTTTCAGTTGTGGTTGCCATATTAGAGACAGAATTTCTGGTTTTTCTGCACAACACAAATGTAACCAGAGGTCAATGGTTTTTCACACTTTAGGCTCATGGACACTCATATCGGATGTGATGCTGTGAAGTATTTACTGCGGGACATAAACCACATTTACCAGATAATCATGTGGCAGAGGCGCAATGCAGAAATCAATGCAGACGCATATCAAGAGTTTCGGTTACTGTTTGGGCAGAAAAAATGTGATGTCAGCGGCAACGGCATGGTCAATGGTGCGAAACTCGTTGGTTTGAGTACTACAGAACTTAATGATCTCAGATTTTCACACAACAGTTTCACTGAATGCTGCAAAAACAAAAGCAAGCAACATTTCTGGTGTTGAAAAGAGAAGTAGGAAGCGAATGTCCAGAATGGTTATGACAAAGAGGAATTTTATGGTAGAGTTACCATAAACTTCCTGTCAGTCGAATCCCATCAGAATAAAAAGTGACTCATACAATTTACACATTGAAGCTAATGAGCTGCAATAGCAGAGAACCATATCAGGTTTAACAGTTAACAAAAGCTGCAAAGTAGAACAAATTCCACATGCTAAAGGAAACAAAATGTTCTGTCTGTTTATAGGGGAAAGCAGAAACTGCACACAGTGGACAAATTTTTATTCAACATATAAGAACCTCAATACTTACCCTATCCCTAACCCAGTTAACTAAAGCTCAGACAGACAGGTGTCCTGACACTAAGACTAAAATACCATTTCCCTAAAGACAGCTTCATTTAGTCTAAGACAGAATTTATTCTATTTGTGGAAACCATCTTTTAATATTTGCTTGTGTATGTGGTTTTTACAAAATGACTTACGTCCATGAGGGAGTTGGCACGCACACACACGCACACACACAGATGCTTGGGCATACACAAAGATTAAAATGCAGCCTGTATTATGCACTGGGATTTTAGGTATGCTAAATACTGTACACAAAATTAAGTCACGCCTAGAAAGCACCACACAATAAGTCCAGGTACACCAGGGAGTTTCACAGCCTGCAATGAAATTTTTTTTTTTACGTTTGTTCTGTTTAATGACGAAGCTAAGTCACTCCCATAGGAACCTGAACTCCAGGTAAGCCTCCTCTCCACCCTGCTTCTTAAATAATGACTGTGTCCTCCCTGTTCATAATCACAGAGGGATGACTAAATGACTCATTGTAGAGCAACACAATATGTCTAGAGGTATGATACAAACACCTATTCATGTAGGAAAGACACTGAGATTTACTTTTTTACTTTGTGCTTATGGGCGAAAAAGGGTTGACACAGACTATACTAATTTCATAAATTACAAAAATAAAAACATTGCTATTATTTAATACTATATACACAACTGTAGAAGACTGTAGAAAGAACATTACTCATAATCTTACATTCCAGTGCTCATGTTAGTTCTCACTCTCCAGTGTTATTGTTTAAAGACTATAATCACACTCTTGATGTCACCCAAATGAGGATGGGTTCCCCTTTTGAGTCTGGTTCCTCAAGAGGTTTCTTCCTCATAACATTTAAGGGAGTTTTTCCTTTCCACAGTCGCCATGGCTGCTCATCAGGGATAAATACACATCATTTACCTTCACTGTTCAATTCTGTAAAACTGCTTTGAGACAATGTCTGTTGTGAAAAGCGCAATTGAAATTAACTTGACTACTTTATATCGACCGACTGATTGGCTGGCTGATTAACGACGATTTTTTTAATTTTTTTATCAAGCGGCTTTGGAAAATTGTACAGCAAATGAGCCCGATTATTTTGTTATGCGCTTGCGTGAGGGAACATAATGCTCCATATACCAGCAGGTGACAGTAGTGTGAATCCTGCAATTCGAAATTCGGTAAATTTGAGAAGAGATAAAAACTGTGAATATATAAAGCAAACAGTGTTTCCACCTGCTGCGATCATTACTAACAGATGTGTAGTTTTTTTAAATCATGTCTAAGTTACAAAGACGAGCAAAAATTATTTTCTCGTGTTCCATTTTTTCTTGTGTGCTTATTTACGAAGCTAAATAGCCAATCAGAGTATTCTTTCTCGCCGTTCTCTTTCTCCGCCGCTGATACGACATACAGAAACGACTAAAAAACAGCTGACTCGTTCCAACCAGAGCCAACAGTGCGGAAAATATCTAAAGCCGACCAATGCACAAAACCGTCCTGAAAATCCCCGACAGCCGACCATCAACTTGGTGTGTCCCAGGCTTTAAATTCTTATCCTTTGTACTTAATCTAGCCTTAAATATTTCATATATTTCATTCTACATTTGGAAAGAGAATGATTGTTACTTTTTGGAACTGTTGCTAGTGATCCTTCAACCAGCTGTAGTTTAGGCTACAGGTAGGCACGGGGATCAAAACCTGCTAACAAGTGCACTAATTGGAGAGGCTTGTGTTGTTCAAAAAAGGTTTTGTTTAAGCAATGTTCTGTATCACATCTCATTAATTAGTTAGTTAGTTAGATTTTATGAGATAATGGAAGAAAAAAAAAAATAGGCCAAAACAAATTCGGCATCATATATCAGCCATCAGCTGCCCTTAATTCTAAATAGCTGCATAATATCTAGTTACTACATAAAATGTAATATTTAATAAGAAAATTACAATTATTATGTCATTTATAAGCAGTGGGCATGGAGTGAAGGTCTTATTTCATTTCCTACAATGTGTGTTACTGGACAAAATTTCTGCCAACTCTTTAGTTTGTCTGTGTAAAAAGAAAATCCTGAATAACATCAACAAACTATCCGAAGGGAGAATACAAATCCAGACATCTGGACTGAGAGCACAGCTGTGGTATGTTAAATCCAGTGTGACTCAGCTCAGTAAAATACCATAAATAGCAGTAGCCAGACTTTGGAAGGAAAGTGGAAAACATAAGTAACTTCTTCGCAGAAGACTACAAGAAAAACAGTGCAGTAATAGCAGCAGCGCACGGAGCTAGAGAAGAAAAGTGACGTACTTTGGAGGAGCATGGGATAGGCTACAAGGTCAGGTCATACATTGCTTTCAGTGACTCACTGTGATTTTCATGCACAGAGATTAAAAAAGGGAGAAGGAGATATAGCTGGTAATATTGCTACAGAGACTGTTAGAGCTACGGAGGAGGGGAAAAAACGAATGAGACAGTGGAAAAAAAGGAAAAGAGGGGATGGGATGCAAATGATCCTCCTCTCATTCTGAATGCAGTGTTGCAGCGACAGGAGCACCAGCTCGGGTGTCACACACAAGGCCTTGTTCAAACTGACCCACTAACACACACACACACACACACACACACACACACACCAGCCAGCCATGTGAGCAGAGTAGCTTACTACCCTCATTTTAAAGGAAGGATTTACTCAGTAGGTTTATGAAGTCATGATAAACATATTTTTAGAACAACTGGTCAGTATCAGTGGAATTCCACTCTCATGCCTGATTTTCACCTTACTGTAAACATCACACCTTTTATACAACAGCTCCTTTAATATAAAGGTTTAAATGCTTGATTTAAATGAATACTACAGGGTATGACATGCTGTATGCATGCTAACAAAAACACTAAATTATTTAAAATGTGGTTCAATATAGCTCATAATGTTATTAAATCTATACTCTGGCATTTTTCATGACTTTATCTCTATCTAATGCATCAGCAATTTCAACCCACATACATTTTTACAGA
Source organism: Silurus asotus (assembly GCA_024362625.1). Taxonomy (NCBI): domain Eukaryota; kingdom Metazoa; phylum Chordata; class Actinopteri; order Siluriformes; family Siluridae; genus Silurus; species Silurus asotus. Next base: position 1,145,063 of record MU551695.1, on the reverse strand, counting down.
AAACCTAATTACTCTAAAACCACTTATAATGGAGGTCGAAGGGCAGATGTCAAATTTTTTTGAGAAACATTTGCACACAATGCTACTCTTTACTAAATAGACAACTTCACAAAACCTTTACCCCTTTAGTCTTTGTTAATGATAATTCATTTGTTATTCGGTATTATTCATCCTTCCTGAGTCAGGACCAAAAAAAATTCCAGTTATTACTCACCAACAAGTTGCACACAACTAATGGACTGTTATATAAAACTACGTATGAACGACTTTGATAAGACATTTTTAAACCTGACTCACACTTTTGCCTTTATTATAAAAGCGTAACGGTTTTAAATTCACATAGACATTCACACTTTTGGTGCCATAATCCAATTACTGACCTTCCATTATAGGCACATTTTTTCCCCTATTCCTGAAAAGCAAAATATGTCAAGTTGACCGTCACTGGAAACTAAATATACATTACAGATGCAGTGGATAGAAATTAAGGTGAAAATTATGGAGGTTTTATTAACAGTATAAGGTACCTCGTTTTTATTGATTATAAAGCTCATAAAAGCTCTGGTCTGATCCCTCTCAGCATACAGCTTGCATGGAGGTGAAAAAATTTCCTCTTTCCATCATTCTATTTGCAGAGAGAAGGTATTGTGAAGAAAAAAGAAATCTTACTATAATAACTACTGCCTTCCAGTGTCGAATTATTCTGAATGCATATCCTAATGAGAAGGAAATGAGTGAGGAAAAGCAGCAGAATGTTCCTGCCCACTGAGTCTAAAAAAAAAGCATTTAAAATTCAAAAACAGCCGTCCGTCACCAAGAGGCTTTGCATTGCAAACCCTTATCTGGGTAAGACAGTCTGTTTTATGATCTTGTTGCGCAACACCATTTTCCTCATCTAAACAGATTATTTGTGATTTACGAAAATGATCAAAGTCTCTCTCAAAAAATCACTGTCTGATTTCTGCTCATCATATATTACCAATACTTTTATCTCCTCACAGTGATTTCATTTAGCACTGTTGCTCACACAAGAGAAGCCTCCACTCAAAAGCAAAAAAACAAAAAAAACAAACAGCGATTAGACTGTCCATCCCTTTAATTACAGGAATAAGATCATTAATCTGTTTAACTGTTTCCCAAAATGAGACTGCAGGCCAATGGGAAGAGAAGCTCTTTCGGGTTATGACATAGTTTCTATTTTGGCTAATTAGCAAACCAGAGATCTGTTTCTCTCTCTACGAAAAAAAGCTACAGGGCGATCATGACGCTATGGACAGAGATGGGAAGTAATAAAGTACAAAAACTTCATAACTGTACTTCTGGTATCAGTAATTTACTTCACTATTTATTTTTCTGACAACTTTTTACCTTCCCTCATTACAATTTACCACAAATATCTACTTCCAGACTCATTACTGTAGTTTTAATCTATTTAGTGACATGATCTATTTAGTGACATGATCAATATTTTTGCTTTTCATTGCGTACCATTTTTGGCCCATTTCTTATCATTGCACATCTTTTTCAATCTATTTCATCTTTTCTCTGCTTGTGTTCTATATGGTGGATGTTCAGCCTGGATACATTCATTAGGTAACAAAATGTTTAATCTTTTATATTAATATATTAATATGCGAGTTACCAGCATGACACTAAAACAGGTAGAAGTAATAGTTACTTTTTACTTAAGGATGTGTCAGAGCCCAAACTTCTTTACTTTAACTTGAGTAAAAAAAAATGATAGTCAGTACTTTAACTTTTAGTCTTTTAAAACAGAAGTATCTGTACTTCTACTTGAGTGAAGGATGTGTGCACTTTTGCCATCTTTGGCCATGGAAAGAAGCCATCTAGAGCACAACATTGACCAGAATTTATATCCACTAGGACAAGCATTAAATGAGACCACAGCAAGTGTCCCATTATTCACATGAACCATTCAACTTTGACCTTTAGGCCTGAAAAAGGAAACATTGAGTGTTTGTGCATATCATATACTTACCAGAGTGGTTAAGAGAGGACAATTTGTGATTAAATCAATTATTTCTAACAGGTCTTATGAGTCAGTCAAGCACATTTCTCACAAGTTAAAGAAACAAAAGCAAAAGAAACGCACACACTTAATGCACTTATTATCCCATAACCTAAAGACGTTTTAAGGCTATAAAATAAAGACGTTTCATAGACAATGTTTATTTATAAAACCCTGGGATTTAACAAATGCCACTTTTAGGACAGTGCCAAACTCAGAGCCCTGTGTATTAGTTAGATAACTGATACTGACCATATAATGTCATCGTCACAGTAGCTTTCAGCTCTGCACTCTACATGTAGGATTCCTCCGAGACAATTAAATCAAATTTTGGAAAAATTAAAACGATCATAGTGTCATTTGGAAACAGAATCAGACTCAATCTCAACTCTCTGACATGCGAAGTGTGATTGAGTCAATCACGATTGTATGACATGCAAGATTTTGCTGAACGATGATGCTTAATGATGAGAGTCAAAAAGGTAAAATCCTCTTGCTTTTGGAGTTGAATCAGCCATGCGAGTTGTAATTCTTAACTAGCGAGAGTCAAAATATATTCCACTTAATTTGAGTTAGACTTTGGGTGCGAATTGTAACTTGGGCAACAAAGCGTGAAGACTCAAATGAATCAAATGAATCAAACTCACACATCTGGGCTTATTTAAAAGCCCAGGTTTAGGGAATCGATTCAATCAGGTGAGACAGTAATGTTGATCTCTATACAGTGTGGTATGATACTTAGACAATACAAGAAGTAAAGAAGGTTTGCATTCAAATATTGGTTGGTTATATGATTTATAATGCATTATAATGACTTACTGTGTGTGGTAACGAGCTGATTTACCCGCAGACCCCAAGTGAAATCTATGTAATGGTGTTTTCCTGTAGGCAAAAATCCAGCAGTGTTGTTGGTTGTGTAATGTCATGAAATTAAGGCCGGTATGGAGACCGGCCTCGTTTGCGCATGCGATGATTTTTATCTTCACACTATAACATTACAAAAAATCAGCACCACAACCATGTAATCAATAGAAACCTGTGATTAAACAGTGATGATATGGCTCTGGTGATCATTTTTTCCCCTTTTTGTCAAATGAATCATGAGATGCTGGGAACCAGACGGACCTTCTCCAAGATGATGTGAATGTGATCTCGCTTTGTTCAAGGCCACATCTCATTCTTACTACTCAGCTCTATGTATCTGTATAGTATCATTTTACACATCTGCATACAAAACAGATACAAAACACGTGATGACACAGCGATGAAAAAGGAGAGAAATGAAGGAACGATGCCCACCTGGATTCATGTGCCATTATTCGAGCGGCTCAAACGGGCCATATCGAGGACGGTGGACTACAAAAGCAGCGGAGAAGAAGCGGAAAAAAGAGGCCTCTTTGTGTGCGCCGTGAAACCGCGTGAGAGGCTTTAATGCCGGAAACCGCGTGTAACATCCATTATCCTGGGTTATTCTGAAATCAAGGACGACGCGAGCTGTCAAAGCAGCCGAATCTTCATCCAGGATTGCGCTCTTCAAGGAGACGCCTACAGGATAACAGCGCCGCCCAAGTCCCGCCCCTTTTAAACCCTCCTTCACTGGACAAAAAAACAATATGTACTTCATAACCCACAAATCAGCTATTGCATATAATTGATCTACACAGCAACATCTTTAAATAAACCCCATAATTCACACATGCACATTCCTTGTTTTTTTATTATGATATAAATCAATCAGACATGCGCGTCACGGCGTAATTAAACTCAATATGATTGACATGTGTCTGAACCAATAGGAGAGCGCAGATGACGTTGGCTCAAATAGATGGTTCTTCTTCCATTTCCCTATTCCAGATGTTTTAATTAGTTTTAAGAGGGCAGATGTTACTTATGATAATAGCAATACTTCGTGTAAGGTCATGTATGTCTATATTTTATGCTATTAGGTACAGGATCAGGAACAGCTACAATACAGGACATTCACTGTAATAATGGAAGGAGGACCACAATGGCACCAGACAAGATATTTGGAAAAATGAAACACTGCTAACAGATACACCCTGACAGTGTGTGTGTGATGGTGATATCAGTGTACAGGTGTTATGTTTTCTAGCCTGTTTTGTAAAAATTGTTAACAAAACGACAAACACTAATCTAACATCACTGCTGAACTGAAACTGGTCCAACAATCTCCAGTGGTTCCAAAGGTCCCAAATACAATCTGATCAGTGATGGGCCCTTTGCACTAGAGACAAGAAATTGATCAAATGTAAACTATTACAAAAATATTATTCCATGAAATTATATTTTCTTTTATAAATTCTTCTAGAGTCTTCCTTTGGATCATGGCTGTCAGGATTTGTGGTCGTTCGGCACTATTTATCTATCTATCTATCTATCTATCTATCTATCTATCTATCTATCTATCTATCTATCTATCTATCTATCTA
>MU551695.1:1081654-1140515 GCA_024362625.1 Silurus asotus | reverse complement strand
AAAGATCTAAATCAATCTAAAGATAAGATAGGATATACCTTTATTCGTCCCACAGTGGGTAAATTTCTCTGTTACAGCAGCAAAGAAAAAATAAATGCAAATATATAAAAGAATAGACACATACTATAGTATACCGTATTTACACACAACACAATCTATAAATGCAAATAAGGAAAGAAAAAACACTAGCAATTAGTTACGCACATATTGCAGGTAATATTGCACACAGGTAATATTATTACATTATTAAATTAACAATTAGTAAGATTTAACAGGTGGAAGATATCAGTATCTGAGAAATGTGGGTTTGCAGAGGGGTAGACACCATCATATTTCAGAGTATAATAATAGTAATAATTAGAAGAAGAAGAAGAAGAAGAAGAAGAAGAAGAAGACAAATCACCCCATTAAAAGTGATTCAAATTGTAATATTTAATAGAAAACAGCTTGATTTCTTCTGCACTTTTGCAAATATACTTTTTTTCTGTTTTAGTTTCCCTTTGATTTTCTTTTCCATGCATCCACGAAAAGACTGGAAAATTACTTCGGGTTTTTTTTTTTGGTAGTTTGGTTCTATTACAAAAAAAAAATAAAAAAATGTATTATGGTCCTTTTTCATGTTCTAATTCTCTTTCTAAAATGAAAATTGTATAACCAGAGGGTACACGGCTCTCTACCGCCCTCGTGTGGTCAGAATAAGTGGGTTGTTTAATCGTATCTCGCAAAGTTCCGCCTCTTTTACGATTGGCATTTAAATCGGCCAATCATAGCCGGTCTTTGTTTTGTTGTTGATAACAGACATTGATTCTGACCAATAGAATTAGAGGACATTGTTGCCGTGAACTTCCGGGAAATAGTATAAGATTTAAGGCCTAGGCACGAGAAGCTCCTGTAGAGAAAGCCGCTCCAGTCTGTGAACAGTCCACGGTAAATTCGCATTTTATTTATTTTATAAAAAATAACAAGATAATTATTTTGACTGGTATAATTGCGCTGTTTATTCAGATGTAAATGCGGGGCCCTTTTTTTCCCACCGTATACTGAGGCATTCATGTGAGACTGAGAGAAACCCACGCATTTCTGTCGTTAGCGCGTTAGCTAGCTTTGTGTTTAGCAACAGTGCGGTTAACGTTTATGTTGTTTATGGTTTGTTATTATGAGTAAATGATTGTAGAATGACGTAAATGTTATGTTTACACGCTACTTAGATTAAAATAATAATAAACGTTTAGATTGAGTCAATCGCTAAAGATTGAATGGCGAGCTCCGGTTACTGAATCACAAATGGCTACATGTTGAGCATATGGCGCACTACATAGGCTGCAGAGGCCATTATTTCATACCCTATGTAGTGTGCGTGTATAGGGAATAAGTCGTGATTTGGGATTTGGATATCTGGGAGACCAGTTTAACCCGCCATTCTTTGTATCGGGAATAATTGTCTTTTGTTTTGTTGCTTAGTTAAGGAAATTAACGATTACATACATAAATAAATAAAAACGTGCACGTGGGTGGTTTTATAGCTAAAATTATTCAACTTATTCAATCCTAAACTTGAAGTCTGTACAAGAATATGATTGTAATGACTGACGTTCACGTCTGTGCCTTAAAGAAACCATGGCCGAGAACGATGTTGACAATGAGCTGCTCGATTACGAGGAGGACGAGGAGCCACAGGGAGCTCCTGAAAGTGCAGTTGCTCCAGGAAAGAAGGAGGTGAAGGGTTCCTACGTCTCCATCCACAGCTCCGGCTTCCGAGACTTCCTGCTCAAACCTGAGCTTCTGCGTGCGATCGTAGACTGCGGCTTTGAGCATCCATCTGAAGGTCAGGAACATGTTTGTGTCCAGGTGTCCTGGTTTTGAATGGTAGTTGGTTGCTGTATGCATGTGGCAGACAAAGTTCTGATTTGAAACACTGTTTTTGGACTTTTCTACAGTTCAGCATGAATGCATCCCTCAAGCCATTTTGGGCATGGACATCCTTTGCCAGGCGAAGTCCGGTATGGGGAAGACTGCGGTGTTTGTGCTCGCCACACTACAACAAATTGAGCCCGTGGATGGACAGGTGATATTTGTTATCTATACAATTAAACAATAGGAAGATGTGATGTACAGTTTGGAGTAGTCTGTACTGGATAAATGCATAATTAGTTTGTTCTTATTTCTTGCTTGCAGAATCAAATGTGTGAGATAATTGTTCATGTTTAATACTTGTAGTAGAAATAGTGGAATGTCCAAGGACGTGTGTTTGCATAAAGACTGGCTTTATACTCTTACCTCACACTAATGATATAACAATCTAAGAGGCACTTGTTAGCAACCCTTGCAGCGTTAGTCTTTTTTTTTTTTCTGTGCCAATTTCTATTTACTATTTTTAAATGATGAACAATAAGTAAGAATTATGAATATAAATGAGGCTTAATGAAGCTCGAGTAGAATTGAATTCTCTTCTAATAATTCATGTAATTATTTATATTCTTGCACAACTTCAGAATCTTTGCAGCACTCAGTGGCCCTCTGGGGAGGACTTGGGTAAAAAATGAGTGGCTCGCAGTCATGACTAAGAACTTTAAAACTTTAAAATCTTTTAGCTTGTAAACGATTAGCTGCTCGCGCAAAACTAGGTGTAGTGGTAGTTTACACAGAGAAAATGCGGCCGGTGACGCGAACTCGAATTTGCGTTTCAGTTTGTTTAAAAAGCCGTTGACAAAATCACAATACAGTGAAACTAAATGAACGTTAAGTTTCTTGTGTGCATTTTGCTGACTTTTGAGATTTGTGTGAAATTTTTTTTTAGTAAATTCTGCCTTCATGGTAAGGACACAGTGGAGATCTTCCATGTCTCAAGGAGAGTCTCCTTGCAGTTGCTTGGATTATGTATTTATCTTCATCCATCCTCTTGTTTCTACCAGGTCTCTGTGCTGGTTATGTGCCACACTCGTGAGCTCGCCTTCCAGATCAGCAAAGAGTACGAGCGTTTCTCCAAATACATGTCCACCGTGAAGTGCTCAGTGTTCTTCGGAGGTCTGCCAATCAAGAAGGACGAAGACGTGCTGAAGAAAAGTTGCCCTCACATCGTAGTGGGCACACCTGGCCGAATCCTTGCCCTCATTCGCAACAAGACCCTCAACCTCAAAAACATCAAGCATTTCGTTCTGGATGAGTGCGACAAGATGCTCGAGCAGCTTGGTGAGTCGATAGAATGTTTTGATTGGGGTTCCACAGGTTCTTACATGTCAGTGCTTTTCTAAAATGTATTTTTTTTTTGTATCTCAGACATGCGACGGGATGTGCAGGATATCTTTAGGCTGACACCCCATGAGAAGCAGTGCATGATGTTCAGCGCTACGCTCAGCAAAGAGATCCGGCCTGTGTGTCGCAAGTTCATGCAAGATGTGAGTCACTGATCTGTTTTCGTGTTTGTGAATTTTTTGAGGCCGTTATGGATTAGAGGTTGACCGATCAAGCGTTCATTTTGCTATTTTACACAGGTTATGTTTGTTTTTTTGGTTGATTAATCGGATTTTGGTGATTACAGTCAAACCTAGCTATTTGTAACTCTATTATATATCATATCTTTTATGATTATTAACACGTTCCTAAATGTAAATTTTTCTCTTGAGATTTTATTTTTTTCTATGCTGGTATGAGTGCATTCACTCAGAACAATTTAAGGCAGCTTCATGCATTTTTTTTGTAGCTTGTGTTTGCATGTTTTCACCTCTTTTAGAGTCATACGTATGTTTAAAGACTTGCCACTGTGTTTATGCCTGTAGCCTATGGAGGTGTTTGTGGATGATGAGACTAAGCTTACTCTGCACGGCCTGCAGCAGTATTACTGCAAACTGAAGGACAGCGAAAAAAACCGCAAACTCTTCGACCTGCTGGATGTCCTAGAGTTCAACCAGGTGTGTGTGCTTTCTTTTTGGGCAAATTTCATAAATAAGTGTCTCAAGTCTGAAGAAGCATGCATGCCAACCAGAAAGTATTTTATGATTCGTGATGTGCAGAACATTTTTTGTCAGAACCAAAATAAATAAATAAAAACCTTGAATTAATTTAAAAGGGTCAGATTTAAATCCTGAGTGTGTGTGTGTGCAGGTGGTTATATTTGTGAAGTCGGTAGCACGCTGCGTGGCGCTCTCTCAGCTGCTGGTGGAGCAGAACTTCCCTGCTATTGCCATTCACAGAGGCATGGTTCAGGAGGAGAGGTGAGTTAGACTTCTAGTTGTTAATTATCAGCCTTAATGCATTGGTGGCTGTACGAGTTTCCTTTCTGCATATGCCATAGCCATTGTTTTGTTTTAAAAATTAAGCTCAGGGTGATGTTTTTTACTACAGGTTGTCACGGTATCAGCAGTTCAAGGATTTCCAGAGGAGGATCCTGGTGGCGACTAACCTGTTCGGCAGGGGGATGGATATTGAGCGTGTCAACATAGTTTTCAACTACGACATGCCCGAAGACTCGGACACTTACCTACACAGGGTGAATATCTACAAAGCTTTGTTACTGCAGTAGAAGTACTGTAACTGTAAGATTGTATTAAAACCTTTTTGAATGTTTTATAATAAGAGAGATTTTGTTCCTTTTGAAGTAATACATTTGTTCCTTTTCCTCTTTTCAGGTGGCCCGTGCTGGTCGGTTTGGGACCAAGGGTTTGGCAGTCACCTTTGTATCAGATGAGGCAGATGCCAAGATCCTCAATGATGTTCAGGACCGCTTTGAAGTGAACGTGGCCGAACTGCCAGAGGAAATCGACATTTCTTCATACAGTAAGAACTCGATGTTCTCCTTAACAAATGTTAACAGCTAATCTGCATGACCTGGACATTCAGTGGGTGCATTATTTTATTCCCCCCAAGCTGCTTTTGGCTTTGGTTGTAATTCTAGGAAACACTTTAGCAGACCATAGGGAAATGTTAATAGTGCCAGTGCCAGAATGAGTATGCCATTTGCTTCCTAATAACTTTCTTTCTGCTTTCTTTCTGTCTGTCTTTTGCAGTTGAGCAGTCCAGATGAATTCTCCCTGTAATCCAGTAAAGATTGTAGTGCATTTGGCATCTTTGGATGATGGAAGAGATGTTTCCATATTTTATTTTATCATTTGACAGACCCCCTTTTTCACCTTCCTATTAATTCTGTTATGTGTATCTTAAAACATGTTTATTTTATTGCTGTGCTGGGGGTACTTTTATAATTTCACTTGTTAATTGTCGATGCTCATTGGTTTAAGAATTAAAACTTTTTTTATATATATATATATAAACAATGGTTTTTCGTCTGTTCATTCTTGTTGCGTCTCTCTTGAAGGTTATCTTGCTGTGCTTTTAAACCGATTCAATTTGTAGCAGAGTTGTGCCTGCAGAGGGAGCTAGAGATGTTATAAATAAGCAGTGTGAATGATTAGTCAACAAGCCAAAGATATTCATGAGCGGCAGTAATTACTCTTTATTCTTTTGTGCTTCAACTTTCAATCGGTTTTTTTTAATAGTTTCACTGCAGTTACAATGCAAGTCTTAGTAATAGTGCAAAAAAAAACATGTTGAAAACATTAGCTGCTCCAGACTAAAAATGAGGAAATAACTAATAGATTCTTTTAACATTTATAGTAAATGTATACATAATTGTAGGACTTGTATCAGTCCTGCCAATATCAAATGTGACATCAGTGCAAAATTGACCATCTTAACATTTGAAAACTGAGATATAATGATGAATGCAAGTAAGTGAGTGCTCCTGTGTATTGTAAATTAGTCAGGATGGGTACACCATTAATTTATGTTATTTTCAGCGTAGCTAGATATATAAATTACAAATTTCTCACTAATTTATCAAACATACAAATCAAAGCAATTTGTGGATTAGATTAGCAATCAAATTTTACCATCAGGGCATCCTCAAATTATTTATTTGTATTTCTGGCTGTGACTTTTATATAAAATGCACTCATTATAGTTTATACAGTAACAACTTCCACAAGTACTTATATGGCAGATGTGTCGACATTATCTAAGCATAATAAAGTTAAAAAGAAACTTTTTTGATATTGAGAAGCTTTATGTGAAGAAACAAATTATTTTATGGAAGGAGTCGCTGGTGTCAGTGGTTTGTAATAGTCTCTTATGTTCCTGACACAGGGGGTTCCAGTAGTTTGTGCTATGTGATGTTGCAGAGGGGGTTATATATATATATATAATTTAAGTGCTAACTTTGGGGTAACAGTAACTCCCTTTTGTGTCGGGTAGAATCATACCACCCTGTCATTGATTATTTTCCCGTACCCGCATGTCATGATGCTGATTTTATTTCTCACGTAATGACACTTAGTCACTTTGTCTTTTTCAGTCAAACAAAATCTTTCTAATCCTCACTAATAATTTCACACAAAAAGATTAGTTATCAAGAATAATCGCCTGAACTTGCTAGAAATAGTGCAAATTTCAGCAATTTTTTTTTTCCACCAGGATTCACATGATGCAGTCAGTGTTACAGAATGAACATAAACTACAAAATATATATGCAATGAACCAATGCATCCATTCATACTTGCTGACCAGCAGAACTCTCAATCACACCTGCAAGGCAAAAAAAAAGCTGGTCTATCATCTGTGTAAATGCCTGGAGTCAGCAGTGTTCTGGGTGGTGAACTACACTTAAATATTATTTTAATTTCAGTGCAGTTGTGTTGTACACTGTCGTTACGATATGGTCAAATGACACCTTATAAAGTCTTTGCCAAAAATTTAGTCGATGAACTTGTGTGTGTCTCCATAAAGCCACTTCTGAGGTGGCATGGCTGCCTCGTTCAAATGCCCACAGTTTTGTCCACACTTGCAGGACAGGATGAGCATGACTGCTTTGTCGAAACGCCCTCCACCAGGGCACTGAAAAGGGACTGAGGCGGTACGAGTGCGTCGTGGCACACAGCACCGACCATCAGAGCACATGCCACAGTAGTTTGACTTGTAAGCTTGAACGCTACGGCAGCCTGAGTAGGACAGGTGAACAGGTTCCCGTGACTTCTGCATCCGCGTACACTTTTTTCCTCTCTGTAGACAGAAAATGGAGGGAAGTGGATAGAAAGGAGAAGAAATGTGGAAGCAAGTGTTCATATGACGACTATTAAATTAGTTTATCCAAATCCATTGTTCATCCTGATCAATTTATGTCACATATTTGGACACAGAATTGAGAGAACAAACTTGGATTTCAAAAAATGACACACAGACATTGCTACATACATTTCACGTAATTATAAGTCTTTTGTAGTGACGTGAAAATGGTACAAATGGTACACTTAACCATGTTGTACCATGGTGTAATACCATGGCACATTATTGCAATTAGCAAAATTTATATTTGTCTGAGAACAGTCATTCAATCACAGCTGAAAAATTATATGAACTGTATGACTATCACATGGAAAAATAAAAACACCTGAGCTGTGTGCATGAAATAAGTAAAGGGTGGAAAATGCATGCACTGCACATGAAAGATTTCCTATAACAGAAGATTTTCAAAAATAAGGAGGTGTTCAAAAGGTGTGTAAATTTCACTTGTGATTAGTAAAATTGTGATTACTAAAGTCGGTGGAGTTACACGCCGAAATTATGTCCAGAAAAATTTGCAAGATTGTAATAGTGATGCTTTCAAGCACCACTAATTACGTATATACTGTACCTTGGGAACAGCAACCAGTGGGCTGCAGGGTCGTATGTTGCATAGACGAGTTTCTCTCTCCAGCTTGCATTGAGCGTTGTCGTTGGTTACTCGAGAGGACATCCCCATGCCACAACTACTCGAACATGGAGACCAATCAGTTGTCTGGACCACACATCGTGTTCGATCAATGGCCCATGGGTCTAAAATAGAAAAATAGGGGAAAATGTTTCATGTTTAAATATTGAATGCATTTAAATAGTGCGAGATGACTTGAATACCAACATTAATATCATTGCCTAAAACCAAAGAAATTCAAAAGGCTGTCACAATTGTGTTATGCAGTTGACAGCATACATTTGATATATTTGTTCAACACCGCTCATTGTGACTATGTGCAAAGAGCTCAGCAAAGGGCTAATTTCATGACACAGCATTTAGCAGATGCCTTTAATCAGTGCAGCTTGCAATTATCTCATTTATACAACTGAGCAGTTAAGAGTTAATGGTGCCCAAGGGCACAGCAGTGACAGTTTGGCAAAATGGAACTCTTTGTGATTTTTGCATTTTTTTGTAAGTTTCCATTTCTGATCACCCCTTTATTGTAAAATACCAAAAAAAAAAAAAAAAAAACTGTGGAATTTTTTGTTTGTTAGTTTTTTTGCCATAGGAGTTCTTTATTAGACCTTCATCATCAATAGCCACCAGAAGCCTATATGTACTATGTGTGCTTCTGCAAGCCTTTGTTAAACATATAATACACATTAATGCACAATAACTTGGACATGAATTAAAAAAAATCCACATGTTAGAGAAAAATTAAAAAATTTAATAAAATATAATAATATCTTTTTGTCTGAATAACTAGACTGGTATTGGACATCCATAGAAGGTTGTGGTCAGTTGGTGATCAATTGGTTAAAGGGATTTCAGCTCTAAAGAGGACCTAAATTTGGTAAAAAATTAAATAAAATAAAAAAACCTCTGTTTCTGCACACAAAGTCTGCAAACTGAACCAAAAACATTATATTACTTGGTCTAAGGGTGTAATTAGTCGGTTTTGGTACTTCTACTTGACAACATAATTCTTTTTACCAGTACAATTACTAGGAAAAGCATTCTTTGGTATTTTCACAGATATTGAAACATTTGGTTGAGCATGAAATCTGTTTTTAGACTGGGTGTGGCTCACAGAATGGAGCTCTGGTCCACCTGAAAGCAGTGGTTTAAGGTTTATATAGAGCAAATTCAACGGTGGTCTGGCCTGTGTGTAAGAGTGATCTGTTTCCTAAGCTGGGTGTCAAATCATGTAAATGTTTCAACCTGTCACTTTACTTCCTGGTTCAAGGTTTATAAAATTTTATAATGGAAGGAAAAGAAATGTTGCGGTCTTGCTGTGGAAAAGGGGAAATAACTTCTTGGTATGTGGAGTGGAAATTAAAACAAATACGAAAGAAGAGTGAAATGTATATTGTAGATTGGCAGATTTGATAAAAAGGCTCCAACTAAGCTTTTGATCAGTGTAGAACCTTAATTCTATATTCTGCTGTTTTGCAAAAAACGCAGGAGAACTTGTGTAATTTTTGTATTCATCCATTCATTTTTATTTTGGTGATTTCATAGAGGATCTTAAGCTTATCCTGGAAACACTGAGCATGAGGATGGCAATCTGGCATAGCCATTGTAATTAATGGGTTTGTGAGGTGAGACAGAAGTGACAGATTCTCCAGATTCTGTCACTGCTGGCTGCTTTTACTTTAGTGACATAGAATTGTATAATCAATTTTGGTTTAAAACTTTGATGTGTACAAATCCATGAAATGATTTAATACACCCCCCTACAAAAGCCGAGACTCAATCTAATATTTGGACCAATATGAAATGCCTCCTCTTTCCCATCATTGGACCCAATTTTATGAATGTATCTAAATTCTTACTTGGTAAGCGTTTATATCCTTGTTCCTCTTCCCATTCAGTCCTCCTCTCCCACAACTCATTACCCAGGACATTTACGTTCTTGTCAAAAGGATCATTAGCCTGCTGCTTTGTTTTCCACTGGGGTATCAGCGGTGTTATTGCCCCTTTGTGGCAGTCCACGCTGAAGCAGCATTGGCCGGGCACCCGCACAAGTCGAGGATAGGGACAGGAGGGTGATGACAGGGGCAGGCTCGTTGTACAAAGAGGACCACAACCCACTGCTCCATCTATGCAGGTACATTGGTGTTTGCAGCCCATACGAAAACTCTCACCATTCTGGTACATTCGGCTATTGTATTCACAGCTGCGACCCTCCAGTTTGGCTACGAAAAAAAAAAAAATAAGATGGATAAAGACTTCAAATAATGTGGAATGTTACAGAGTATTAACACATATAACACAATGTTTGATTTTAATTGATTAGAAAGTATTGATTTTCTCTAACATTATCTGTATATCTGTAACATGTTATATTAACATTTATATTCATTCTCCTATTGTAATGTTGTACACAAGGATTAGAATGACATGATTTTCCTCGATAAAAAAAAAGCATATTAATTGGCCAATCTCTTGGGTATAAGAGGAATAAAACACTTTGGGACGGAAAAATAGTCAACTCTGTTGTGGTAACAGTAACTCCACATTTAATTCAAGGCATTCCCCCAGCTTGCATCATCAGGCAAATTTCTGTAAGCATTATACAGTGAGAACTGAGCATTTTAATGGGAACTCCCTGTACAGAGATTAACTCTGCTTATGCAAAGGCAACACTCCACTTAAGATATCAACATGTCTTCCAGATGCCCAACCCTTTCAAGCTTGTGAGGATAAGAAACTATTTAAGACTTGACACCATCATAACTCTAAAGCAAGGCCTCAAGGGACAAAAATATTCTCTTATAATGATGAGCAGTTTAATTTGCTTGTAAAAGCCCACTTTTCTCACACAGACATTGACACACATGTTACTAATGACACTGACATTAATTCAGCAGTTCCATATTCTAAAATGTTTACGATTTTCCCAAAGGTTCGGGTGACAGCAGTTGGCTCCGTCCTTCCCCCAACAACAGGCAAGCATGGCAGCAATCTTAGTCACATTCACACCACAACTGGCATGGTAAAAAACAAAACCAAAGCAAGGGTCGGAGGTTACTAAAAGGTCAAATGTCATGGAAAAGTTTGATGAGGGTGACAAGAGGTGGAGACAGAGATATAATATCCGCTCTGTGATCAAAAGGTGTCTATTCATAGCATAGACTGGCATCACCAACTTGTCCAGAATGCAGTTCCATTTCCATGCATCTCTGGTGGGACTCGATAAAAAAAGATCATCATCAGCTTCCAAATATTTTCAGTGTCCATCATGGCTCATGTTGTGCTTCTTTTCCGTTAAGGAGCCTCTCCTACAACACTATTCTTACACAGTTAGGACTATTAGGTTACCCAGACACTAATGAAAAGATATGCAATTTTGTTGCTGTGTGTGTATTTGGGATGAATAATGAGTCTGCAGATAAAAATAACACCAGTCGTTATTTATCCCAGTGTAACCTGTTCAAAACATGGCTGACCAAAGCATATAAAAATATCCTGAATCTAAATAAAGAGCCAAAGCATCACGCTTCCCAGTTACCACAACAGACACATACACAACCAAATATTCATAGTTTTACTTTACTCACCTCTACATATTCCTGCTCCCAACATCACATCATTGCCATAGTTACATTCCAAGCCCTTATGGTGGTCACAGGGTTTGTAAGTATTACAGTCCTGGTTGAGTTGGGCGGCACACACTTTACAGCACCCGCAACCATCAAACACCAGACTGACGCCAGCAGGACACATCGGCGGCATAGCAGGGCATTCACACACACCCGGGCAGCTGGCATTAACCTGGGAAATGAGATCAAATCATCAATGGATTGTGGTTTGAAGTAACAAATTGGTAATGGGTGAAAATTGAGAAGAGGAAAATTGTATTGTGAATGAACATCAAAGTTATTGGAAAGATCTAGATTCCTGTGACTGCGAGACTATGTTCACATCTTCCACAAGCTTTCAACAAGCCTCATGTAATCAAGAGCCGAGGTGGTTTGGAAACTTGGAACAGAAAACAAGGAGACTAGAAAAACCTCTAGAGGCCTGGACGGGAAACTTCATATAGCCTGACAACTATCTATCGCCATCCAAGAAAATAATAATTAGTTACACTAAGTTGTAAATGATTGTATTGAATGAAAAGCAGGCTTGAGATTCTTCTGAGCTCTGACGTAAAAAGTGAAAAGACATAGAAAATTAAATATTACAAGATAAATCATAAACATAAATGAAATATAAGGTACAAAACAGAAAATACATAGGTGACTTAGATAATAAATTGATGCAAATTATTATTTATTTGCTGATTATTGAAAACTTACCATGCACGCTGATGCAAAGGTTAAAAGAGCCACATAGGTCAATATCTTCATTATTGCAATTTTAAGTTGACACAATGACATGAATCATCCAAACAGGACACGGTGCCCCAAAGAGGCTCTGTCTGTGAATTGTTATAAATAGCCAAAGCGCGCAAGACACGCACTATAAAAAGCGCAGAATAAAAAATAAATAAATAAATGAAATGAGAAAGCACAACGAAACAATAAAAAAACCTCAGGTGTCCTGGTATTCCTTTGATTTTGTCTGTATAAAGCTGTGCTCATGCGTGCCTTATAGCTCAGACTATATTTATGCCAAACTCGCGTGGCCCGCTCAGGCTCCGCCCATCTTCATATATCCGCCTAATTATGTTCGGGATTCGGGCCAGTGCATTCCAAAGGGGTGGGGAAGTGACCCTGTGAAGCGGTGAAGAGGGCGTGGCCAGGCATGAATACAGTCATTCATAAAAACAGAATTAGTCTGCGCTTTGAGGCGGCCATGCAGAGCTGTGCTTATTTTTTTTGGTTTGTATTAAAATATTACCAGGGTTTATAAGTGCCTTTCCTGGTGCATTCCAACACTCCAGTCACGTCTCGGGACCCAACATAAATATACTCAGCTGCAAGTGTTTTTTTTTCTAAGACGTTAAGAAATGTAAATGCATAAAAAATGCATGAGAGAGAAAAAGAAAGAAAGGAAAAAAGAAAAAGAAGGTGTGGGTCAGAGCAGGTGCTCCATGACTGAGCTCTGCTTGTTGTTTTAAAGGGAGTATGAGCTCCACCCTGGCACTGCAGAAACACTACAGATATCTCTGAAGCATAATCCATTCCCATCACACAGCTGAAGACCAAACAGTGGCTCACGGATGGTAAGTGAGAGGAGATGAGATGAGAGGAGAGGAGAGGAGAGGAGAGGGGAGGAGAGGAAATGAAACTCCTGAAAGGATATGAAAGAGGTTTGAGGAGTTATAAAGATATAAAAGATATAAAGGATATAAAAGACTGCCCTTCTATTCATATTTTGTTGCCATTGTGACGCTTCATCATTGGGAAAATGAGTTTTTCGATGCTCAGAAGACATTTAGCCTTGAGATCAAAAGATGAGTCTGAGAATTGCAGGTCTAATTTTCTAAACTTATAGGGATATATTTATGAATTTAATAGGATATTCTTCATCTATATAATTCTTTAAAGCTACATTATTACAATGTCCTAATGAAATACAAGCAAAGCATAACAAAATGTTTACATTTGATCTGTCTCTGTAGGTAAGCAAAAGTATTCAAACAATCAGGTAACAGTAAATAGCACTTAATATTTGCTTGCATATCTTTTTCTCAAATGCATCAATCCAGTTTCTCAGTAAATTCATCACAATGTTTGGGGAAGTGGTAGTTCAGTGGATGTGATGTTGGATTGCTGCTCAGAAGGTCATAAGTTCAAACCTTAGCGAGACCAATTTATTTTCCTTGAGCAAAGCCCTTAACCCTTAATTGCTCAACTGCATAATTGCAAGTTGCATAAGGATGGATAAGGACATAATACAAAATCACCAAACTGGTGCAATTTTCTTGTGACATTTGTATAGGCTTTTTCTGCAGCATCTTATGGTTGTATGTTTGGGATTTTGCTATCTTTCGAATTATTTTCAATAGTTGATATGCATGCTCATTTGGTCTTGTGACCAAATGTCCTTTGTTGGGTTGGCAGTGTGTTTTGCTCTGTTAGATTGGCTGCATTTCTCTGTAAATTGGCTGATAAAATGTGAATTTATTCTGCTGCTACTAGTGAGATATCGATTAAGATTAATAAGCACATTTTGGATGCAGGCTCAGGCTCGGACACTACATCCACTGTGCTTGACCGGTGAGCTTGCATGTTTTGGATTATGGATCATAGGATTATGAATCACTTTCTTTCTCCACACCACAACCCACTCTATCTTTACTGTTGGGATGAACAAATCTTCCAAAATATATTTCTAAAACAGAAGTGTCAGATTTCAGTGCATTTACATTTACATTTGCGGCATTTAGCAGACGACCCCTTTTGTGAACTCAAGCTGCATCACAAGACTTTGGGCACTCCTCCGTGTTTGCTGATGCTCTGAATCACGTGTGAAATCCGTGAAATACAAAATGTTGTGGTGTGACACTAGCTTCTGCTTGTTCAGGTAAGCACTTTGTGTGTAAATCTGTGCAGACAATTGCTAAGAGCAAAGAAAAATGTCCGTATGTGTGTCCCTCCTTGCCCCTGATGTGTTGATGTGTTGTTTGATTGGGAGTGGAGCATGCTCAGTCGGCTCTCGAGGAAGATGATTGTACGCATTGTAGCGCATGGCTATGCACATGCTCCACTCCCGGAGAACGCTCTTTAAGGAGATCGCTCTCCCTTACGGCCCAGGTCTCTTCTTTTCCTGGCTTGAGCAGCGCGGTGCTCCATATTTCTTCCTCCAAGGAGGTGCTGTACGAGGAGCACCTGGAGGTAGTGACGCGGGCCATGTCAAAGCTAGAAATAAGCTTGGCTGGACAAAAAGCGCACACCCAGTAAGCCCAGTTTTCTTGCACCCTGCATCACAGCCCCCGAGGTGTTCTATGTCCTGGGAGACCCCATACATAGCCCATACCTGTAGTAGGGTTCAAGAAGGGTGACTATGGGGGCGATGCCTAGGGTGGATGAGATTCTAGCTGGCTATCACTCCCCCGGTGTAGCATCATCGCTTAAGTCCCCGGTTTTGCCTACTAAGCCGTTGAGAGCCACTTTGGCATTAGTAGGCAACGCTTACGTGGCAGTAGGTCAGGCCACGGGTTGCCTCCACATGATAAGTGTGTTGCAGGCATACCAGGCCGACTTGCTGCGAGAGATGGATGAGGGATTCTCTCTGGGGCTGACGATATCAAGAAGATATCTAGACATTTCCCCACTGTTTTAGAAATTTCCTCACTGTGGGATGAATAAAGGTTTATCTTATCTTAAGTTATGTCTAGCTGCCAACCTAACCCTTAGGGCCACCAAGGAAACGGCGTGGGCCGTAGGTTGGTCCATGTCAGCCTTGGGTGCGGTCGTTGACATGTTTCAGGAGTTGAAAAAGCAATAACTGGTGTTTCAGTGGTACCTTCTCGGCGGGCTCAGCCCCAACACGGTACTGCCAGGCATCGCAAAGCCCAAAAGCAGAGTGTTGCCACGCGATCTGGGAGTCGTCCTCTCCTCAAAAAAAATAGGCCATGGTGTATGGGCCCTGATAATCAGAGCGCTTTATAACGAGAAGGGCAATGTACGCCTCGCTACACGGTGCCCGTCCCTCCTCAGCACCACCAGTAGTCCAGGCTGCTAGCCCTGCCACAAGATGTGCTTCAGGGTGCAGCCTCCCTCCAGCAGATGTCTCCGCCTGAAAGATCATAGGAGATGGAGAAGGCCTTTCAGGAGGCCTCAATGGCTGCAGGGCATTGCTCCAGCCACTCTGGAAGGGTCAGAGACAAGTCTTGAGGTTCTCCTAAGAGACTACCTGGCAGCTTGGGAAAGCCTGCCAGACGTGTCTCAGTGGGTCCTGCGTACAATACAGAGGGGCTACTCTATTCAGTTTGGGTCCTCTCCTTCCTGGTTCAAAGGGATGTGTCCCACTCTGGTGGGACCCGAGCAGGCTCTGGTCCTGGAACAGGAAGTGCGTGCTTTCCTATGGAAAGGGGCCCTCAAGGTGGTTCCTCCCTTAATCAGAGAGCCAGGCTTTTATAGCCAGTATTTTGTTGTTCCGAAGAAGGATGGGGAGTTGCGCTCCTGTGCTCACTCGTGAGGCTCAAGTTCAGGATGCTCACCCTCAATGTCCGAGGACTAGTTTGTCACGATAGATCTAAGGGACACATAGATAGGTTCCTGAGGTTTGCTTTTGGGGGTTAAGCTTACCAATATTGAGTCATCCTGTTCGGCCTAGCGCTCTCACCCCGCACCTTCACAAAGTGTATGAACATAGCTTTAGCCCCGCTAAGGCTTCAGGGCATCCGCATTCTGAACTATATCGATAATTGTTTGATATTAGCTCAATCAGAGCATCAGGCAGTCCGGCATCGAGATGCCGTTCTCGCCTACATGAAGGAGTTGGAGTTAAGACTAAACGCCGGGAGAAGTGTGCTTTTTCCAGTACAGAGAACCACCTTTTTGGGCGTTGTGTGGGACTCGACCATGATGTGAGCACAACTGTCTTTCGTCCAGATTCAAAGTCACTCACTGTGAAGCAGTTCCAAAAGGCTGCTGGGTCTCATGGTGGCAGCATCCAATGTGTTTCCACTTGGCCTCCTCCATAAAAGAGACAGAAGGTTCTCCTGAAAGGCCAATCCACTCCGTACTATCAAGGTCCTGCGGCGGGCCCTTCGAGCCTTAGCTCTGTGGAAAGAACCTACATTCCTGTCTCAAGGCCCCGTTCTGGGAGCTCCTTGTCATTGTGTGAAGCTTATGACAGACGCATCCCTCACAGGGTGGGAAGCGGTCATGAGTGGCCACTTCGCCCAAGGTCGGGGGAACGAGCTACACCTCTCATGGCGCATAAATTACAACACTTTGGTGGACTCAAACATCAACCACCAGGGGGGCCTCTGTCAGGTTTTATGACCTCGACCTTAGATCCACTTCTGGCTCCTCTGTCCTGCGTTCTAGTTGTGCTCACACACTAGGCAGGGACTGGTGAGTGTGGCACGAATGGACACTCGTTCTCAAGGCGTTTTGACGCAGCTCGAGTTCCTGAAAGGGGAACGTCTCTAGGTTACGTATGTAACTCATTGAACAGATATAATCCTAGTTGATCCTATTTAATTTTTTTAAAATACTCTTTTCCTTCCATCACTTATGATTAAAAACACTTTAAGGTTTTAAAGACATTGCAAAATTCACATAAGAATGTACTGCATATTGTTTTCACATACAGTGCATCCGAAAAGGTTTCACAGCGCTTCACTTTTTCCACATTTTGTTATGTTACAGCTTTATTCCAACATGGATTAAATTCATTCTTTTCCTCAACATTATACACGCAATACCCGATAATGACAACGTGAAAGAAGTTTGCTTAAAAATCACCTGTACATAAGTATTCACAGCCTTTGCAATGACACTCAAAATTGAGCTCAAGTGCATTCTGTTTCCACTGATCATCCTTGAGATGTTTCTAAAACTCGATTGTATTCAACTTGTGGTAAATTTAGTTAATTGGCCATGATTTGAAAAGGCAAACACCTGTCTATAAGAGACCCCACAGATAACATTGCATGTCAGTGCATAAACTAAGCCATGATGTCGAAGGAATTGTCTGTAGACCTCCGAGACAGGATTGTATAGAAGCACAGATCTGGGAAAGTGTACAGAAAGATTTCTGTAGCATTGAAGGTCCCAATGAGCACAGTGGCCTCCATCATCCTTAAATTGAAGAACTTTGGAACCAGCAAGACTCTTCTGCGATCAAATCACCCGGCCAAACTGAGCAATTGTAGGAGAAGGGCCTTAGTCAGGAAGGTGACCGAGAACCTGATGGACACTCTGTAAGAGCTCCATTGTATCTATGTGGATAAAGAAGAGTCTTCCAGAAGAACAACCACACAGCCAATATTACAAAGAAGTGGCTACAAGACAACTATATTAATGTCCATGAGTGGCACAGCCAGAGCCCAGACTAAACCCGATTGAAAATCTCTGGAAAGATCTGAAAATTGCTGTAAACCAACGTTCACCATCCAACCTGATGGAGCTTAAGATTTTCTGCAAAGAAGAAGGGAGAAACTGCCCAAAAAAAGATGTCAAATTTGTAGCATCATACTCAAAAAGACTTATGGATGTAAATTGGTGCAAAAGGTGCTTCATCAAAGTGTTGAGCAAAGGCTGTGATTACTAAGGTACGTAATTTTTTTTAAAATTAATTTGCAAAGATTGCGTAAAATGTTTATCATGTGGTTATTGTGGGGTATTGTTTGTAGAATTTTGGGGAAAATAAGGAGTTTAATATTTTTTTGGAAAAAATTGTTTGTGCTTTACATAAATAGACCTCATGATGGCAGCAGAGATCCACACGACAGCCCGTCTAGCCCCAAAACTGAACACAGCTTTTAAACAAAAAAAAATGTAAACAAAATTAGCTTTCTTACTTGCTCTGGCTCAGAGAGTTGTTGGGGTATTATCCAAAATCCAGCACTGCTCTAAACAGTTTTTTGGTGAACCAGTTATAATGTATTACAACATCACTGATCTGAAGTATGTCACATTGTTAGGTTTTTGACAGTCACATATTGGCTTGAGCTTCAGTGATTTCCACCTTTTTAAAAAAAAACTATTTCATATAGATTTTTAAATATAAACACATACATATAACATTAAGATGAAAAATAAAGTGAACACCTTTGTATGACATTATGAAATGAAACAGGTTTGTTTGTAGGCAGTTTTTACTTCCCTCTTTCTCTCCAGGATGTTTTAGTAGGGTGGGGTTGAATGAGGTATCTGAGAGCTGAATGTTGGCAGATAGAAAACATTCAGGGGCTTCCCCTAGGCTTAAACCTATTAAAATATTAATAATAATTTTAGAGTATGTTTGTACTAAGTAATATTTTGTGAAATTAAAGAAAGAAATATACGATTTTATTTTATGTGTTTCATTTTCTAATCCTGTATTAGTTCTTAATCTCAACCATTTTTTTTGTCTTTCCCAAAATGGCCACCATGACATCAATCTTGCCAAATGCCATTTCAATCAAGTTTGCCAACCTGGTTGTTTCTTAAAAGTCACGTGATATACCAGAGCTGGCTAGCTCCCAGATGTTGATTATTCAACCAGAAGACAGAAGTAGTAGTAGTTGCTGCTTTAGATAAGTTGGACTTTTTGCTGTCTTTATTCTGTCTTTATCCTGCTGCTTCTAAAAAAAATATGAAATACCAGAAACAAATAATTTTGTATAGAGAACAAAAAATTTAATACTTGTGAGGGCAATTTTAGTAACGGACATGTTATTGACATCAAACTAGCAGGACTCCACAACATCATACTTTGATTTTAGAAAGAAACATTTTGTAAAATATACTTATTTTACTATTTATTTGCTTATGTTCTCAAAATGTGCGCAAAGTAAAAAATAACATGTCATTAGTATATGCAATAAAGTTGATAGTAATTGAGATAATAAATTCTTCATTATTAATTCATGAAAACTGTCAAATCTGATGATGTTTGGTTGTGTTTCCTGAGACTTGTTTTATTATTATTATTGACCAGTTAAACAGTATTTATTTTCATATTTACACTATTTACAATGCATAACAATTAACATCATGTTCTTTTACAGTAGCTAATAAAATTAGAACACAATAATACAGAAATCTAATGGTGCATATAGTCAAATAAATGATAACAAACAAACAGAGAACACATGAGACGGATCATCAATAATATCTATCGCAATATATTATTATGGTATTTACTCCTGATCGAGGACTGAATTGTCAATGTATGTTGTTATTGTTGCCATTACTGTTGTTAGTGTTATTTTCAGTAAAGAGTTTCTCTTTGAGTTTGTAGTAATGTCCTTCATTCCTCATGAGTTCCTCATGACTGCCTTGCTCCAAAATAACCCCCTGGTCAATCACAATAATCTGGTCCGCCTTCTCAATGGTCTTCAGCCTGTGTGCAATCACCAGTAAGGTCTGGTTGGGGCAGTTGGCCAGAGCTTGTTGAACCTGAGTAAAAATTTTAAGGTTTGACGTTATTATTTGTGTTATTGTGGATGCAGTCTGTATTTATGTGTGTATACTGTATGTGTGTATATGTACCGTTTGTTCACTCTTAGGATCCAGAAAGCTTGTGATCTCATCCAGTAATATAACCTGTGGCTCTCTGATTAGAGCTCTGGCAATTGCAATGCGCTGCCTCTGACTGCTACCAAGAAGACTTCCTCGTTCACCTACGTCTGCAAAACAACATTTAACCAAGAATTGTATTTTTCAAGTGTCATCTTTAACTGTACAGAACCTGTCAAAAGTTTGGAAACTCCTAGTCTGTTATGGTTTTTGAGACTCATGCATGTTCCTTTTGTTTATATTCAATACATTTGGTAAAAGATAAAACCCAAGAATTGGTTAATGAAGATGAGTGAGATGGTCAGATGAGTTCAATTTTGACATTTTTAGCCCTTAAAGACAAATGTAACTAAGCCGAAAACCAGGAGAGAAGATGTTAGCAGACTGTCCTATACCCACAGTAAAACATGGAGGAGGAAGTTTGATGGTTTGGGGTTGATTGAAGCAGGAAATATTTAAAACTTATTTTGGGTGAAAGAAATACTGAACCAACATGGCTACCATTCCATAATTCAACGTAATGCAATTCCATCTGGCAACTTTGCCAACTTTGGCGAGTTTTATAAGAGGAATGACAAAGTATTTCAGATGGATGTTTGAAGAAACCAAATGTCCTCATGTAAAGCTGTTATTCATGCTAAGGGATTTTTCAATAAAAGTAAAGTTTACAATTTATACATTAGTTTGGAACAATACATGTGTCTCTCAAAAACAATAAAAGACTAGGTGTGGCAAAATTTGACAGACACTGTATGCACAAGGCATAATTAACTCATGTGGTCATGACTACACTAAACGTCATTTTAGTGTACCTTACCTGTGTCATAACCTTTTGGTAACTGACAGATGAATTCATGTGCATTGGCTTTGCGTGCTGCCTCCTTAATTCTCTCTAGTGAACAGTCTGGCAGTCCGTAAGCAATATTGTATTGTACGGTACCTGAGAAGAGAACAGGCTCCTGGCCCACTGCTACAATCTGCAAAAGAAAATCATTTTCAATGCAAACTCTGTGATCACACACACTTAGTATCTTACTATAAATATCCAACATTACCTTGCTGTGCAGGTATTTGTGTTGGTAGTTCTGCAGAGGATGTTCATCTAGCAGGATCTGTCCATGCTGTGGCTGGTAAAACCTCTGCAGCAGACTGACGCAAGTGCTTTTCCCACCACCAGAAATTCCCACCAGAGCAGTCATTTTACCAGGTTTTAGCTCCAAACTGAAGTCCTACATCAAGCACATGTACAAAGTAATCATTTTAATCTATATTTTCACAAGACTAAAGTACATTCTCTTGTAGACGCAGACGCTGCTTCCAGTTTTCTGTAGCTCCAAAAACACTAATGAAATTTCACAAAATTACAAATTAGAAACATAATAGCTTTAAGCAGCACGATCTTCCACTAGAATGAAAACAGGTGCACGAATGCCTAATATAAGTCATAGTAATCACCACCCATCTTACATAGGTGCACAATGTTATTTCTGACGACGAACAAAACATTGATCTGGTGTTTGTCCATGTGATATTTGGTTTTTTTTTGTCTTGTCTTGTGTTATCTGTCTGCACTGTCTGTCTGTACTGTTTTTTGTCTGCACTGTTTGCACTAGGTTGCACTCGATGCACTTTATGTAGCTTTGTGTTGTGTTGTAGCTCCATGTTGTTTAGTGTAGCACCAGGGTTCCGGAGGAACGTTGTCTCGTTTTTTACTGTGTACCGTGTACAACTGTGTATAGTAGAAATGACAATAAAAGCCACTTGACTTGACTTGATTAAAATTCACTGTTATTTTTAAGTGTCATCAAATTATTAGAGTTGCAATGTTGAAATAATCACCTCCAGCACACTGCGGTCAGAACGTGTTGGATAAGAGAAGGTGATGTTCTTGAAGTTGATGTGTCCCTTCAAATCCTTTGGCTGCAGGGTCCCATCTGTCCTCACTTCAGGCTTGCGGTCCAGGTACTCAAACACCTTCCCAGCAGCACCCACAGAGTTCAGCATGTCTCCAAATATGTAAATCAAAGTCTAAAAGAGAGATCTTCGTCTATAAAACTCTGTAATTTTATACCATTCTCTTTCAAATGTATGTACACATACCCTAATGTTTTGCGCAAGATTTGTCTGGTAGAGGACAAATGAGACCAGATTTCCTGTTGTCATCTGTCCATAAGTCACAAACAGGCGACCGTAATATAACATAGCCACCTTCACACCCAACTCTGTAAGCTATAAATAACACACAGAAACACACAAAATGAAGAATTATAGCTGGGAGTCTAAAAAGCACTTCCTGAAATGTGAAATTTAGCTTTAAAAAAGAAATCACAGAAGAAAGAATTTCCTCTCATACCCTTCTAACCAGCAGGTACACTGCTCTGATTGTGCCCCGACGAGTCTTTATATTATGCGTGTCCATCAGCCGCTGATCATAGCGACACTTCTCACCCTGCAGTGCGTTAAAGCTCTTTACTGTCCTAATGCCTGAGACAGCTTCTCCTGCAGCATCATTTGCTCTTGCGATGGAGTCCTGCACCATCTTTGAGAGTCTCTTCAGGAGAGACAAAATTGAGTTAGATTGCCGGTCTGTGCTGTTTCATGGTCAGGGTCATAGTGTAACTGAAGCCTATTTTGGGAACAATGGACATAAGTTAAGAATACACTAGTCCATCTAATAGCACTGTAGTGTCACTAGTCCATCTAATGGCACACATACAGTATGTTTACATCTAGATTGATTTAGGGGGTTTAGAAAAAAACAGTTTGCAACCTGAACTCAGGAACAAAGTGGGGACTCTGAGCTGTGACATGGAAATCAGTACTTTAGTGAAGTACTAGAAATTTCAAAGCCACAATGCCAGGTCAAAACAACATTTTAAATACAGTTTAGATGACTACACATATATTTGGTGAATATTCATTTAAAGATGTGTGAAATTGGTGTACATTATATACTTTCTCCATTAAAGTACAATGACTAATCTAAAAAATGAGTCTGAAAATACGTCTTAGTGATATGGCTCCACACATACACAGCAAAAACTCTAGTGCTGAATTTATTATGTTTCATATTCCAGAGTTTCTCTAGGAGAAAAGATATATGTTAAATTATTAGGTCAGTACCTGGTAGTGTGTGTCATAGATATTCTGTAGCAGTCCAGTTAAAGGTGTCTCTAACAGCATTAATACAGTGAGCTTCCAGGAGAGACTACACATCAGGTACAGCATCCCCAGGGTCTTAATCATGGTCCGAAGAAGGACGTTCACATTTAGTGCAACAGCTCGTGCCATAAGATTGGTGTCTGTGGACAATCTGCATGTGATGTCACCTAGGGTACAAATGTAGTTTAAAAAAGTCAGTACCCTAAAGCCATTTAAAGAATCAAGTGTACCATTAGTTATGTTGTAACTGTAGCTATTTCACACAACTAAGTGTGTAACCAAACATTACAAAAAAAAGAATAATTGTATATTGTAAAAATATTATGGGGGTTTGCATGTTAAATGCATGATGGAAATGCATAATAGTCTACCTGTTTTTGTAGTCTCAAAGAAGCCAATTTCCTGTTTAAGCAAGCAGCTGAAGAGTTGATGCTTCACTCTGGAGTTAAATCTGCCAATTGCACACATGAACAGGCCTCCACGACAGCCTGCACTGAAAGAACTGAAGATGGGGAGGAAACATTATGATTTTAAAATAATATTTATCCTAGTAACACTGGAATAGAACACTGTTTAGGATACAATTAGGAAATGTAAATGCATGAATGAAAACTAGTTTTGGACTGGTGAATCTAAAAACTTTAAAAACATCCATAATGGCATGTTATTTACTGACCTCCCAAAAGAGAAAAATGTCATTAATATAATTATTAAAAGAAATTCATTCCAGCTGTATTCAGTCTGCAGGATATCAATCAGCTTTCCTGTGTATAGTGGGATAAACATCTCACCTGAAACACAAGACCATCACAACTGAGCATGTATGTTTCATTCAAACATCATTCACAGGAGATTCACTCATTACTTACAGAGGACAGCTAAGGCTAGAAATACAGATGCTCCGATTAAGAACAGATAGTCAGGTTTGTAGAGGCGGATCACTCTCATGAAGAGCACTCGAGCTTTCTGCTTGTTCTCTTTGCTGCTGCTTTCCCCGTTAGATTCTGGAAAGAGGGTCTCCCAAAACAGGCATCCCAAAGCAGCAGACACACTGCCGACCAGCCACATAGCAAACTTCTCCAGCGGCCAGCCACCAAACACAGTTAAACGACCTGTTTCATACACAGGATTGAGAAAACAGTGAGCCAAAATCCACCGCTTCATCAGGGACCCTCTAACATTACTCCAGTAGAAGATTGTGCAGAGCAGTGAGCATCTCAGCACAGCCTCAGTCCACTGCCTCAGCAAGGCATCTCCACCATCCAAACTCCTCTCTTCACTTCTCAGCTGTGTGCTGGCCAAATCCAGCACATACACCACCAGCAAATCCGTGACCACAGCAAGAACACACACCAGAAGTTTGGACATTTTACAATCAATTAAAAAGCAGCTTTTAACTGTCTCACATTCAAAGTTTATGAGTAAACCGATTTATCCTGCATGCATTTTAACAGCAGTGAAGGTATTCCCCAGTCTTTCCCTTGATGTCTTTAAAGGTTTGTTTTCATTTTCACTTTCTTTACTGGGGGTTTTCCAAATGATGTCAGATTTCAGAATTAAATAGCATAAATAATTAAACGTTTACATTTAATGTTAGCCTACAATAAAGGTCACTATAATAATGAAATGCACACATTATACAAATATATTATAAAAATATATAGATATAGTATTCAGATTTAACGTGTTGGTAAACTACTATATTTTTTCAAATCATTTCACTTTTTCACCACGGGGAGGCGACAAACTTTGGCCTTTTACTTGCATCAATGTAGGAAACCTGAGCAAATCCTGCTCATTTCAGTTCTACCTAGCAACTGATGAATCGACTCAAAGGCACCAATTAGACTTTTTCATTCACACTTTTAACACAGCATTCATTTCCGTTCAGTAGGTCAGTGACAGCATAATATTTTCAAGAAATATTTTTGGACACAGTACATTGTTTTTTGCATTATGACTTTGCACTTCCAATCATATTAATGAACATTTTGTTTGTCCCTTGTATATATTGTGTTACTCTGAATCCTCTTTCTATTTGCATGTTTATTTTGTTTAGTGGTTATATATTGATGCTAAAACTTTAAGTTGTCTTTCCCTTTGCTAATTATTTATCATAATGCTTGCACACTAAGAAGTGGTATATATTTTTGCATCTTTTGTAGCTTTTTTTTTGCCTAAAAACGTGCAAAGAGTGCACAAATTTCACATACACTTCAATGTCCCATCCTTTGTTTATTCATCCCCAGTAAGTGCTTTAACGTGGTTAGGGTTCATCCCTTGAACACTTGGTTGGAAACAGGGCAATGTATGGCATCATGCCCAAACAAAAACCCATAAAATCTCATGGGCATTTAATCATAGCTAATCCAACTGTTTGCATGTTTTTGGCAGGAAAACTCAAGAGGACATAAAACAAAAATGCGAAACTCCACACATACAAATAACTGAAGCTAAACCTAGATCCTTTGATATTGCTATATATAAGCAATATTGCCTTTTGTGACTTACATCTTGTTATGAGGAATGTAAACATGAGAATAATGAAACTTAAAACTTCATAAAGAAAAAATATAAAAAATGCATTGTTTTGAAGCTGCATTTATTTGTCACTTATGAATCTAATGAATCTTATTGTCAACATGAAACACTTCCAGTGTATTATGTCAAAGGACCATAGCTGAATTTCAGAAAAATACAGGTAGAGTTCCAGTGCAGCAGTGACACTGACATGGTAGTGTTTGTTGCTCTGACTAGTGGACCAAGTTTAAGTGCATTGCTAGGGTTTTTAAACTCCACAATGTTACTGCTAAGTTCAGTCGAATTGAAATAAAGATCTAAACAATTGTGAGATCTCTGATGTGCTTAATATAAAAGATAAATGATTAACAATCCCAGTAACATTGTTTTTCTGTGCCCTCCATTTTATTCATCAAAAAATTTGGGTAGTTCATTTCCCAGAATGCACTTCTCCTCTGCTCCCTTCTCATCAATGGTAACGAGGTAAGCCACGCCTCCACTAGAACCATCTCTGTTCATAGCAAGTGTCAGTGCTAGAAAAAACAACAGAAAAGATGTACAATTAAAAAATCAGCTAGACTGTATATATATCTCTTTTCTGTTCCTTTTTGATGTATAGGTTAAAAAATTTACCATCTACAACAAACTTCTGACTTTCTTTTCGTGTCATGCCTGTCCGGTATTCTGCGTCAACAAACCCATAGATGTAGGAACTACCAGAGCCACCGATAGCAAACGGCTGCTGAGACAGTAGACCATCCAACGTCACGTACACCTATAAATGTATAAAAACACCAGCAATTTGGGTACATAGTATGCATCTTACGCATAAATTCCTACTACAATTTTACTATTGCTGTACCATTCCAGTTAGTAGTTTGTCACTAACCTGTCCCCCACCTCTCCTGTCCCAACCTGCAACGATCAGATGTGCAGATAGTTCCTCTTTATACTTGTAGGTAATGTTTTTCACTAATGTGGCAGCTGAGCAAACCAGGGGATCTTCTTCCAGTTCAATACTGTCATACAAATACAATTACATACACAAATAAACGACATAAAGATTCATCAGAAGAAAATGTATTATGTGGAATTTATCAAAAGTACTTTTTCCAATTCAACTCTATGACCAGCTATATGGCAAAAAAAATCTCTGCAGCATTATATATTAGAGTTACAAACGTATAACCCTGGAAATTAAATTCTGCTAAAAGTATCCGTTAATATGGTAGATTCTCACAAATTAAAGCTCTCCATATTGTAATAGAAATAAGTATTGTTTGATTCAGAAGCCAACTGAATAAAGCAGGCGAGTAAATATATTTCAACCATATCACTGTATCATATTTAATAACTAGAAGTATTTTAGACAAAAGCCACCTTTTGAACATTTTTATTCTTGCTTTACACCCTATTACCTAAATGCACCTTCCAAGAGTCTTTGACCTCAAGATAATACGAGGTTCACACAAAAATACAGCATATTACTTGTCCATGTAGCTAGAATTTCACACATATTTAGACACACTTACTGTGTGTATGTCAGGCCCAGGGATAATAGAGATACAGTGTATAAGAGGTGATCAGTACCTGTGCACATCCAGTTGATAGTTCACTATCTCAGCGATGGTCTGGGCATCAGCTGCTGACCCGGACAGAGCACAGTAGATCTTATCATGGAGCTGAGAAAGTTTGTTCATAACCCGATTTACCACTGACTCCCTACAAATAAAAATAAAAATAGAAGTAATATATGAAAAAAAGAAATACAGTAACCGTTCTGTAATTGACAGTAAAGTTAAATATATTAAATAGATTTATTTTTCTAATGTTGAGAGACCTCACATGACAGAACTGAATGAAAAACTAGATCCCAAAGAGCAAGAATTTCACCAGTGCATGCATGCATCACTAAATCCCATTCAAATAAATCTCCCAGATCTTATTAAGGTTGCTAAACAGATTGGGATGAACTTCCTACCCAGCAGACACACGTGAGTCTGAGCCCACGACAACTCCGCCTTCAAACGTAACAGCTATGATTGTAGTCTGAAAATAAAACACAATTATTTTAGATAACATTATAATAATTATAGATACATTAAATGAATAGCAAACTAGACAAGCGAGGTACACCTGTTTAGAAGCCTGCCTCATTTTGCTTTTGCATACTAAATAACAATTCAAAATGCGTTTAACCATAAAAAACCATTTAACAGCTGATTTAAACCTTCTTACCCCTGTTTTGACTTCTTCATTCAACCAGTCTGGGTGCGATGTAGATTCCTCCAGCATGATGATGATGATGATGTCTGCTTTAGCCTTCAATCAGCTTCACCTACACCTATTAGTATCGCACACACAACACACCCGACCGACACCGAAGCAGAACAGAAAGCGTGAGAAACTCGATCTGAGGCGAAGCAACAGCACTTTAAACAATATCATCAGCGGTTTCGATACAGAACACTCGAACACAACAGGATTAAATAGCTATCAAAATATCCCAGGCTTGAAAAACGACTGCACGTCTAACCAGGCCGTTTGCTGCTCCCCCTTCAGTTCCGCCAGTTGAAAACGAAAGTAAATTGTAGGCTATTTGATTGGAAGCCTGTTGTGAGTCATGGTGCATAAAAAACCCCACAATAATCCTTACATCTTCTTCTTCTTCTTAGGGATCATCCATTTCCATACCCCCCTGTCCTCTACATCTGCCTTTTTCGCACCAACTACCTGCATGTCTTCCTTTACCACATCCATAAACCTCCTCCTTGACCTTCATTTTTTCCTCCTACCTGGTGGCTACATCCTCAACATTCTCCTCTGCACATGTCCAAACCATCTTAAGCTCGCCTCCCTCACCTTGTCTCCAAAACATCCTACATGGGCTGTCCCTCTAATAAACTCATTTCTAATCCTCACATGCAATAAACCGTATTAAATTGACTTTAAATTCATCAGCAATACATGAACCATCAACCAAATACATAATCACACCATTTTCTCATAAGCAGGGTTACTGGTTTAAAATGTCATGTTAGTAATAGAATACAGTAGTGATGATTGCCAGTGTGATTAATGTCAACCATTAGATCAGGGGTCACCAACTAGGTAGCCCGCAAGGACCACATGAGGTCTTTTCTAAAAATAGCTGTTTCCTACTTTGTTAAATCAATGTTGATAATTATTATGAGAAATCATTAACCTGATCAGTGTCTTTACATAGATGAATATTATTAATTATTAATAATAACATATAATAAAAGGTAAATTGAGAAAATGTGTTATTTCAGATTAAACTGAAAACTGTGTGTATCAAACTGGTAGCCCTTCACATTAATTGGTACCCAAGAAGTAGCTCTCAGAAGTACCTCTACCTTTTAATTTTACCTTTAGTTTTACCTTTTAATCTTTTGCATTATTATGTGTTTCTATCATGTATTACAATTCAGTATATTCGAAGCAAGTGCTTAATATGTGTTAGAATCAGCATATCTAGCATATATTGCTTTTAACTTCCGAAGAGGTGATTTGTCAAGAGTAATGTGCCAGAAGAACAGATGGTCAGGGTTTGAGGTGGGTTCTGTGTTAGAGAGCCATGAACAGGCTTGGACCATAAGTAAAAAAAAATGTAACTTTATAAAAAAATACAAGTTCGATGGGTTTTGTCAACAATATTTGGTGAATGTTTGAAAAGAACACTAGCAGAGACAGGATGATGTTGATCAGGGGATCAGGAATGTCTCTGTTCTCAGTCATGTTTACATCTCTGACTCCCTCTGTCTCATCCACGTTAGCCAGACTTCTTGTTGCCTTCTGCCTTTGTTAGCTTCGTAAACCAGCCCACGTCTGTGGTGTGTGATAGCCAGTGGTAAGTTGAAAAATCCGTGCAATTAAAAGAAAGAATTTTGATCATGTTAAGAAAATAAATTAAAACTAAAGTAACGAATCTGGTTTGAAAGTGTAAGAAGTAGAAAGTACAGATATTTGTGTAAAAAATGTAATGAGTGAAAGTAAAAAATTGTCAGAAAAATAAATAGTGCTGTAAAGTACTGATACCAGAAAAATCTACTTAAGTACAGTAACAGAGCATTTGTACTTCATTACTTTCAACCTCTGCATTTATTATAGTGTAACATCCATGAGACAAGTTAGTCTCTGTTATTATTTGTTACAGCACCTGTGTGATGCCTCTGTCATGACTGTTACAAATTGTCCAAATGTTTAGCTGGACCTTGTTATCAATTATTGCTTTTGAACATTATATATAACCAACAAACAGAAAACTCAAGAAAAAAAAATCAGTGTCTAGTATAACACTTGTTATTTAAACAAGATTCAGAAATGGAAATACTGAGAGCAAAGAACAAACAAAATGAAGATATTATTCTAATGAACTGCAATATGTCATGCAAAACAATGACCTTTTTTCTATTAAGAAATATTACACAATCAAATAGAATTAGCAACAAAATAAGAGATCTGCTGCATTCATATGAAAAAAAAATGCTTTTATTACAAATCTGGGAGCTTTTGTAATGATTCATTCTTTGTCTTTGAAAATTGGCTTGAATACTTTATTAGTGTACGCTCTCCACCATTTTCGAAAATCACAGTAGTTACTCAGTGGTTACACTTATTTTTACTATTATTTATCATTAAACTTTGGTAATTTATCACCAGGAACAACCACATGTTCAACTCCACCTTCAGTGATCACCACCAAATGAGCGATACCACCACTAACGTTATCTCTGCCAATAGCCAATGCCAAAGCTGAAAAAAAGGGGAGAGTGAAAGTGTTATACATTAGCTTGTTTTTGACTATAGACACTGTAAAACACATTTAGAATATATACCGTAGTCAGATATGTAATACTCTGAATTAACATATTTCAGAATTCAACAGTGTCCCAGAAGTAGTGTTTTGAAACAGAATTTATATACGCTACAAGTCAAAAGTTTTGGCACACCTAATTCAGCTTGTTTTAGTTTTCTGAAGTGCTGGATATTTCCTTAGAACCCATTCCTTACTCTATGCAAAACCTTTGCTATGTTTTATAGTAGTTACTTAAGAATATGCTTTAAATAGGTGTATGGTATTTAAAACAACTTATTACCATTTTTGACATACTGAATGCACTCCTCTCGGCTCATGTCTGGTTTGTACTTTGCATCCATGTAGCCGTAGATATACGTGCTACCAGAACCTCCAATGGTAAAGGGTTGACTAATCAGCATTCCTCCCATAGATACTGTGTACACCTAAAACACACACACAAAAGGAATCATATATGATGGCAGATTTTTAAATGTGCTGAAAATGAATATATCTCCACAATATATCTTCTTCTTCTTTCGGCTGCTCCCATTTGGGGTTGCCACAGCGGATCATCCGTCTCCATACCACCCTGTCCTCTACATCTGCCTCTTTCACACCAACTACCTACATGTCTTCCTTCACCACATCCATGAACCTCCTCCTTGGCCTTCCTCTTTTTCTCCTTCCTGGTGGCTCCATCCTCAGCATTCTCCTACCAATATAACTCATTTCCCTCCTCTGCACATGTCCAAACCATCTTAATCTCGCCCCCCTCACCTTGGCTCCAAAACATCCTACATGCGCTGTCCCTCTAATAAACTCATTTCTAATCTTGTCCATCCTCGTCACTCCCAACAAAAACCTTAACATCTTCAGCTCTGCTACCTCCAGCTCCGCCTCCTGCCTTTTACTCAATGCCACTGTCTCTAGACCATACAACATCGCAGGTCTCACCACAGTCCTATAAACTTTCCTTTTCATTCTTGCAGATACTCTTTTATCACAAATCACTCCTGTCACTCTTCTTCACCCACTTCACCCTGCCTGCACTCTTTTCTTTACTTCTCTAACACACTCCCCATTACTTTGCACTGTTGACACCAGGTACCTGAACTCCACCACCTTCTCCACCTCTTCTCCCTGCAACCACACCACTCCACTGCACTCCCACTCATTTATGCACATGTACTCTGTCTTACTCCTACCGACTTTCATTCCCCTTCTCTCCAGCGTGTACCTCCACCTCTCCAGGCTCTTCTCAACCTGCTCACTACTCTCACCACAAATCACAATATCATCCGCAAGCATCATAGTCCATGGAGACTCTTGTCTGACCTCGTACGTCAACCTGTCTATCACCACTGCAAACAGGAAGGGGTCAGGGACGATCCTTGATGCAATCCAACCTTTACCATGAACCAGTCTGTTGTTACTACTGCACACTTCACTGCTGTCACACTGTCCTCATACATGTCCTGCACCACCCTCACATACTTCTCTGACACACCTGACATCCTGATACAATACCACACCTCCTCTCTTGGCACCCTGTCGTACGCCTTCTCTAAATCCACAAATACACAATGCAATTCCTTCTGTCCGTCTCTATACTTCTCTATCAACATTCTCAAAGCAAATAATGCGTCTGTGGTGCTCTTCCTCGGCATGAAACCATACTGCTGCTCACAGATGGTCACCTCTTCTCTCAGCCTGGCTTCCACTACTCTTTCCCATAACTTCATGGTTTGACTGATCAAATTAATTCCCCTGTAGTTACTGCAGGTCTGCACATCTCCTTTATTCTTAAAGATCGGTACCAGCAAACTCCTTCTCCATTCCTCAGGCATCCTCTCACCTTCCAGAATCTTGTTAAACAATCTGGTTAAAAACTCCACTGCCATCTCTCCTAAACATCTTCATGCTTCTACCGGTATGTCATCTCGTCTAACCGACTTTCCACTCTTCATCCTCTTAATCGCTTCTCCCACTTCCTCCTTACTAATCCTATCCACTTCCTGCTTTACTAACTCCACATCATCCAAGCTCTCTCACCTCATTTTCCTCATTCATCAGCTGCTCAAAATACTCCCTCCATCTTCTCAACATACTCCTCACTAGTCAAAACATTTTCATCTCCATCCTTTATTGCTCTAACTTGCAGCACATCATTCCCAGCTCGGTCTCTCTGCCTGGCCAATCGGTATAAATCCTTTTCTCCTTCCTTAGTGTTCAACCTCTCATACAGCTTCTCGTATTCCTTTTCCTTGGCTTTCGCCACATCCCTCTTCACCTGCTGCCGCATCTCCTTGTACTCCTGCCTACTTTTCTCATCACCCTGTTGATCCCACTTCTGTTTTGTGAACCTCTTTCCCCTTATGCTGTTCTGCATTTCCTTATTCCACCACCACGTCTCTTTGTCTTTCTTTCCATTTTCAGATGTCACACCAAGTACCTTTCTAGCTGCCTCCCTCATCACTCCTGCAGTAGTTACCCAATCATCCAGCACCTCTTCACCACCACCGAGCCCCTGTTTGACCTCTTCGCTGAACCTCACACTACACTCTTCTTCCTTCAGTTTCCACCATCTTATTCTTCTGTCAGTCCTCACTCTCCTCCTCTTTTTCTTTGCCTCCAAAACCATCCTACAGACCACCATCCGATGCTGTCTAACTACACTGTCCCCTGCCAACACCTTACAGTCTCCAATCTCCTTCAGGTTGCATCTCCTACATAGAACATAATCCACCTGTGTGCACCTTCTTCCACTCTTATACTTCTCCCTATGATCCTTCTTCTTAAAATACGTGTTCACCACTGCCATTTCAATCCTTTTGTCAAAATCTACCACCATCTGCCCTTCCACATTCCTCTCCTTTAGGCCATACCTACCCATAACCTCCTCATCACCTCTGTTCCCTTCACCTACATGCCCATTAAAATCTGCCCCAATTACCAATCGTTCATTTGTAGGTACACCATCTACCACTTTATCTAATTCACTCCAGAATTTTTCCTTCTCCTCTATCTCACAGCGACTTGTGGAGCATAAGCACTGATGACATTTATCATAATCCCTTCAAATTCCAGCTTACGTTCATCACCCTATCAGAAAATCTCTTCACCTCCACTACACTCTTACTGTACTCTTCCTTCAGAATCACCCCTACACCATTTCTCTTTCCATCCACACCATGAAAGAACAGTTTAAACCCACCTACAATGTTCCTGGCCTTTCTCCCTTTCCACTTGGTCTCCTGAACACACAACATATCTACCTTTCTCCTCTCTATCATATCAGCTATCTCTTTCCCTTTACCAGTCATAGTGCCAACATTTAAAGTACCAACCCTAATCTCTACTCTCCTACACTGCTCTTTTCCCTG
Source organism: Silurus asotus (assembly GCA_024362625.1). NCBI lineage: Eukaryota > Metazoa > Chordata > Actinopteri > Siluriformes > Siluridae > Silurus > Silurus asotus. Next base: position 1,106,735 of record MU551695.1, on the reverse strand, counting down.
TTGTCTCTGTAGACATCTTTCTCCTCTCCTTCTCCTCCTTCGGCCAACAGTAGCCCAATTTCCACCGGTACCCTGTTGGCTAACGATACCTGTGGCGGTCGTTGTTAACCCAGGCCTTGACCGATCCGGTATAAATTTCTTAATCGTGACACGCATATTCGATTTGGCACATGTTTTACGCTGTATGCCCTTCCTAACGCAACCCTGCCCATTTATCCGGGCTTTGGAACGGCACTAAGAGTGCACTGGCTTGTGCCTCCCTAATGGCTGTGTTATCTCCACAATATATCTAACTCTCTTATAATACTGCAGATCCAGGCTTTATCTGAGTTGTATTTTAAACCACTCTCATACCTGTGGCCCTTTCTTTTGGTCCCAACCGGCTGTGATGAAACCAGCCTGTAGATCTTCCCTATTACTGTAGCACAGCTCCTTTAGCACAGTGGCTGCAGCTTTCACTAAAGGAGGTGACCCCATCTGTATGCTAGAGAGAGATAGCATTTAGAAACATTCAGAAACAGGTTCAATAGACAGCTTATGATATACATTTGAACGACTCAGCTTAACAAATCTGTCAAAATTAATAATAATAATAATAATAATAATAATAATTTCACTGTAGTTTTAACTATACATACAAATCATTTCATGCAGATTTTTCAGGTAGACTGTGAATCTCTTGCTCTATTACAGCCAGAAATGTTATTTTGGATTTAGATACTATAGGTTACCAAAAAATATAACACAATGTTCCTGTTGTAAATGTAATGTCATGTTAATGAAATCAGTCTGAGATAAGTTTTGCATTGTAAGATGGTGCAATATCATGCTGGAAGTAGCCATCAGAAGAAATTGTACCCCACGTTTAGCAACAACATTCAAATAACCTGTGGCATTCAAGAGAAGATTAGTAAACCTGTGCCAACTGAAGCCTCACCTTTCTCTTTTTGATTTACAATAGTGTAACAAGTTTTCTGCTGTTGTAGCCCATCTGCTTTAATGTTCGCTCAAACTAATTTTGCCATTCTGTTCATTTCTTTCAACAATATGGTGTTTCCATCTGCAGAACTGCGTTTTGAAAAAAATCCCAACGCTTTACACTCCCTCCTACTAATCACCCACACCTGTCCTCCATTTCCCTGTCCTCTTTATAAGGTCCTGCTTCCCTTTCACTCGGCGTGTGATCCACAGTTTACATACATCATACGGACAGATCATACGGACTACCTACCGATCCTCTGACCGCCTAAGTTGACTATGCTCCTAGCTACGTTTTGGGTGAAGCACGACTTAGTTAAGTTAATCGTTTCCTGCATTGTCGTTTCTTACTCTCTTGTGTTCTGCCTATTCAAGATCAACAAATTACACCTTTTTTTACTCCTGGTTCCTGATGCCTGGTCTATCCGTGACTCTCTCTCTCTCTCTCTCTCTCTCTCTTTCTCTCTCTCACCATTCCACTATGTAAGTATAACCAAATTCAAAATCAATTAAATGAAATTTTTCATGTTCTGATGGTTGATCTGAAGTTGCTGGTCCATGACACGTTTTTACGTATTCTTATGCTGCCACATGATCAGCCAAATAAATGCTTGCATGAATATGTAAATAAATAAATAATTAAGATATTATAATAAAGTGCTCAGTGGGTACTTACTTGTTTCAAGTTTAGTGTGTCAAACTGATTAAAATAAGATTCCCACATTAAATATATGGATTATTGATCATAAAAAACTCTACCCTACAGATTTTAAATATAATTACCTGTGGAAAGCCAGCTGAAACTTGGCTACTCTTGTGACATATTGTGCGTCTGCCAGAGAACCAGCAATGCAGCAAAATATCCGATCATGAACCTGTATCAGCTTGTTAATGACTTTAGATGACACATATGACCTATAGATGGAAACAAAATACAGAAAATAAAACATGGTTTGGGTTTACTGCCGCTAAATATAACACTTATCACAAGCATACACTGGTTAAATAATATATTTTATACTCACCCACCCATTGAGGCCCTGGAGTCTGAACCAATGATAACACCTCCATTGAACTTTACTGCAACTATGGTAGTCTGTCAAAAATAGGCATGAGTGTTAAGTTAACATTTTTACATTCTATATATTAGAATTTCTAGTGACACCTTCTACCCTGGGGCCAGTTGTGATACATATCCTGTATGACCTCTATTGTCAGAAACTTGTGTATCGTAGGCGTGGCATTGAAATTTGTATTTCACCGTCTTCATAGTTGGTTTGACTCAGTTCTGGACCCTTCACCAAAAGTGATTATAGGGACTAGTATTTTAGTAGTGGACCATTTCTTAGTAGTAGAGTGATGCTAACATTTTAGTGTATATGAAAAGTGTATTCTGGTGTAGTGGCATTACTGGAGTGTGATGTCAAATTTAGGACTCCTGATCATCTTATAGGAACATCAATGCCAGTTCCATACCACTGGATATTTTTTGTTGGTGGAACTTTATCAACCCAGTAGCACTAAATGGTTTAAAAATTTACATTTGCATTTAGATTTGCGGCATTTAGCAGACGCCCTTGTCCAAAAGTGCTTTGAGTCTCTAGTAATGAATAAATCTACACTGGTACGCAAGATTACAAACGTAATATAAATATAACCCTAGAATTCTACAAACTTGGAAAGTGCTAATTTAAGTGTTTCAGGAAGAGGTAGGTCTTCAGTCATCGCTTGAAGATAGTAAGGGAGTCTAGCTAATGCTACACTACCTTACCTATAAACCACCTCACTAATAGTACTAAGGTGGTTTATTAGTAAGGTAGTTAGTTAGATTTGTAAACATCACTATCATGCGTGTGTCTGCTGCATCTGCTGTGTTGATGGTTCATTAATGTATAAAGTTCCCACATTCCACATCCAATAGTGTGCTTTTAATTAGTTTCAGATACATTTAGATATATACTTTAAGTATTAGGGTAGGTGATACCAACTCAGAAATCATTTCAGCCCTGACAGAGGTGCCATGCATTCTCGAGTTGAAAGTGAAAGTAAAAAAGAAAATTAATAATAAAAAATAAAAAAATGCGTTATGACAAGACTGCGATATACGTATTACTGCAAGTAAGAGCATCTAATGATCAAATAAACAATAAATATTGTAGACCTCATTATGTGATTTGTCTTCCGTGGTTGATTTCTGCTTTGGTTGTCCTTGCTTTCCCCAAGAACATCTCTCTACGCTAGCCGTAAATGAGCCGAGTACCGAGTTTATGTTAATAATAGAGTAAGATGTACTTACACCTGTGCTGACTCCTTTATTCTTGGATATTGGTGGGTCCATGGTTACACAGAAGTGGCAGTTTTAAGTTAATGGCTTCAGGAAACAGTGGGTCCAAACTTGGTCCGATGTAGTGCGATGATGCAGAAGCTTACAGCGCCGTCTCTGGCCATACATTTTTACTGCAGTTAATCCAGCCTCCATATAAACACAGAGCTGAAAGGTTTCTTTGAAAATGACAAAGCTCGAAGCACTTGTATCAGGTTTTAACTGGTACTGCAAGTGGTCAAAGTTACAATTCCTGTATTAGTATACGAAAAAAGTATAAAAGTATAGCTGTATCTCAAAGTAAAATTAGATGCTATACCTGGAGAATGGTTCCTTGGAGCAATGCTCAATGTTTTTCTCAGTTGCTTTGGAGAGTTTTTCAGAAATGAAATTCTCAAAACTATTTGTTCAACCTCCACGTCATTTAGTCACTTGTGCTCATCATAAGAACATTTCTTGTTGTTTTGATCAAATTGAAAATGTTTTTTTACATTTATTTAATCAATTGTGTACAATTGTCTGCTGTTTCCTACATTATCAGGTGTTTGTCATGTTGATCAAAATATTTTATACTTGTTTCACCTAATTAGTCTTGACCCCCAAAACATCTCAGCATCAGTTCATTGCATAAGTCATTAAATGCAAAATGATTAAAGCAGTTGTCATCATCTGTCAAGCTTAAATTACTATTAAACTATTATTTGTAAATGTGACTTGAATTGATGAATTGTGCAGATGAATCTTGAATGACACTAATGAAGGGGAGTGAATGGCATCAGATCAACCAATAATTAACTAGAGCTCTAAAACAAGCCAAAGGTGATTCTTGTGAACCTTCCATTGGAGAGTGTATACAGACTGAGCAAAACAAAGATTTACAATTTCTGAAAATGGATAAACAAATAAGAATCAAATGAACACTTGTATAGTACAGTAAACGTGTGAATCCTGTCCAGTCTTTTACAATCAATATAAATCCAATATGAAATCAAATAATTGAATTTGTGCTGCAGAAATTCATAGATGCCAAACATAAGGAAGTCAAATTTTGTGCATTTTTAGTCTCTAACCCAAACCATAGTTCATATCAAGAAATCCTGAAACTGTGCGCCATCGTACTGACAACATTACTAAACATTTCGATGATTTTGTTTGTGAACAATGACAAAGGGACTTTCTTTCTGATGGGAATGACATGTTCATTGACACAAATACTTACTTTTGAGAGATGAACTGAACATAGGCTTTTGCAAGAAATCCAATGTTTTCTGGTGTTTGTACAAATTGTTTTGAGAATACGCTAACTGGTTTGCAAATATTAGGGATGATTCGAGAAATGCTCCAAAGCATTAAAAAAAAAACTGTAAATGTTGCTGATGCATTCCTTTCATTCAGAAATGTTTTATTAGAGAATGCCATGGGTGAGGGGAAAACAAGATGATCAAACCTTAAAGACTATTATCAACTAGTTGTGTTTAAATTATATCTACTTAAAATCTAGTCATTTAATTTGACCGGTTTTACTGCTGTGAATCTCATCAGAGAGTTTAACATAAAGCCAAAATAATAATTCGTGCTATACAATGATTTTCCTTATTATCTTAAATTGCATTTATATGCAATTTATTGATGTTAATTTGTTTATATGCAATAAACAAGGTAAAAGGCAAAAACACACAAGAACTGGACAGTGGACAGCGAATTATTGGAATAAACTTTTGTGGAAAGATAAGTCCAAAACTATCGTTTTTGGCTGTGACTGAATAAATTGAGTAAAAAAAAATGAATTAAAAAAAAGACAGAAAACAGTAGAGATGTTCTAGACTGCCTCATACACACACTCAAAAAGGGAGGTGGAAGCTTAATTGTTTGGGGTTGCTCTAGAGTAGGGAAAGTCAAAGATTTATTTTGGGAGAAAGGAATATTGAACCAACATGGCAACCATTTTATAATGTAACTCTGTTTGGACTGTTGCAAACTGGAGCTTCACCATACAAGACAAAGACCCAAAACATATGCCCACGCTTTTTTTTTAAAGCATTATAGAGTGAGCAAACAGTTCTCTATCATGGATTGGCCTGCCCTAAATACTATTGAACTGCTCTGAAATGAACTGGAACACAAGGTCAGAAAGAAATATCCAAGAACTCATTATGCAAGTTTTACAAGAGGTATTATAGCAAAACCTTTCAGCTGAATATTTGGAGGGATGCATGACAAGGGAGAATTTTTCAAAGAAAAGAAATATCTACATATTCATATATTTATATGGTTAAATGAAATCTACATGTCATTAAAAAAAATATATCTTGTCTGTTGCATATAAATGAATGAAACATGCATGTGTCTCTCAAAAAACCGAATGTATATTCATAATAGTTTTATCATTGTTGAGGTGTGCTGTTAAATGATGGGTCGTTAAATACTGTCCATACAAACGTTCACTGTAGTAGACTGGTAATATTAAGTTAACAATCCAACCAGCAGGATAAATGGCGTGTTCACGTGTGAAGTAGGAAGAGACACAGCGCAACCTGCAGGCAGGAAGTCTTCCTGAGAACTGCTGATGTGAACGCACGAGCTGCCATCATTGGACAGCAGAGCGCCGAACCCGGTAGATAGGTGAGCACTTTTTCTTCTTGAAAACAATTTTCTTGTCATTTCAATGATAAAAAAAAGGAAAAGAAAAATCTTTTAGACGTTTTTAGATTCCTGTGTATTTTGTTCAACCAGTATGCCTAGTCATAAAAACCCTCATCATAAACGAAAGTAAAATAAAGCAGCATCGTTTGAACTTTCGATTTCGAAAGCAAAGTGGAAGGTTTTCTTCAGACATATCGACATATCATATTTCAACCAAATCCCCCGTTTTTCTTTCAGAAATACTTCTTTTTTTAAATATTTATTGTCCCTTGCTTTAAACAAAGCATGGCTCTTTTGGAAGTGAGTGGATCTTCATCTTTTTCCGGTTTTGGCTCCCAGTTCAGCTCAAATCGGACGCTCTTTAATGATCGCCCCAATCACTACAGCTTTGGGACAAAATCTCAGGAATTTGCTGTACCAGTTGGAGTTGATGTAAGCACTGCATTTCTGTTTCCTTTCTGTTCCTGAAATTTATATTCCACTTAACACAAGAACATCTGCTTTATTACTAATCAGCCACTCATTACTCAAAGCTATACAAACTAGTGTGTTCTATTCAAGACATTATCCCAAAGGCTAGTCTGTATAGAACAGTGACATCAAAAGAAGTGGCGTAGAAATATTCATCACATCGCTCATCACATACTGAGTACAGATAAACTCTCTACATTCCCAGTGCATCAACAATTTAATGTTATCCCTCATGTTTCAGCCATCAGCTTTTCTGAAATCATGCAGTTGTGATGGTGGGATCTCTATAGACTTAAACCATGGCACTACGACACTGGCTTTTAAGTTCCGCCATGGCGTCATCGTAGCCGTCGACTCCAGGGCCTCAGCTGGACGCTATATTGGTAGGTCCACTCACATCTCTTTGACATGAGACACGCTTATGTGATGGCAGATCCTCAGAGTTTAGAATGATGCAGCATACATATTCATAAAATAGAGTTTCAATATTTTCAAGAGACAATATAGTTTTTCAATTATACTGTCAATGTTTTTGTGTGTGTGTGTGTCTGCTAGCTTCAAAGGAGGCAAATAAGGTAATCGAGATCAACCCTTACCTCCTGGGAACCATGTCTGGTAGTGCAGCAGACTGCCAGTACTGGGAAAGACTTCTGGCTAAGGAGTGCAGGTCTGTCTGAACAAAATCTGAAGGGGTGTGGTGAACTCCCAACTGGATAAAGTTACATTTTTGTGTGCATTAAAGTGTAGTAATCATAGCTGGCACATATTATGTCTTTTTCTATTGGAGAGTACAGTAGGAAAAAATAACATATCACTAACTCATTGGTTCTGTGTGTATCTGTGTGTTTTATCGATGTCTTCAGGCTTTACCAGCTCCGTAACCAGCAGAGGATCTCGGTGTCTGCAGCTTCCAAGCTGCTGTCCAACATGATGCTTGGATATAGAGGCATGGGCCTGTCCATGGGTAGCATGATCATTGGCTGGGACAAGAAGGTAGAGTTAATTTCAGCTTAAATTGCTGAAATTACCTTTGATAGTTTAACACTGCTTTTAAAAAGTTTCTGCTGGGGATGATGATCTGTCATAGTGATTTTGGTGTGTTAACCAATACTACAGAACATGATCAATACTAAAACAGAAGACCATAAGATCTAAGGGCACACTGCATAGAATAAACAAGCTCATTCAGAACAAGTGGATTCATTTGATGTGTATGTTGTCTAAATCATTTAATCATGTAAGTTTTTACATCATATAACTTGTTACAAACGTGTGTATTTGTGTTGGGATCTGCAGGGCCCTGGTCTGTATTATGTAGATGACAATGGAACTCGTCTCTCAGGCCAAATGTTTTCCACGGGCTGTGGAAACAGCTATGCATATGGAGTGATAGACAGTGGCTACCGTGAGGATATGACTGTGGAAGAGGCGTGCGAGCTTGGCCGTCGTGGCATTGCTCACGCCACACACAGGGATGCCTACTCTGGTGGAGTCGTAAACCGTAAGTGAGATCCATTCGGTATATACATCACTTAAACCTGGAATTCATAATAGAGATGTGTAAGGTTTGTCAATGCTATTCTAAAGCATCTAAAAATACTTCTATATTTTATACACGGTGCTTTCTGAACAATGACAATGTCTATGTGTTCTATTATATCTTCCTAGTCTATCACATGCAGAAGGACGGTTGGGTTAAGGTGTGCAAGGAGGATGTATCCGAGTTAATCCATAAGTACAGGAAAGGAATGTTCTGAACGCACAAGAGCTTTGATAACAAGTCACACACTAGTAACACTGTGTCTGCAGTAATTCATTCATAAAATAAAGATGGCTTTCAAAACAAACATAAAATGACTTGTTTCTTTTTTGACATTAGATGATTCTATAGCTGTGATGGCCAGCATGTTACATAGAGGAGCATAAAGTATAGTGTATAAGAAAAAATAGATGGATATATATATATATATATATATATATATATATCCATCCATTCATTTGTTTATATAATATCTTTATCTACTATATACATTTTCCTGGTCTTAAAAGTGTTGCATGAGTCACTTTAGTCACAGAGGGTGTTATTTTTATCCACCCAGATTGATTTTTTTGTTTATTTCAGCCCTGCTAAAATTTTTCCTGGGCTCGCCTGTTGGTGGCTTTAAAAATAACTGCAAACACGATTTTCACTTTTTTATATATATTTATAATTTTATTTTATAAAAAAGGTGTTGCGACAGTGACGAAATAAAGTAACGCAAAGAATAAGATAAAACAGTAATGCACACAAAACAGACCCAAATGATTTGTGGTATGTATGGTTTGCTATATAATTTTTCTTTTACTTATATGTGAGGTATTTGGCATATAAAATAATAAATAGTTACCAGCCCAGACAAAAAAATAGGGTCATTATAAAAAAAAAATTATGGGGGATTTTGTTTCCATATGCCTAAATTGAACATAGTTACAAAATGAGCAACTTGAAAATTGATATATAAAACAATAAAGACTACTTTATGGACTTGGAGTATATTGGCAAGAGAATGCTGAGGATGAAGCTACAAGAAAGGAGGAAAAGAGGAAGGCCAAGGAGGAGATTTATGGATGTGATGGAGGGAGTTGTTTTAAAAGAGGCAGATGTAGAGGACAGGGTGGTATGGAGACGGATGATCCGCTGTGGTGACCCCTAATTGCAGCAGCCGAAAAAAGATGATTTATGACATTATGAGCTGTGATACGATGTGGCAGGAAGATAAACAACAGTAACTTTATCCTTTAAAGCAATTGTTTTGTACCTTAGAAAGAATATGTTTGTTCTGGTAGACAATATTTACAAATTGAAGAGATAATATAATGTATGTATGTAACATGTAACGTTTTTTTTTTCACTCAATGTTGTAGATTGACACATGAGAAAATAATGGTAACCATAAGTTATGTCTTGTGTTGATTTTCATAATATATTTGTGATTGGACATCTGTGTAGGTTTTTACTTTATGAAAAACATCCCATTTTTGGCTATTAGATAGCTTGCTCTTACATCTTGCACTTCCAGTGTGATGCTTTATCAAATCCTGACAGACTTTTGCTCTCTGAATCATCTCAAAATGACAGATTCAACCTGACACGCTACTGCCTCCATGTTACATATGTTTCTCTGTTTCTCTAAATAGACTTATCTACGGGGACTACCTTGCTACTTAAAAAATAAAAATAAATCATAACCTTATATGTATAAAACATGACATGATAAAGCATGATTACAAGCATTCAGCAAATCAAAGAAAAAGAAGCTGTAACCATTAAGACATCTTAGTGCATCCCAGAACTAGTATTAATAAGGAAACTTGGTGCCACCCAAATGAGAATGTTTTTCTTTTTCCTTTGGTTTGCTTTACAAATAAATATATTTGAATAGGATTTAAGAAAATTAAGGAATTATTATTATTATTTTTTTTAATAATTGCATGTGTATGTCGATATATTTAGTCTTTAAAAAATAAAACTATGTCTTGACAGTTGGTTGTGTTATCCTAGGTTCATTTATCAAAAATAAAATATCATGCTCCAATGCATAATCTATTAAATGCTAAAAAAAATATTCCAAAACCCACATGCATTGTAAGTAACATATAGAGTAAAATAAGGGTCTTTCTACATTGTATGCAACAGTGTTCATATTTTTATCTAATCAATGTATTATTTTTTAAAACACTGCTTTAAATCCAATAATAAAACAAAACAGCTGGAGAATATGTTATAGACTAAAAAGAAAAAAAAAAGCATTTTTTAGGTGTTTAGTTTGAAAGCCATCTTTTGTTTACGAATGAATCATGACACATACAGTGCTATTAGAGTATAGTTTTTTCTATATTCCAAAAATGTAATTAATAATATAAAAATGAGCACTGATATGCCAAATGTGTTCCCATAAACTAACATTAATTTATTTAGAATCCATTCATATTGTACTTGACAATTTTGTTCATAAGGCAAAGGTAAAATAAACCTGTACACATAAACCACATACATAAGCAGGGTTAAAAGAAAATATATTAAATATATTTTAATAGAAATATTTATGATTTGTATCTGGTGCTAATTTTATCTATGTTTGCTATGTTTCTGTGTGATGAAAGAGGTTATGTGCCATGCTGGCATCACAGGGCAACACTATTACTGCTAGTACAGTCTTAGTGGTGTTGAACAGCAGGTAATGAAATACACCAATCCTGTATTTGATTAAAATTGCAAATATCCTGCTTATATTATTTAGAGCACTCCTGTTTATATAAGTAAAGGTACAAAAAAGCTTTTTTTAAGAAGAGAGATGTTATTGTTACAGGAAAACAGAGAGTATCCGTATTTTACTTGCAAGAACTGTGGGGTTGTGGTCTTCGTGACAGGTTATTATTTAACACAGTTTATGCATTCACTTTAAAGTAGCAATGTTATTCTGAAATGTAGTGGAGTAAACAAAAGTAAACTATTACCTTTCTCATAATTAAAATACAGTACACAAATAATTATTAAATTAAAATTAAGTACACTAATGAAGTTAGATAAATAGTTTATTACTGTCCACCATTGATGTGGACATTTTACTGTTTAGATTGGATGTCTCCTGTAAATTCAAGGCTCTTCACTACTGAATTTAGCCTAAACTGAAAGAAAAATGTAGATTTTGCCAGGTACCAAAAAAATATTTGTCTTAACAATTTTGGTACATGTTATCCTATGCTGACTTTGAGAGTGGCATTGAGTACATCTGAATTTATTTGCATTGCCTTTGTTTAAACAAACCCTTGCTTGATCATCATTTAGTACTTTTCTTTAAAACTTTAATAATAAATTATACATTATAAAATATAAATATAAAAGTTTTTTCTGACAAAAAGTGAGTATTACTGTGTTTTGCTGTCAGCCATAATATTGAAAGAAGAATGATCCCATGTATGCATCATGCATTAGAAATTTATTGCAATATCATTATATGTATAACCATTGTGTTTTCTCAGCTCAGGCTGTTTCCATCTTCTGAACTGTCTCTTGCAGAAGCTCCAGTTCCAGGCGAACCACGTTCTCTGTCAAAACTGGAGTGGTACCTTTCTTATACTTATACTTTTTCATCCTACAAAGAAAGGGAATAATACACATGCAGACAAAGAGAGATTAAGATTTACTTTACTTAAATGTATCAAACCCGATAACTTCAAAAGTAAAATTCCTTTTTACAGCAATCTTTTAATCTTCCATTTTTGTTTAACTAGCATTGATGCCTGCAATTAGAAAATATGTTTTTGAAGTATTGAAAATAAGACTATGACTAAGGTAAATGTTTGCTAGGTGCTTAAAAGATCTTAGACTCTTGAGTAACTTTTTTTTTTAGAACTTGTTTATACATACAAAAAAATATTTATGTATGATTTATTATGTATGATTATCTCACCTTGTATCCTTGTACTCAGATTCCTGATAGGGTCTAATGTAATCAACCCCTTGTTTGCTGATCACACACAGGTCTATGTTGTGGCCTGAACCAAGATCGCTCATAATGCCAGAGTGGATCGCATCACACACCAGTGCCTTAGCCTCATCTAGCTGGATATTAAAATGAACATGCAAATAATAGTTATTACCATAACAATTTAACAAGTGATTTGCTACCACAGTATATTGGAGTTAAAATAAAATAAAGTTTGCACACCTTTGGCTTTGAGTTAAGTGCATTTAAGTGTTTAAGTAAAGTCATACTGGATTGATTTTCACTTGTCAATGGTCCAAAAACAAACATCAAAAGCACTAAGTGTTGACAAATCAAATAGTTGGTGCATGCTCAAAAAGAAGGAACACACTAGTGAATTCGAGGACACTACAATGACAAGAAATATTCTTAAGAACAACTGGCCTGTTTAAGAATATTAATTAAAAAGTTAACAATAGAGAACTAGATTAGCATTTGCCAAAAACATGATCTAAACAATATCACCTAGGTTTATGGTGTATGACAACTATAGAAACTAGTTGCCTTGTATTTAGTGAAGATGTAAATGATGACAAAAGCAATAGTATAAAGTTAAGAGTATCTAGTCCGATATTATAGGCTCATATTCAACCAAAAGCTTCAAAACTCATTCAAAAGCACTTCACAACAATGATGGACAAAAACCCAAGGCTTAATTCAAAAGCAAACTTTTTTTGGGGAATGTTGTGCAATGGCCATGTCAATACCCTGATCTGAATCTAACTGTACATGAAGGCAAAATGCCCCAGGACCAAGCGGGTACTGAAGATAGCTGATGGAGGGGAAGATAAAACCCTAATTGTAACCCCATTAAACAATCAGGTCATCTTTGCTTAACATTAATGTCCAACCTCCCTAACACTAACACTGTTGTGGTTAAATGGGGAAATCCCCTAATCCCTGTTCCATAATATAGTTTGAATATTTTCAAGTTTGCAAGATTACAAACTTAATATAAATATAACTTCTGAATTCTACAAAGCAAACTTGGAAAGTGCTAATTTAAGTGTTTCAGAAAGAGGTAAGTCTTCAATCGTCAGGGTAGTCAGGGACTCTGTACGGACATCTAGGGGAAGTTCATTCCACCACCTCGGTGCCAGAACAGAGAAGAACATTGAAGTATAGAAGAGCCTTGAAGTATATGTTTGCATGTGTATGCTTGTGTCTTGTATAAGTGTCCTTAAAGTATAAGTGTCCTCAAAACTTTTACAAATTTTATTAAACAAATTTTACAAGTCCATATATTATGATACTGATAATTTATTTTAATTGTCCAACAGGTCCATCAGTTCAGAGATGTTACCGTTCAAAACCTTTTTAGAAAAAAAAAAGAAATCTACCTCCATATTGGCTTTAAATCTGTCCTCCAGGATACCCATAGCAGCTAAATCGCCAGACCCTGTTAAAAACAGTTGGTATATTTAGCACAGGAATAATGCAATGTACGTTTCTGTGTGGTGAATGTCACATGCTTACCCATGGCAAGATATGGAAGCTTTTCTATGCTCCCATAGGGATCCACTGTGTAGAGATGGTTCCCCGAGAAGTCAACCCCTCCGAGAATTAAATGTGCCCCAATCATACCTCGATATCTGGAATAATATAGTCAGATAAACAAGTGAATTCAAAGCAAGCAATCTGGAATAAATTATGTGGTGCTAAAGCTCTTTGAAAGAAAAGCTATCATACATAAATACAACATGCTTATTCACACCTAAAGAGCGTATCCTGTAATATATGTGCTGCCATGGTGACTCTGGGGTTCCTCTGGCTGTTCAAGGAGAAAATAGCGAGGTTGGAAGAGAGAAGTTCTGTAGTTTTAAATGTGTCCGCTGCCGTCCCTGCTCCGCAACAACTAAAACACATAAGAAAACTATGGATACACATAAACCAATCAGGCATAATATTATGACATTATAACATTAACAGTGAAGTGAATAAAACTGATTTTCTGGGTGGGATATATTAGGCAGTAAGTGAACATTTTGTCCTCAAAATTGATTTGTTCAAAACAGGACAAATGGGCAAGCATAAGGATTTGAGAAAGTTTGGCAAGGGCCAAATTGTGATGGCTGGATGACTGAGTCAGAGCATCTCCACAACTACAGCTCTTGTGTGGTGTTCCCAGTCTGCAGTACTCAGTATCTATCAAAACTCTATATATTTCTATTTCAGTTCCTGGGTCTGTGGTTCTCAATCCTCAGATTATTGTATGTGTGGATTGTTACATTCTTCCCATGTCCATGTGTGTGTTTCCTAGTGGTTCTCTGATATCCTTTTACTTTGCTAATTTTTGCTCTTTCAATAGGTGGACTGGCTATGCTATGTAAATAAGTTTATGACATGCCTGGGATAAGCACCAAATCCATTGCATCCCCAACCAGGAAAAAAAAAGAAAAGAATGAATGTATATATGAATGAACGAATGAATGTAGTGGACTTACTATATATTTGGAGCGATGTAGTGAATTTTGGCACACATTTTATCAGCAACTACTTCGCTGGAGGTAGCCCTCGTATCAGCTCCCAGGACCACACCATCCTACAAACACACACACACACACACACACACACACACACACACACACACACACACACACACACACAAACAAGTTTTAGAGTCAAATTAGGCTTTTGAAACATTAAAGTTATCTGAGATGTCCTCTGGTTACCTTAAACACCAGTCCTGCGATCGTTGTCCCTGTTTTTACAGGTTTGGGCGTCTTGCTGTTCCCATCACCCAAAGCATTGTCCAATACAACATTTCTAAATGATAAGGAAACTGATTAGGACTAAAACCCAAAAGACTCTTCACACGTCTCCATGAACAACATTGTGCTCATTGCACCAAATTTAAATTTATTTTATTTAGATTTTATTATTTGTTCGACATAACATAGTAAATTTTATATATCATATCAATATATACGGAATCAAAGACATTTTTTACTTTCGTTTTTGATCGTCTTTGATGCGCTTTAAAAACTCCTCGAGCTTTTCACGCACTTATATAAGCTCATCAAATTATCAAGAATGAAGTGTGAACATACCTTGCCGAGTTCTCGAAATTAAAACCTGATAGAGGTGTTTCAAAGACATGAAATTCTGCCATGTTCACGGGAAACTTTGCAGCTTGGTGTGTTCATAAGTGAGCTGGTGTGTCTGCAGTTCCACTTCTCAGAGATGGGGGAGGAGGAGGGGGGTGGTTAGGCCTTGTTGCCAGATCCTCGTTGTTATTATTATAATTTTTTTTTTTGTGTGTGTTATTTTTATGTGTTATATTATGTATTATATACCACATTAAATTGCTGCATGGACACTGTGTGTATGTGTGTGTGTGTGTGTGTATATATATATATATATACAAGCATTTGGCATTACCACATCATGCTCTTATCCAGACTTATATTTTTTATATTAATGCCTTGACCACTAAGATATCTTAATAAGTTTTTGTTTGCACCAAAAGGCCGAACAAGTGTACCAGCTGTAGCACTTGCATGTTATGTGATTATAATTAAAATGTAATTAACAAATAAGCCAGTTCTCACTAATGGCTCCATATCTTTAATTTAAGTGTTCGATATACTTGTAGATAGATAGATAGATAGATAGATAGATAGATAGATAGATAGATAGATAGATAGATAGATAGATAGATAGATCCGAAAACTAAATGTACATTTGTAAAATGCATAATGTGTCTTTAAATTGACTCATCAGTTGCGAGGCAGACCTGAGAAGTGCAGGTTTTGCTCAGGCTTTAAGTAGTAAGCCAAAGTCTGTCGCCTCCCCATGGTGAAATTTGAAAATAAGAAAAAATAGAGATAGAGCTGGCACAGAGATCCATGCATGGGACGCAAATAAAACGTTAGATTAGATTTATGCCTGTTCTTGGAACACACTACTGACTGAAGAGTTGATAGAATAGTCATTATTCCTATATGTTGAATAGGGTTCTGGAAAACCCCTGGTGAAAGGAAATGAAACTGAAAGTAACCTCATTGTGGGGGAATACCTTCATTGCTGTGAAAAAGACTGCAGGATAAATAGATTTACTTTTGAACTTTTGATTTCAAACTCAATCAAAAGCTGCTGTTTAATTGTATCCTGAAATATGTCCAAACTTCTGGTGTGTGTTCTTGCTGTGGTCACGGATTTGCTGGTGGTGTATGTGCTGGATTTGGCCAGCACACAGCTGAGAAGTGAAGAGAGGAGTTTGGATGGTGGAGATGCCTTGCTGAGGCAGTGGACTGAGGCTGTGCTGAGATGCTCACTGCTCTGCACAATCTTCTACTGGAGTGATGTTAGAGGGTCCCTGATGAAGCGGTGGATTTTGGCTCACTGTTTTCTCAATCCTGTGTATAAAACAGGTCGTTTAACTGTGTTTGGTGGCTGGCCGCTGGAGAAGTTTGCTATGTGGCTGGTCGGCAGTGTGTCTGCTGCTTTGGGAGACCCTCTTTTCAGAATCTAACGGGGAAAGCAGCAGCAAAGAGAACAAGCAGAAAGCTTGAGTGCTCTTCATGAGAGTGATCCGCCTCTACAAACCTGACTATCTGTTCTTAATCGGAGCATCTGTATTTCTAGCCTTAGCTGTCCTCTGTAAGTAATGAGTGAATCTCCTGTGAATGATGTTTAAATGAAACATACATGCTCAACTGAGATGTTCTTGTGTTTCAGGTGAGATGTTTATTCCACTATACACAGGAAAGCTGATTTATATCCTGCAGACTGAATACAGCTGGAATGAATTTCTTTCAACAATTATATTAATGACATTTTTCTCTTTTGGGAGGTCAGTAAATAACAATACATTATGGATGTTTATGTGTCAGTTTTCAGAGTGACCAAAACTATTCCTACAATTAGTATTTATCAGCACAGTCACATTTTCGAACTGTATTCTAAACAGTGTTCTATTCCAGTGTTACTAGGAGAAATATAAATTTTTAATCATAATGTTTCCTCCCCATCTTCAGTTCTTTCAGTGCAGGCTGTCGTGGAGGCCTGTTCACATGTGCAATTTGCAGATTTGTCTCCAGAGTAAAGCATCAACTCTTCAGCTGCTTAAACAGGAAATTGGCTTCTTTGAGACTACAAAAACAGGTAGACTATTAAGCATTCCCATCATGCATTTACCATGCTAACCCCAAAAATGTTTTGCAGTGTTGCATTACTCACTTAGATGTGTAAAATGGCTACAATTAGAATAAAACTGATGGTATAATTGATTTTTTTTGACTGTTTTCAGAATACAGTGTATCAATATTTTTTTATATTAATATTTGTTCACCAGGTGACATGACATCCAGATTGTCCACAGACACCAATCTCATGGCCGACGCTGTAGCTCTGAATGTGAACGTCCTTCTTCGGACCCTGATTAAGACCCTTAATGCTGTATCTGATGTTTAATCTTTCCTGGAAGCTCACTGTATTGACACTGATGGAGACGCCTTTGACTGGGCTGCTGCAGAACATCTATGACACACACCACCAGGTAATCAGCAAATAATCGATAAATCGACATGTATATTAGTTGTACAGAATGAATCAATTTCCAGATTGTTAATGCTGGTATTATTTATAAATGACTTGAAAATTTTTCGAATGCCCCTTCCCATGTATTTTCTTTTGTTTTTGATTATTTTTTTCTTCAGCACATTTAGTTATTTAAAATGTAATCTTGTTGTCATCAAAACAGTTTAGGATCGATTTAAATCTTCTTAAAGAGACTCTTAAAGATGGTGCAGGACTCTATTGCAAGAGCAAATGATGCTGCAGGAGAAGCTGTCTCAGGCATCATGACTGTAAAGAGTTTTAATGCAAAGCAGAGTGAGGAGTGTCGCTATGATAAACGACTGATTGACACGCATAATATAAAGACTCGACAGGACACTGTCAGAGCAATGTACCTGCTGGTATGAAGGGTAAGTGCACAGTTTTAGTTGGAGTGACAGAATAAACACAATGACAATAAAATGCTGCATGCATAGTTTTCATGAGACCTAAATATATTAACAGACTATGATACAAATTAGTTAACAAAGGATAAAGAGCTTTTATATACAGTAATATGAACTTTTTTCCCTATTCTTCAGCAAAAACATTTACATGTGTAATTTTATTTATATGTGTGCTTCTATGTGTTTACAGCTTACAGAGTTGGGAGTCAAGGTGGCTATGTTATACTATGGTCATCTGTTTGTAACATATAAACAGATGACAATGGGAAATTTGGTGTCATTCATCCTTTACCAGTCAGATCTTGGGGACAATATTAGGGTAGGTGCACCATATAAATTAATTCCTGAAAATTCCTTCAATGGGGAAGCCTGTGTGTGTGTGTGTGTGTGTGTGTGTGTGTGTGTGTGTGGGTGGGTGTATATGTGTGTGTGCTCTTTTTATTTCAGTTCAACAGACAAAATTTCCAATTGCTGCCATCTGCTGCTCAGTTTTTCTGCCTTAATTACGTGTCCGGAAAAACAGTGCCCATAGAATTTTTGACACTGTTCATAAAAATGATCAAAACGCTGAATTCCTAAGGAAGAGCAAATAACTGCTGTAAAATGTTATTCCAAAAAAGTTGCTGTGTAAAATGTAAATCAAAAGCAGAATGCAATGATTTGCAAATACTATAAACCATAAAATGTTTTTCACAATAGAACAAACTTTCTGATGTTAAACTATATGTCCGTGCTAAGTAGAGACCACCAAGTGGCAATCAAAACAATTTCAAAATAGACTGTGCACTCTACCCTGATTGGTGGCTTGCTGTGCTTTACCAGACATGTTTGTATCCATTCATAAATAAAGAGGAACGACTGATTTCGCAAAATGTGGTTGAGTAAAAAACGAATATTTAACTTTAAAATGTAGTGAAGTTAAAGTAAAAGCCTCCCAAAATGGAAAGTACAGAAACATGATTAAACTACTCGAGGACAGCAACAAATTATACTTACTTCATTACTGTCCACCACTGGTATCTTTCATTTCATGATGCACCAAATGTTTTTTGTGCATCATCATCAAAAATGTCTTTAAATATGCCATGCCATCTGGATGAAAGCATCTGTTGTTTTAAAACCTGTACAGGTATATACCCTTTCAGCATTGCTATTTCCAAGTGTGTATTCCATAGGTACCCACTATCAGTGATGCAGGCTTTTGATCTAAGCACTGATAGCAAGTTGGATGGTCACCTCCTCTTTAGCCCAGAGGACACAGCATTCATGGTTTCTAAAAATAATTTTTAATTTTGATTTGTCTGACCATAGAACAGTTTTCCACTTTGCCTCAATTTATTTTAAATAAGCTTTGGTCCAGAGAAGACAGCTGCATTTCTGTGTCATATTCCATTGCGGAATCATGCATTTTTAATGCAGAGCAGTTTAAGGGCACAAAGATCACGGGAATCTTTTGTCAATTGCCCACAGAGATTTTTCCAGATTCTGTGAATCTTTTGATGATATTGTGTACTGTATATGATGAGATATATCAAGAGACTCCGGATCTCTGAAATATTTTTATATCCTTCATGTTACTGAACTGTTGCCAATAATTAGGATTATTAGTTGCAATCTGTTCCTGTTTAAATGGTACATTTCCTCAGTTTAAACATTTGAAATGAAGGGACACATCAGCTTTCATCACATCACCTTCTCTTACCCAACACGTCCTGACCGAAATGTGCTGGAGGTGATTAGTACAACATGAACATAACATGCTGCATAAAAATATTGACAATGATGTGTTAAGATTTACTTGCAATACTTTTGCAATCCTCTTGGTATAAACCTCTTGGCTAAATATACAAGTGTTGCTGAATTCTTGATTCTTGACTGGTCAGGAGTTGTTGGATAATATCTTGTAACAGCAGCTCTAATAACAGTTTCTCATTCTAATTGACTTATTTATTACACTTGAGCCTATTGATCATTTTTCTCATACCAGCATTTCACTGTAGCATTTTATTCCGTAATTATGAAATCTGACACTCTTAAAACACACTTACTTTTTACACTTTGTCATGATTAATGCATTAAGCACATTGTTATATGTCTCTGTCTGTTTATTTAGGACTTCAGTTTGGAGCTGATACCTGGTAAAATGACTGCCCTGGTTGGGATTTCTGGTGGTGGGAAAAGCACTTGTGTTAGTTTGCTACAAAGGTTTTATCAGCCTCAGCAGGGAGAGATCCTGCTAGATGGACAGCCTCTGCAGAACTACCAGCACAGATATCTGCATGGGAAGGTAATGTCAGACATTTATTATATCATATTACATAATATACAACATATTATTTTTATTGTGTCAATATCAGTGGCGGACGAAGTACACAAACCATGCACTTGAGTAAAAACAGAGACACAGTAGATAAAATATGACTCCAGTTAAAGTGTCCCTTTGAACTTTCACTTAAGGAAAAGGACAAACTTATTTGCTATCGAATGTACCGAAATACTATGATTTATTATGGCTATAATGTCCTATTATTATTTTTGTCACAAGGCTTTTGCTTAATCAACTAACTATCAACTTTTATGTGAAAAGACAATAATGTTACTTTTAGACCACTGATCTATTATAGAATGATAGAATGCATCTGGAAAGTATTACAGCGCTTTACTTTTTCCACATTTATGTTACGGCCTTATCCCAAAATGGATTAAATTCATTATTTTCCTCAAAATTCTACAATACATTATACGCAATAACAATGTGAAAGACGTTTGTTTGAAATCTTTGCAAATTTATAAATAAAAAAAATCACCTGACCAAGAAAATTTAAGAATGATAAAACAGTGGAGATATCATTCTTAAATTTTTAATAGAACACGCTCGGAAACCCAAATAGGAGAGACAACAAAGGACAACACTGTCTTGTGCTATAGTGTTGTCCTTTGTTGTTTTTTCTATTTGTGTTGTTAATTGAACCACTAGCTGTGGTTCCCTGGTGGTCTAGTGGTTAGAATGCAGCGCTCTCACTGCTGCAGCCTGGGTTCGATCCCCAGTCAAGTTACCAACCCCAGCCATTAGGGTTACACAAGCCAATGTACTCTTAGTACTGGTCCCAAGCCTGGATAAATGGGCAGGGTTTTTTTAGGAAGGGCATCCAGCATCAAAACGTGGCAAATCAAACATGTGGATCATGAATACGGATGATCCTCTGTGGCGACCCCTAATGGGAGAAGCCGTAAGAAAGTTATTTGTAATTGAACCGCTAGCTGTGTGAGAAGGCTGCCACTAAGGGAATACACAGAGAAAGCACCTCTTTATGCATATGCTATGCTTGTATACCCGTCTCATCCAATTGCAAGCTTGCCAGCTCTGATTGGACTGTTAGATGATTTTGGCAAAATTTCAGGATATAAAATTAATACACTAAAAAATTTACTTATGCTTTTAAATTCTACATCCCATTCGACAGTAACTCTGCTCCATTCAAAATAAGTACTGAAAAAATTTAAATACTTTCCCCAATATGGCTCCTTTTAGAAAAAGCCTCCTGTAAAATGTCCGCTCTACTTGTCTACAGTTGTCCCTTAATTTATTGGGGTTCAAATCTCATGGCCCCACTTTATCACGATTTTTAATTTGGCACATAACTATTTTGTTTTGCGAATAGACACTATTTATCGCAAAAAGTGTTAACTTAAAGTGAATTGTTTTTATTTTGTATTATGTTGAAATAAGATAATTTATTAAAAGAAATATAATTATTAGTTATAAAATTAAGTAAAAGTATACCTAAAATACCGTACAGTGTGTATCATACATTTACACTGAACAAATAACACGTAGCGTTGTGTACAAAATCGTGATGCTGGGATGCAAAATATCTATATTATACGGCTGGATTTTTGAGGTGGTATCATTTTGGCACATTACTACCACGATAAATGGGGGAAGACTGTACAAAGATGCCTCTTTCGGACCCAGTGTCTTGATACAATCTGAATACAATTGTTAGAGCACCTTTTAAAACCTGTAATCAGTTTAGACAAGCTTTTTTAACTTACTGATCTCTCAATGCGTTTTACAAATCAACCCACTTTTCAAAAAGTAATATAGGTATTTATTATTCTATGATTTCTTTACAAAGTGTAACATCTCTAATGAAATTGAAGTGACAACAGGAAAGTGAACTTGACTTGCTTTTTTCAGAGGAAACATTGCAAGATATTATCAACAAAATTCATTCAACTTCAATTTGTTTACAACATATAATTATCCAGTTTAAAGTAGTTTACCGTCTACACTAGACAAAAGCAAAATTATCAACATTTTCATTAAATATTGATTCCTTGTGCAATAGGTGTGGAGCTGAGTTCATACACATGTGTTTTGTTCAGATACCCTTCTATCAAAATCACTCCTGCCACTCTTTTCTTCACTTCTCTAATACACTCTCCATTACTTTGCACTGTTGACCACAAGTACTTAAACTTCTCCACCTTCACCACCTCTTCTCCCTACAACCAGACCACTCCACTGCCCTCCCTCTCATTCACACACAGGTACTCTGTCTTACTCCTACTGACTTTCATTCTCCTTTTCTCCAGCGTGTACCTCCACCTCTCCAGGCTCTTCTCAACCTGCTCGATAAATCTCACCACAAATTACAATATCATCCACAAACATCATAGTCCATGGAGACTCCTGTCTGAAGTCATCCTTCAACCTGTCTGTCACCAATGCAAAGAGAAAAGTTCTCAAAGCCAATCCTTGATGCAATCCCATCCTTCATGCTTAATGAAAACCCTAACGACCCTAAGCACACAGCCAAGATAACAAAGGAGTGGGACAACTCCTTGAGTGGCTGAGCCAGAATCCAGAATTGAACCCGATTGAACATCTCTGGGAAGATCTGAAAATGGCTGTGCGCCAAACGCTCCCAATCAAATATGATGGGGCTTGAGAGGTTCTGCAAAAAAGAATCGGAAAAACTGACCAAAAATTGTTTGTAGCATCAACAAGCTTGTAGCATCATACTCAAAAATACTTGATGCTGTAATTGGTACCAAAAGTGCTTCAACACAGTATTGAGCAAAGGCTGTAAATATTTATGTACGTAAAACAAAAAATTTCAGACTCTAACAAGATTTCAAACGAACTTCTTTCACGTTGTTATTATGGGGTATTGTTTGGAGAATTTTGAGGATTTTAAGGTTGTAACAAAAAAAATGTGGAAAAAGTAAAGTGCTCTAAATACTTTCTGGATGCACTGTATTTATGAGTCAAACACTGATTGATATCTATTAAAATATTAGTCCAAAACTTTCTTTTTAACTACATCAACAAAAAAAACCCACACAAATAAGACCACGGGTGTTGTGGCAAGTTAGAGCCAGGAGTTTCTTCCAATATTTACTGTATTACTCTCAAAATGTTTTGCTTGTTGTTGAACTGATGCTGAACTTTATGTTGGTGATAAGTAGATACACCAAGCAGTAATCAAAACAAGTTCAAAACAGAGTGTGTGCTCTATCCTGATTGGTGGATTGCTGCGTGATTGACCAGTTAAGTTTTTATCTTAATAAATAAAAAGGTATGACTGATTTTGCAAAATGTAGTTGAGTAAAAAGTAAGATATTTTACTTTAAATTGTAGGGAAGTTAAAGTAAAAGTCTTTTCAAATGGAAATACATCAGTAGAGTAAAGATAAACATATTACATTTACTCTGTTACTGTCCACCACTGTTACTGTCTGCCATCATGGGCTTATGGTGTGTCCGTTAGTAGTGCATAGATTTTAGTAATACTACATTAATTTGGCTTCTATAAATTAACTCACACAATTTAAAAATTGTTACATTAATCATAATCTGTTAGGTTTGACTCTAAACTAGCTGCAACACAGATCTTCATCACATTGATTCCATTTATGATTCTCTTTCGCAGATTGTAGCAGTGGGCCAGGAGCCTGTTCTCTTCTCCGGTACCGTGCGGGACAATATTGCTTACGGACTGCCAGACTGTTCACTTGAGAGAATTAAGGAGGCAGCACGCAAAGCCAATGCACATGGATTCATCTGTCAGTTACAGAAAGGATATGACACAGGTAAGATACACTAAAATGATGATTAGTTGATGATTAGGCTTTAATTTGACACACAGTATTTTTAATTGTTTAATACAACTTTTTGAGAAACATTGTTTTACAGACGTAGGTGAACGAGAAAGTCTTCTTGGTAGCAGTCAGAGGCAGCGCATTGCGATTGCCAGAGCTCTAATCAGAGAGCCACAGGTTATATTACTGGATGAGATCACAAGCTTTCTAGATCCTAAGAGTGAACAAACGGTACACATACACACATACAGCACACACACATAAATACAAAGTGCATCCACAATATCTTTTTAACATCAAACTTTAAATTGTTTAATCAGGTTCAACAAGCCCTGGCAAACTGCCCCAAACAGACCTTACTGGTGATTGCACACAAGCTGAAGTCCATTGAGAAGGCAGACCAGATTGTCGTGATTGACAAGGGGGGGATTTTGGAGCAAGGCAGTCATGAGGAACCCATAAGGAAGGAAGGACATTACTACAAACTCAAAGAGAAACTCTTTACTGAAAATAACAGTAACAGTTAATGGTAAAGAAAAAGAACCAAGCAAGTTCTTTTAATCTTTATACAGTACAATCATAATCATACATGCCAATTTTGGCATTCTGCAATGTTTCAGATGTTTCCCAAGCTACGAAAGATATATTTGTATATGTTGGAAGCTGTAGATAAAGAGATAAATAGTTTTTGGATCTTTTTTTTTTAAATTTTTTCTTTTTTTTTTTACTTTTGAGTGGGATGTACATATTTATATGAATATCTATTAGTGTAATAGTCATTTATCTTCCACTGAATCAAAATAAAAAACAAAGAAATAATAATGATTTGTTCATTTAGAATATATGTATTTTTTTAGGTAGAAAAAAAAAAACAAGAAAACAGATACAGTTAGAAATGTGCATTTATATTTAGATTTACAGTATTTAGCAGAGGCCCTTATCCAGACCAATGTACAAAAGTGCTTTGAGTCTCTATCACTGTATTAACACTGGAACACTATGTTGCAGACTTTTTTAAGGACATAAAACAAGTAGGGAACAAGTGATAGTTTCAGTGTTTCAGGA
>MU551695.1:1059154-1076654 GCA_024362625.1 Silurus asotus | reverse complement strand
GCTGGTGTTGGGTCGAGCTTACACACATAAATAACACCGAGAAGAACAATAAAACGCACACAAAACGTTAGATTAGTTTTATACCTCATGCTTTCATTGTCAGCTGTTACTGTTTGGTATCGGGTTCTGGAAACCCCTGATGAAGAGAAAATGAAAGTGAAAGTAACCTTGTAGCCTTCAGTGTGGGGAAAAACTGGGGAATACCATCTAATCTGTGGAAATAAACGCAGGTCGATTTTCTTCAAACACGAGCGCTTTGAATGGTTTATAGATGCTACAAAATGTCCAAACTTCTGGTGTGTGTTCTTGCTGTGGTCACGGATTTGCTGGTGGTGTATGTGCTGGATTTGGCCAGCACACAGCTGAGAAGTGAAGAGAGGAGTTTGGATGGTGGAGATGCCTTGCTGAGGCAGTGGACTGAGGCTGTGCTGAGATGCTCACTGCTCTGCACAATCTTCTACTGGAGTGATGTTAGAGGGTCCCTGATGAAGCGGTGGATTTTGGCTCACTGTTTTCTCAATCCTGTGTATGAAACAGGTCGTTTAACTGTGTTTGGTGGCTGGCCGCTGGAGAAGTTTGCTATGTGGCTGGTCGGCAGTGTGTCTGCTGCTTTGGGATGCCTGTTTTGGGAGACCCTCTTTCCAGAATCTAACGGGGAAAGCAGCAGCAAAGAGAACAAGCAGAAAGCTCGAGTGCTCTTCATGAGAGTGATCCGCCTCTACAAACCTGACTATCTGTTCTTAATCGGAGCATCTGTATTTCTAGCCTTAGCTGTCCTCTGTAAGTAATGAGTGAATCTCCTGTGAATGATGTTTGAATGAAACATACATGCTCAGTTGTGATGGTCTTGTGTTTCAGGTGAGATGTTTATCCCACTATACACAGGAAAGCTGATTGATATCCTGCAGACTGAATACAGCTGGAATGAATTTCTTTCAACAATTATCTTAATGACATTTTTCTCTTTTGGGAGGTCAGTAAATAACAATACATTATGGATGATTTCCAGGTTTTTACATTCACCAGTCCAAAACTAGTTTTCATTCATGCATTCACATTCCCTAATTGTATCCGAAACAGTGCTCTATTCCTGTGTTACTGGGATAAATATTATTTTTTAATCATAATGTTTCCTCCCCATTTTCAGTTCTTTCAGTGCAGGCTGTCGTGGAGGCCTGTTCATGTGTGCAATTGGCAGATTTAACTCCAGAGTGAAGCATCAACTCTTCAGCTGCTTGCTTAAACAGGAAATTGGCTTCTTTGAGACTACAAAAACAGGTAGACTATTATGCATTTCCATCATGCATTTAACATGCAAACCCTCAACATATTTTTTATTATTATTCTTTTATTCGTTTTGTTATGCTTTGAATGTCTACATTTAGAACATAACTAAAGGTACACTTGATTTCCCGACCGCCTTTATGGATTAACCTTGATTTTTTTTTTTTTACCCTAGGTGACATCACTTCCAGATTGTCCACAGACACCAATCTTATGGCACGAGCTGTTGCACTAAACGTGAACGTCCTTCTTCGGACCCTGATTAAGACCCTGGGGATGTTATACCTGATGTGTAGTCTTTCCTGGAAGCTCACTGTACTAACACTGATGGAGACGCCTTTGACTGGACTGCTACAGAACATTTATGACACACACTACCAGGTACTGAACAAATCATCTGTAAACATTCACAAATTACTTGTAAAGTGTGGATCAATATCCAAACAAAATTAAGTTCTTCACAAGGGTTCCACATACTCGTTTGCTATTTATGCTTACATAAGTAAAGAATACCAATCCAAAGCAAGTTTGTACTTTGTTTTATAGCTATAAGTTATTTAAAATATAATCTTGTGTTCCACAAAACAGTATCAATTAAAATGTGAACTATGTGAAAGTATTAAGATGTAATTTTTTTACAGAAACTCTCAAAAAAAGTGCAGGACTCCATAGCAAGGGCAAATGATGCTGCAGGAGAGGCTGTGTCAGGCATCAGGACAGTAACAAGCTTTAATGCAAAGCAGAGCGAGAAGTGTCGCTATGATGTGCGGCTGATGGACACACATAATATAAAGACTCAGCGGGACACAGTCAGAGCAGTGTACCTGCTGGTGAGAAGGGTGAGTATACAGTGTTTGTTACAGAGACAGGGCATTTTTGCACAGTAATATTTCAATTTATTTTAGTGACTCTTTCATTCATTCTTTCATTTCATTCATGTTGTTTGCAGCTCACAGAGTTGGGAGTGAAGGTGGCAATGCTATACTATGGCCAATTGTTCGTAACATATGGACAGATGACTACGGGAAATCTGGTCTCATTCATTCTCTACCATTCAGATCTTGGAGACAATATCAGGGTATGTGCACATCATAATATAAAAGTAGTTTTAACATACAGAAGCTTAATAACATTTATTTTTAACAACCTTTAATTTTATACATTTCAGACTTTGATTTACATATTTGGAGACATGCTGAACTCTGTGGGTGCTGCTGGGAAGGTGTTTGAGTACCTGGACCGCAAGCCTGAAGTAAGGACAGATGGGACCCTGGAGCCAAAGGATTTGAAGGGACACATCAACTTCAAGAACATCACCTTCTCTTATCCAACACGTCCTGACCACAGTGTGCTGGAGGTGATTATTACCATAACACACTGCATAAAATTGGATTTGAATGCTTAATTTGCAATTTTGGTAGGTCTTGGTGAAGGGTATGTTTCCTAGATATACCACAGTGTTGCTGAATGTCTGATTCTGACTTCTCAGGAGATGTTGGTCCCTGTAAAAGCAGCTCTGACAGTAGTTTCAGCTGATAATTTTGTATTAATGCTTTTTGTGTAATGTACTCATTTGCTATACTTCTGTAGTAACAACTTATACAGAGATTGCAGGGTGGATGGTCTATTCAGACTGTTTAAAAAGACATGTGCTGGTGTACAAGAGGATTTAAAGTTTTTCTGATGTGCTGTTATATGAAAATATATAATCTTGAGGCTATTGAGTATTTTCCTATTTCAGCACGTCTCTGTAGAATTTCATTTTGTATTTATCACATGCAGCTCTCTTAAAGCACTACTTTTCACACACCAGACGACACTCTGTCATGATTAATGCATTTAACACTTTTTTGGACGTCGCTTTGTTTTATTCAGGACTTCAGTTTGGAGCTGAAACCTGGTAAAATGACTGCCCTGGTGGGAATTTCTGGTGGTGGGAAAAGCACTTGCGTCAGTCTGCTGCAGAGGTTTTACCAGCCTCAGCATGGACAGATCCTGCTCGATGAACATCCTCTGCAGAACTACCAACACAAATACCTGCACAGCAAGGTAATGTTCGCAAGTTTATTTGCAGTTTTGCAGTTCAGTAAAACTTGAATTAAACTTATTTGAAATATAAAGTTATGTAAACAAAAAACGTACACCCACTTTGAATTCACTGGTTTTATGTATCAAGACAATAAAATTTCATCCGCTACTTAGCAGGTATTAAAATTACTTAAACACAACAACTAATTAGTCAAATTTAATTAGATTTTAAATAAAAAAAAATTTGTGGCTTAAAAATCAAACAACAATTAGAAATGAAAAAAAAATGTGTCAATGCAATTTTCACTTTTTTAACTCTTATAAGACATGATGGTCCAAATCAAAGGTCACCGCAGGCCAACTTTGGCCACTGGGCCCTAGTTTGGTCATCAATGGTATAATGTGTGTTTCAGTAGTTTGTCTACTATAAATGATCTTAGACAATAATTACAAAATATTACATTCATCACATTGATTCCATTTATGATTCTCTTTTGCAGATTGTAGCAGTGGGCCAGGAGCCTGTTCTCTTCTCCGGTACCGTACGGGACAATATTGCTTACGGACTGCCAGACTGTTCACTTGAGAGAATTCAGGAGGCAGCACGCAAAGCCAATGCACATGAATTCATCTGTCAGTTACCGAAAGGTTATGACACAGGTAAGATACACTTAAATGATAATAAATTGTAGTCATGACCATGTGAATTAATTATGACTTCTACAGCAGTTTCTTTTTTAATGTTTAATACAACTTTGTTATAAACATTGTTTTGCAGACGTAGGTGAACGAGGAAGTCTTCTTGGTAGCAGTCAGAGGCAGCGCATCGCGATTGCCAGAGCTCTAATCAGAGAGCCACAGGTTATATTACTGGATGAGATCACAAGCTTTCTGGATCCTACAAGTGAACAAACGGTACATATACACACATACAGTATACACACATAAATACAGGCTGCATCCACAATAACTCTTTAACATCAAACTTTAAAACATTTTACTCAGGTTCAACAGGCTCTGGCCAACTGCCACAACCAGACCTTACTGGTGATTGCACACAGGCTGAAGACCATTGAGAAGGCAGACCAGATTATTGTGATTGACCAGGGGGTTATTTTGGAGCAAGGCAGTCATGAGGAACTCATGAGGAATGAAGGACATTACTACAAACTGAAAGAGAAACTCTTTATTGAAAATGACAGTTAAACAAAAAAGATATGTGGGTCTAAACTTTATACTTTACAGGCACTGGCATGTCATCAGTATACAGTTCAACAGTAGTAATCATACATGTATGTGTTGGAAGGTATAATAATAGTATGAAAAATAAGGAGAAATTAGTTCTGACTTTTGTAAGATTTATTTGTTTTATGAATATTCACTCTAGCAACAGTAACTTATCTTTTAATACAGCAAAATACAAAACAGAAAAATAATATATGCCAGATTTGTTGATTTTAGGGATGCAGGATAATTGTATTGCAAGGTAAAAACAAACAAGGATGCAGAAACAGTGAGAAATGAATTGTTTTAATAAACAGTTTACCATTTCTACTAGTGACTAGAATATCTGCTCTCATTGTAAAATGTCATCATGGTGTGTTATAGCTTTATAGGTTGTTTTAAAGTGAACACATTCTAAAGACTAATCCTAATACTGAATGCAGAAAAATAATTTTTGGCTCTGGAGGAAAGAGAGTTGTGTTTGTGTTTCATATTTATTGTGTGTGTGTGTGTGTGTGTGTGCTTTTATTTTTCATTTCTTTAATGCTCTAAATCAGGGGTGTCAAACTCAGGCCCGCGGGGTAAATCCTGCCCGATGTACAATTATATCCACGAGATGATTTTATAAAGATCTATTATTATTGTTATTAATGTCCGCTGCTAACACAAACTACAGATCCCATAATGCAGCGCTTCAGCTGCCATACCAAACACTAGATCAATCAAGTCAAACTTCTGTTGATGTATTTAACCCTATTGTACAGTTATTGTGAAACAGCGCCTCACAGTGGGGAAGAGAAAAGTTGATTCTAAATATATGTTTACTGACACCGCTGGTGTTACGCCAGAATCTGTGACCATCCTATGTGAACTTCTCTAGACGATCTATTTTAAGCAACATTTTAAACAGCGCCCTCTATGGTCACAACATACCATGGGCACAGATTCTGGTGTAACACATGTTAACCTGTGTGCCTTATAAGTGGATCGAATGTGGCTGTTATTATGGAATTGATTTTAAGACGGAACTACGAGACAAAACATTAGAAGAAGCTATAAAACCTGAATGCAGAGCAGAAGATACAGAAAGTTGAAGAGTTAAAAAAGAATCTGACATTTCAGCAGATGTTTTTCACCAGAACAAAATCACAAAGTGAAGCTGGTGTGAAAGCAGAGGAGAAATCAGAGTCACATCAGCAGGTTATTTACTGAGGGAGAGCTTCTGAAGAGCTGCATGATGAAGCTGTGAGACGTCTGGTGTTTGACTGGAGATATTTTTATGGAGAGCAAAATATTTGAAGTTATTTAAAGTTCAAGATTATTTTTTATAAAATGGCATTTTTATTGATTTGTTCAGGGGTTTTTTTGCAGCATGTTCATATTTCTAACTTGTATAAGCATATTTCTAACTTGCAATTTATTTAAAGTTTATTTATGCTGGAATAATATTCCTGTCTGTTTTTTTATTTATATTTATGTATAAAAAACTTTGTTTTAGTGTCTTTAATAAATGTTTATCCTGCGACCTAAATTGTGCTTTGAGTTTTGGCCCCCTGTGGAATTGAGTTTGACATAGATAAATATCATTATTTATTAATAATAACATATAATTAAAGGTAAATTGAGCAAATTTGTTATTTCAGAATTGTGTATCAAACTGGTAGCCCTTCACATTAGTACTCAAGAAGTAGCTCTCAGTGTCAGAAAGGTTGGTGACCTCTGATCTAAAAGTCCCGTTTCTGCCCTCTGCTGGTCAAAATAGTGCAAGTCGTATTTCTCCTTCAACAGCATGTACAAATACCGAACGATCTTTAAAATGAACAAAAGGAAAAAAACGCGTTCAATAATAATTATTATATGGACAAATACAGTGCTCTGCTGTATTCACAAACAAAGGCAAGTAACTGCTGTGAAGTAAAAAAAAAAAGTGATATAATCCAATTAAATGTTTATACTTTTAATCAAAATTCACGTGACAAACTTTTGCTTATTGATTATTATTAATTATTAATTTTTTTTAAGTAGTTTCAGTTACAATGTGTGCAGCTTTATAAGAAAATTGACATTTTATAATCTAAAATGTTTCTTGAGCAACTCAGTAAAGAGAATTCATAAAAATCTATATTTAAAGCAAAATGTTAAATGAAAATAGCGACTCTAGGACTTTTCACACATGTTCAGATATGCTGGAATTCCTCAAGTGATCTCCACAGGAAAAAGTGTTCTGGACATTTAAAGACACAGACATTTTTTTGTAAAAGTGTGATTTGCAGTATCTCCATATCTGCATATTTAGTTTCTTTAAATCAGATTAACATCTCTCAGTGTTTCTCCAAAAACTAAATCAAACCACACACACACACACACACACACACACACACACACACACCTCATTCTGTTTGCAAAAAGATCCAAGTAGCAAAGTAAACTGATGCTTAGCTATGATTTAAATGAACTTTATATTTATTTGAAAGCTAAACATATCTCTATATGCAAGTGTGTCTATAGTGGTAAAGTACATCATTTAACATATCTCCAGCAGATATTACATAAAAAAACATAATTAGACTTGATCTCAGCTATTAGTCTGATTTGATCAACACATGTCTAATATGCAGGGCCGTGCACAGACCTTTTGAGGGGCATGTGCTGAAACTGAAAAAGGGCACCCCCTCCCTTTTTTTATATCAAGATTATTTAGTAACACCACCAGAAAAAGGGCACTTCGGAGTGTAAGGGCAAAAAGGGCATGTGCTCTGCACAGGTTGAGCCCTACCTGTGCACGTGCCTGCTAATATGTACACAAAACAAAAGAGAATTTATTAAAAAAAAAGAGTTTATGGGAGTCACGTAGGACCGCCGAGGTGTGCAGCGTAGTTGTGTAGCTCCCTAGGCCCACCCATATTTTCAATTTATTCGAGTATATTTACTCCACGTGTATCTCTCAGAGTTAGTGTTCATTGTGACTAAACACTTGTGAATAAAGAAAAAGTGGAGTGACGACGAGTCATCACCCCAGCCGATTGAACAAGGTTTAAATATGGAAAACGTATTATCCAACATAAGCAAAATGAGATCGATAGCGACGGATGTGTCCTCAATCAAAGAGGCTGTTACTGATCTTAAAAACTCGGTGCATGCGATCCGAGAAAGGCTGGACGAAGCGGAGGGCCGCATTTCTAATATGGAAGACGTCACCTCGAAGCTCGTCGGAGATGGCGAGCGGCATGATAAACATGTGGAAGTTATGTGGAACCGAATTGAGGATCTAGAAAACAGAAGCCGCCGCAACAGCGTGAGAATGATCGGTCTGAAAGAAGGGCTGGAGGCAGGTGGAATGGTCAAGTGCGTGTATAAAATCTTATCGGAAGGACTGGGTGTCGATCCGGATGGAGAGTTCGAAATTGAGAGGGCACATCACGCTCCCGCTTCCAGGCCCAATGCAGATCAGCCGCCGAGAAAATTTTCTACGCTCGTCAGCCAGGGAGAATGTATTACAAGCGGCCAGAGAGAAGGGAATGACCGAATGGGAGGGATGTCGGATTTCCCTCTTCCCCGACATGTCCAGAGAGTTAGCCAGAAAACAGAGGGAATTCACCGCTTCGCGGAGGATGCTGAGAAAAGTCAACCTGAAATATACACTGGCATATCCAGCCTCTCTTTGTTTTAAATGGCAAGGGAGGAGTAAGGTGTTTATATCGAGTGTGGATGCAGAGCGGTTTATTAAAGAACATTGCGGTGCGACAGAATGATGGGACCAAATACTCTTTACAAGATCACCAAAGTGGAGCATATTAGTCAGATGCGGTGGGTGGGCGGGTGAGCCGGATAGCGGTGCTGTCTCGGAACAGTTTTGACAGCCAAGGCAGGGCTGAATAGCTGATTCGGCACCTCACGGACCGCAATTTCGAGTTGTTTGGATAGGACGGTCCTCGTTGTTTGGTATGGCTGTACATTTTTTGTTGTCTCTCTTTTTTTTTTGTTTGGGCGTTTTTTTTTTTTTTTTTTTTTTTTTTTTTTTTTTTTTTTTTTTTTTTTGTTGTTAAGCTTTGGGTAGGGGGTTTGATAATTTGTTACTTTCTGGGGGGAAATAACGTTTTGGTGTTTGAAATGTTCAACTGTCGTTTGTTAAGTTTAAATAAATGTACATCACAGTTTAGTATACC
The DNA here is from genome assembly GCA_024362625.1 of Silurus asotus. Taxonomy (NCBI): domain Eukaryota; kingdom Metazoa; phylum Chordata; class Actinopteri; order Siluriformes; family Siluridae; genus Silurus; species Silurus asotus. The sequence goes on along the minus strand of MU551695.1, from coordinate 1,067,952 downwards.
ATTCCCCGACAGGGGGCAGTCATCCAACATATCTGGTTACACGCACCGAAACGTGCGATTAATTTATATTGTGTATAGGTAGTCACATCAGGTTTATAACATGTAATATTAACGGTTGTGAAAATCCAATTAAAAGAAAAAAGGTTCTGTCGTATCTCAAACATAAACATGTAGATGTTGCTTTTGTGCAAGAGAGTCATTTAACGGATAACGAAGCGCTCAAATCCAAGCGAGACTGGGTGGGGCATGTATTTCATTCATCATTTTCAAGCAAACAAAATGGGGTAATGATCCTAATACATAAGAGGCTGAATTTCGTCAGGTAACAGAAACTAAAGACGATATGGGGAGGATTATTTGTATAGAAACCCTCATTGATGGAGTAAAAGTGATTTTATGCAATATATATGCCCCCAATAAGGCGGATCCGGGTTTTGTTCAAGAAGTAAAGAAAATTCTTGGTAAAAGAGGGGGGCAAATAATTTTGGCTGGGGACTTTAATCAGGTTATGGATGGGGATAAGAGTAAATATTAGGGATCTTCTATGCCAAGGGATAGGGCTGCCCTTCATATGCTAACAGAGGATTTTGGGTTGATTGATATTTGGCGTCCGGTCAATCCAAAGGAAAGAGAATATACTTTCTATTCTCTTTGCCATAAATCCCACTCTAGGATAGATTTCTTCTTACTTTCAAATTCTATCACTGATCAGGTTGTAAATTGTAAGATTGGAGCATTAGTACTGACAGACCATGCGGCTGTGGAATTGGATATAGCTCTAAATACTGAAGCCGGCAGAAGGGGAAGATGGCGATTGAATACTGCATTATTGCAAGACGAGGATCCTATGGTATCATTGACGAAAGAAATAAATGAGGTCTTTCGTAATTTTTATGAACATATATATACATCTTCAGGTGGTCTGGATAGAGAAGAACTGGAACAGTTATTTTCTAATATAAAATTACCTAAGTTGGATACATTGCAATCTGAGTCTCTAGACCTCCCTATTACTATCACGGTTAGAGAAGGTTCTTCCAAGTATAATCTATAAAGACCAGGTGGGCTTTATTAAAGGAAGGTCGTCAGCCGATAATGTGAGAAGGCTAATTCATCTAATGTGGTTAAATTCTTCAGAAAACACCCCGATCGCGGCTATATCCTTGGATGCGGAAAAGGCTTTCGACAGGGTGGAATAGGGCTTTTTGGCTGCAGCCTCGTTGAATTTTGGGTTTGGCCATATATATAGATCCTGGATTGGTTTATTATACAAGAATCCTGGAGCAACAGTGATGACAAATGGCGTGACTTCCTCATTTTTTACAATCTCAAGAGGTACTCATCAGGGATGTCCACTGTCCCCATTATTATTCACGATGGTTTTGAAACCTCTGGCCATTATGATCAGGGCAGACCCAAACATTATGGGAGTAAGGGGGGGAGGGGAGAGGATGGAACACAGGTTGATGTTATATGTGGATAATATTATGTTGTTATCTTGTGATCCTCTCAAATCTTTCCCTCCATTAATGAGTGTTATACAATTATATTCAAGAGTGTCGGGATACAAAATAAATTTTGTGAAGTCTGAGGCTATGCCAATATCTAAAACATGTCACTCCCATACAGTGACCCAATTCGGTTTTAAATGGGTTCCTAAAGGTATGACATACCTTGAGGTTAAACTAACACAGAACTTGGAGGATATAATGATGTTGAATTATGAGCTGCTGCTGTCAAAGATAAAGCACAATGTGGACAAGTGGGAACATCTGAAACTCTCTTTGTGGGGTAAAGTCAATGTTGTCAAGATGGTTATTGCTCCACAGCTCAATTATATATCCATGATGATACCTGTTAACATTCCAGACCCTATCTTTAAAAGATATAACAAAATTATACTTTTTATGGGATGGAAAAAGACCGAGGATTAAAATTAGTAAATTGACTTCCCCAAGGGATAAGTGGGGGTATTGCATTACCTGATGTGAGACTGTATAACCTTTCTTTTGAAATGGCCAAGCTGGCTAAGCATTGGGACAAGACAGATTCTGAGTTGGACTGGATCAAGATAGAACAGAAACTGGCCTCACTATTTCATCCCATTAACGTTCTCTCACAATGCCCTGGATCTAAATGGGACCCAAATCCAGTGACAATGCACTCAAGATATGTTTGGAACAAATTACATAAACTGTGCTGGACATCACATTATAGACAGTCGTATGCATCACTATGGAGGAATCCTAAAATTTGCATAGGTAAAGCAAGTGTGTTTTGGAAACAATGGCATCTTAAAGGGGTAACTGTGATTGGTGATTTATATGAAAATGGTGTTTTCATGTCATACTCTGAATTGGTAGGAAAATATAATATTGGGGGTCAAGGAAATCTTTGGAAGTATCTACAGCTTAGACACTGTGTCAAGAGCAAATCTAATACATGTGGTAACCCTGTTTATGCCTATCTTCAGTTGCCGCATGTAGTTCAGACTGCCTCTATGTGTTACAAATCAATGCTCAATGTAAATGCTGATACCTGTGAGAACCTGAGAACTATTTGGCAAAAGGACTTGGGGATAAATATCCATGAAAACAATTGGCTGTACATCATATCTAATGTGGGTAAGAACATAAGGGAAGCTAGCATAAGGGAGGTTCATTCATTACAAGGTAGTACATAGATATTATTATACACCATCTAGGCTTTACAGAATGGGTATAGCGAAAAATAATTTGTGCTGGAAATATAAGGAGAAAGAGGGTACTTATTTGCATATTATTTGGGAATGTTCCTTAGTTCACCTATTTTGGTGTAAAATTCTGGCCGTAATGCAAGAGGGGATGGGATCTAACGTACGTGTGGAACAACGACTATGCCTTCTGGGAGATAAATTGGTGGAACCCAACAAAGCAAAGAATGTGTTTACTCTAGTTAATATTGGTTGTATTACAGATGCCGAGTGATTCTAGAGGATTGGAAATGTCCAAAAATTGGATAGATGGGATGATTGAAATGGCTTCGTACGAGAGCATGTAGGGGAGATTGCATAGTGAGGGAGGCCCGAAGAAAACGTGGAATCATTTCTGGCAACATATAAAAATGGCTTGAATAAGTGGGACTGATCAACAACTGTTTAATTTCCATGTGCTTATAATTGTAATTGTAATTAACTACAATTGTATTCCACTAATAGTGACTAGTGGCTGAATGTGTAATAGCAAGGAGGATTATTAAATGCTGTGTTGATGTGAAGTTTGGACTGTTGAACAATAAAAAAGTTGAATTATAAAAAAATTAAAAAAGAGTTTATTATCTAACTCACCTCCTCCACCATTGTTCAACTTAATCTATAGTCTAGTCTAGTTTGGAACATATCCATTAGGTGGCGCTGTTTTATTTATTAGTTTAAGTCAGCCACTGAGACACTAAATGCAAGTAGCTAAATCAGTTCCTCCATCAAGTATCTTAGCATTTTAGTTGTGTACAGCAACAGTTTTGCTGAAGAAAAAAACATAAAAGAGAAGATAACATCTGCCAATTAACATTTACATGCGTTCTAAATGAACTCTGTGAAGACTGAATAATAGCAGTGCAGCTGTAGATCAGTTTCTGTGTTGCACTTATGTAAGTGCATTTACTGTGTTTACACACGTAAGACTTTTTGGACCAAAACATATGAATAGTAAAATTAAGAAACCTACAGCCTGTTACATGCACAAGATTTATTTTTGGAGGGCAAGAGACCTGTGTTTTCCTGAAGAAGTCAGAAGATGAGAAAAAACAGAAACTTTACATCCAAACCTGTGCACAAAACCTTAATCTGGAAAATAAAAATTATATATCTTTAGATATTAAAAATGATTTATATTTAGAATCTATAAACTTTCTTCTCCCATTAGGGGTCGCCACAGCGGATCCTCCGCATGTTTGATTTGGCATATGTTTTTAAGCTGGATGCCCTTCCTAACGCAACCATCCCCAATTTATCCGGGCTTGGGACCGGCACTGAGAGTGGCTGAGGATGGTTCCCTGACTCGGGATCGAACCCGGGCTGCATTGGTGAGAGCACCGCATCCTAATCACTAGACCACCAGGGACCTTATATTTAGAATCTATAAACAGAGTTAAAATTTTTAGTATTCTATTTTTATATTTATATTTCATGGTTTTATTTATTATCTATTTAAAAAATCAATGGAGTAATCTGTTAGGAGATATTGCATGTCCATTATTAAGTATGAGATGAGAAGTAAGGGGATGATAGAATGATAACACACACAAGCAAGTAACTGATTTTCACTGCCTTTTGTGTTCAGGAGGATGAAATAACATTCAAAAGCTCACTCTTGAAATCAGTTTGACTTCAGTTTATTGGTCTTGATCGATTCCTTAAACAATACATGGTTCTTTAACCCTGTCTGAATTATATAACAAGCGAGTGGTTTTGTCACATTAACTAAAAGCATAAATGTTTGTGGACATCTGACCATAAGAATCGTATATACTTTATAAACCTCCTATTCATTATTTAGTCCCCATTTGCTGTTACAATAACCTCCACTATTTTGGGGAGAAGGTCAACTAGATTTTGGAGTGTGCTTGTGGAAAATTGTGCTCATCCTGACAAGGATGTTAGAAAGTCAGGTAGTGATGTAGGTGAGGTGAGGAGGGCTGGGTTGCGGTCAGCATTCAAATTTATTCCAAAGGTATTCACTAGGGTTGAGATCAGAACCCTATAGCAGGCCTCTCAAGATCTTCTATTCCAACCCATGGAAACCATATCTTCATGGAGCTTGTTTTCTGCACAGGGGCATTGTCATGCCTGTCTCTTAGTTCAAGTGAAGGGAAGATTTAATGCTACTGCATCCAGTAACATCCTGTTTAACTGTTGCCTCCAGGTTTGTGTTAATTGATTGGGGAAAAACCAAATCTGGTTGGCCCAATACTTTTGTCCTTATAGTGTAAGTTCAGATGAAACCTACACAATCTTGGTTTTCTGTTGTGCTGTAATTCTACACGTTTTGAGAGTTTTTCGTTGCCATTTTAAAAATCTTTTGACAATTATGTTTGATTTGACTGGTTCAACTCAATATAGGTTTGAATTACATTAACATTACATTATGTTATTACATACAGCATGAATTACATTATAGAATTACATACTATTACATTACATTCACGTTAATTTTATGAATGTAAGAGTTGTTTAAAATTTATAAGATGGATTTTTAAAAAGAATAGGCATCAATAATCAGGTTTCTTATCAACGCCCTGGGGTTCCATGAAATCCCGGAGTAAGAAAGGCTAGACTGACTCAGGACTACAGTTTGCTTCTATTCATCATCACTGCACCCCGCAACATTGTATATCTGCTATAAATGGACATTCGGTGCAACCCAGGTAAGGATGGGTTCCCTCTTGAGTCTGGTTCCTCTTAAGGTTTCTTCTTTATGCCATCCTGAGGAGTTTTTCTTCGCCACAGTCACCACCGGCTCGATCATCAGGGACAAACTTACACTTATAAAGAACATAAAGTCCATTAAAACGTTTAATGCTTTTAAGAGACAGTATTCATTAAACATCAACAGGTAGCAAATAATCGAATCTAGACCAGACTGGAGACTGTCAGAAAGTTCGAGTTATAGGATCCAAGGCAGATGCAAAAGGAGCAGGGGAGAAAAGCTGTGCAGAGCTGAATCGGGAAGCCGATTCATGGAGTCGATTCAGGGTGTCGATTCAGGGAGCCGATTCAGGGAGCCGATATACGCGGAGGGTGAGGATTCCGAGCCGGAAACCGGAGCACGCGTTCAGCACGAGCAGTCCTGTGGCAAGTCCTGTGAGCAGTCCTGTGGCAAGCAGTCCTGAGCAAGTCCTGCGGCAGTGGGAAGAGTGTTATGGGCATACTCAATCCATAAAAGTTTGTCCAACAAGGAGGAGGGTTCCCGACTGCAAAGGAGGTGGAGACTGGTTTCAAGATCCTGGTTGAGTCTCTTCAACCAGGGTCTGTCCGTTTGTCTGGGGGTGAAATCCAGATGAGAGGCTGGTCGAGATGCCCAGGAGGAGGCAGAACTCCCTCCAAAACTGCGCAGAGAATTGGGGTCCACGGTCCAAGACGATATCTCTGGGGAATCCATGGAGGCGGAATATGTGCTGGAGGGCCAGCTTGGCGGTTTCCTTGGCAGATGGTAGCCTGGGTAGAGCGATGAAGTGACCCATTTTAGAAAACTGATCAATGACCGTCATTACAACTGTGTTGCCACTGGAAACGGGCAGCCCGGTAACGAAGTCCATGGCGATGTGCGACCACGACCACATTAAAAACTAAATACATGCAGATATAATCTTCGATAACATGCATTTGTGCTTCCCCTATTTTAACAATCGCCAGCCACTAGTTAAGCACTTCTAGGTGGAACTCTTTGGATTTGTAAAGTTTTTGTTTAAAACAGTTAGTGGTTAATAAATTAAGTGTTTCCGGGAGGCTGGGCTCTTAATAAGAATGCAACATGGTATAATTTTTCTGTAAGAAGTAATCTTAGGTTGTAAGATAGATACCTCTAGAGCAGTGATGCCCAGGGCCACGCCTCGTAGCAAAACCGCATTATCTTCTATCAGTTTGACCAGCGCATTGAAACAACCACTGATCGCCTGCAAAAAAACAACAACAATGACAGTGGGTAAGCTTGGCATGTAATCCATATTTTTTGGAGTGTGTATGTGTGTGTGTGGGTGTGTGTGTCAGGGATTTCCCTGCCACGCCCCCCTCGGCCGCTGTCAGAGATTCCCCTGCCACGCCCCCCTCAGTAGCTGTCAGAGTCTCCCCTGCCATGCCAGCCTCAGTAGCTGACAGGGTTTCTCGTTATCCCGTGCCGGCCTGAAACGACCGACAGCTGTGGCTTGTTACGGATCAGACTATATAGACTCAAGTTCTCGAGTCACAGGCTGTCGGTTCTTGAACGTCATGCTGTTGTTTTCCCGTGGCTGCTTTCCCCGCTGGTTCCTGTTCTGGACTCCTTTCCCGTAACGACTATTCGAGGTTATAGGAGTGTACTTTTATTTTCAGTCCTCCTCAGGGCGAAGGCTCGCCCCCAAGTCCTCCTCAGGGCGAAGGCTTGCCCCCAAGTCCTCCTCAGGGCGAAGGCTTGACCCCAAGTCCTCCTCAGGGCGAAGGCTCGCCCCCCAAGTCCTCCTCAGGTCGAAGGCTCGCCCCCAGGTCCTCTTTAGGTCGACGGCTCGCCCCCAGGTGCCCCGCAGGAAAACATCGGGCCTCCAGGTTCCCCGCCTGAAGATGTCGGGCCTCCAGGTCCCCCTGACGACGGCAGAGCTCTCCAGAGGCTCTCTGTTACGGTTCAACGTTCTGCTAAGGGTGCCCCTGTGTTCCCTGTATCCACCGAGGACGTCGCTCCGCTCCAGGTCACCAGGGAGGTTGTCTCTCCGCCTCCTGTCTCTGCCGTGGACGTCGATCGGCCTCTGGTCTCCGCCGTGGACGTCAATCGGCCTCCGGTCTCCGCCGTAGACGTTGCTCGGCCTCCGGCCTTCGTTGTGGACGCCGCGCCACCGCTGGTCTCTGCCGAGAGCTTGGCTCAGCTTCCAGTCTTTGCGTGGCCCACTGACCCGTTCCTGATCCCGACCGAGGACGCTGCTTTGCCTTGGGCCCCTTCCGATCTTCTCCTGTTCTGCTGCGATGCTCACGGGGCCTCCTTTGTCCGGGTCGATTGGAGAGGCCTTTCTCAGAGTGCCCCGGCCCGCCTGGCATTGGTGGGTTTTGGGGCGTCAGGTGCCGCCCCTGGAGGGGGGGTACTGTCAGGAATTCCCCTGCCACGCCCCCCTCAGTAGCTGTCAGAGTCTCCCCTGCCACGCCCCCTCTGTAGCTGACAGGGTTCCTCGTTATCCCGTGCCGGCCTGAAACGACCGACAGCTGTGGCTCGTTACGGATCAGACTATATAGACTCACATTCTCGAGTCACAGGCTGTCGGTTCTTGAGCGTCATGCGTGGCTGCTTTCCCCGCTGGTTCCTGTTCTAAACTCCTTTCCCGTAAGGACTATTTGAGGTTATAGGAGTTTACTTTCGTTTTTTTAGACTCTAGTTTTGTTGAGGATTTCTGGTCCCGAGCGGATACTTTTTTGTTTGTGGATATTTGCCTGAGTGGCGTTTTGTGTTTGGAAAAATAAAGGGACAATGATTAAGTTACTACCGCTTCCGCGTCATGGTCATCAGCCTGACAGTGTGTGTGTGTGTGTGTGTGTGTGTGTGTGTGTGTGTGGGTGTGGGTGGGTGTGGGTGTGGGTGTGTGTGTGAATGTGTGTGGTGGTCTAATTTTATATAACTTATTTAGAAAAACATTTCAAGATAACACATAGCAGAGTGTTTTAAAGTTATAAAAAAACACCCTATAAAACACACACCCATTTATATTTATATTAAGTTTGTAATCTTGCGTACCAGTGTAGATTTATTCATTACTAGAGACTCAAAGCACTTTTGTACGTCGCTATGGATAAGGGCGTCTGCTAAATGCCACAAATGTAAATGTAAATAAAAGCACTTACGTGGCAAGTTAATGCCGTTGTTAGTTACACGAAACGGACAAAAGTTTGTGGATACCTGACCGGTGCTTTTTGAACATCCCATTCCACATTTAGTCCCATTTGTTGATACAGTGCCCTCCACAATTATTGGCACCCCTGTTTAAGATGTGGTCATGGACTTCTAAAAATTCTCCTTTTTTTTAAAACAACATAGAACCCAAATGCAAAAAAAGAGAAAAATTCAACCTTTCATTTAAGTACATTA
>MU551695.1:950391-1053981 GCA_024362625.1 Silurus asotus | reverse complement strand
ATTTGTTTTATTACTTATTCTATGACTGTGCATCTTTGAGATGTAACTTTCAAATGCACTAAATAAAATAAATATTATTATTATTTTATTTTTATATTTATATTTCATTGTTTTATTTATTATCTATTAAAAAAATCAATGGAGTAATCTGTTAGGAGATATTGCATGTCCATTATTAAGTATGAGATGAGAAGTAAGGGGATGATAGAATGATAACACACACAAGCAAGTAACTGATTTTAACTGCCTTTCGTGTTCAGGAGGATGAAATAACATTCAAAAGTTCACTCTTGAAATCAGTTTGACTTCAGTTTATTGGTCTTGATTGATTCCTTAAACGATACATGGTTCTTTAACCCTGTCTGAATTATATAACAAGCGAGTGGTTTTGTCAAATTAATTAAAAGCATAAATGTTTGTGGACATCTGACCATAAGAATCGTATATACTTTATAAACATCCTATTCATTATTTAGTCCCCATTTGCTGTTACAATAACCTCCACTCTTCTGGGTAGAAGGTCAACTAGATTTTGGAGTGTGCTTGTGGATGTGGCAAGGATGTTAGAAAGTCAGGTAGTGATGTAGGTGAGGTGAGGTGGCCTGGGGTGCGGTCAGCATTCAAATTAATCCCAAAGGTATTCACTAGGGATGAGATAAGAGCCCTATAGCAGGCCTCTCAAGATCTTCTATTCCAACCCATGAAACCCATATCTTCATGGAGCTTGTTTTCTGCACAGGGGCATTGTGATGCCTGTCTCTTAGTTCAAGTGAAGGGAAGATTTAATGCTACTGCATCCAGTAACATACTGTACAACTGTTGCCCCCAGCTTTGTGGTAATTGATTGGGGAAAAAACAAATCTGGTTGGAGACCGTTGTCCCAATACTTTTGTCCTTATAGTGTAAGTTCAGATGAAACCTACACAATCTTGGTTTTCTGTTGTGCTGTAATTATTCACGTTTTGAGAGTTTTTCGTTGCCATTTTAAAAAATGTTTGACAATTATGTTTGATTTGACTAGTACAACTCAATATAGGTTTGAATTACATTAACATTACATTACGTTATTACATACAGCATGAATTACATTATAGAATTACATACTAATACATTACATTAATGTTAATTCTATACATGTAAGAGTTGTTTAAAATTTATAAGATGGATTTTTAAATAGAATAGGCATCAATCATCTGCTTTCTTATCAATGCCCTGGGGTTCCATGAAATCCCGGAGTAAGAAAGGCTAGACTGACTCAGGACTACAGTTTGCTTCTGATCATCATCACTGCACCCCACAACATCGTTTATCTGTATTAAATGGACATTCGGTGCAACCCAGATGAGGATGGGTTCCCTCTTGAGTTTGGTTCCTTTCAAGGTTTCTTCCTTATGCCATCTCGAGGAGTTTCTCCTTTTCACGGTCGCCACCGGCTCACTCATCAGGGACAAACTTACACTTATAAAGAACATATTAATTTTTATCATCACATTATCTGTGTAAAGCTGCTTTCAGTCAATGTTCATTGTTAAAAGCGCTAAACAAATAAAAATAAATTGAATTGAATTGAATCAAACACTGACACAATATTATTTTAGGAAATCCTTTATTTAGATGTATACAAATAAACAAAAAAAATGTATTACAACATAAAACTATACATACATAATAGAGGACATTTTGCTTTACAGTGAAAAGGTGTATAACAATTAAAAAATATATTTTTTTGTATTATGATATTAATGTGTGTTTCTAGTCCATTTAAACTTTTAATGCTTTTAAGAGACAGTATTCATTAAACATCAACAGGTAACAAATATTTGAATCTAGACCAGACTGGAGACTAACAAATAAGATCTTAAGGAAATGTGATACTGACGACCATGTTCTAAATTATTACGTTATCCAATGCATTGTTACAAATAATAAATAAAAGCTAATAGACAGCAACAGACATTAAATAAAAAAGTCCATAATAATTGTTTCTCTTTACTGCCAAATCATCGTTATTCATGTTATTAGCATATTAGCACAGATTATAATTAACCAGTTCAGTTACATTTTGTACTAATGAACCCCTTTAATCCCTGAGATTAACCAATTGCAATGGCAGTTTCTACTACTAGTAGAAACCTACTAGATGGTTAATGAGAATTGATATCAATGTATAAAGAGCTGTAGACGGAAATCAGCCTGCAGTAAATTGTATAGTACAAAGAAGAAGTGCATACATCAGTGCGTGATGCAAGTTAGCTTTTGTAATTATTTCCCAATGCTATTGTACAGGACCATGGACACGATCATCGCAGCAACCTGGGGAAGAAAACACCAAGACAAAAACTTGAGAATCAAACTGGAATTTTGCAAAGCAAATATTTTTTGTGAGATATCTTGCTTTTTTTTTTTACACTTTTTTGGCCACAAGCATCAGAAAATTAATAATTGCAGTTTACTCTTTCACTCTAAACTTTATACGAGTCTCCACAATCAAATGTTTTGTTTAGTTTGTGTCTCTTTTCAAAACATCTCCATGAAATTCATTAAAATGTAATATCTGATTATTAAAATGATATTTTATAATATAAATTCTAATATTATTTCAAATCCAAATATCCAGTATATACTTGCAATATTGCATAACATTTTAACATGATTACTAGAACCTGTTGTTACTGGTTAACACTGTAAATAACTGATAGTTTCAGTTAGTAATGCTCTGAGAATTAAACAAGTGGCCAGACCAACATATGAAAAACTAAATACATGCAGATATAATGTTTGATAACATGCATTTGTGCTTCCCCTATTTTAACAATCGCCAGCTGCTAGTGATGCACTTCTAGGTGGAACTAGTTGGATTTGTAAAGTTTTTGTTTAAAACAGTTAGTGGTTAATAAATCAAGTGTTTCCGGGAGTCTGGGCTCTTAATAAGAATGCAACATGGTATCATTTCTCTGTAAGGGGTAATCTTAGGTTGTAAGATGGATACCTCTAGAGCAGCGATGCCCAGGGCCACGCCTCCTAGCAAAACCGCATTATCTTCTATCAGTTTGACCAGCGCATTAAAACAACCCCTGACCTCCTGCAAAAACAACAACAATGACAGTGGGTAAGCTTGGCATGTAATCCATATTTTTTGGAGTGTGTGTGTGTGTGTGTGTGTGTGTGTGTGTGTGTGTGTGTGTGTGTGTGTGTGTGAATGTGTGTGTGTGTGAATGTGTGTGGTGGTCTAATTTTATATGACTTACTCAGAAAAACATTTCCAGATAACACAAACAGAGTGTTTTAAAGTTATAAAAAGCGCACTCAGCTGTGGGTAATCACACTTACGTGACAAGTCAATGCCGTTGTTAGTTACACGATATGGACAAAAGTTTGTGGATACCTGACCAGTGCTTTTTAAACATCCGATTCCACATTTAGTCCCATTTGTTGATATACTGACCTCCACTCTTCTGGTTACTTCCAATAGATTTTACAGTGTGGTTGTGGAAATTTTTGCTCTTTCTTTTTATTTTATTATTATTATAATAATATTTCTTCTTTTATGATTGTACATCTTTGAGATGTAACTTTCAAATGCACTAAATAAAATAAATATTATTGTTATTATTATTATTATTATTATTATTAAACTGTATTTTATACAGTACTACAGTAGCCACAAATATAGTGGCACATGTATCAGTCTTTCATGAATATGTGAATGGATTTTTAAATAGAAATTTTAATTATCGTTTTTTAAGTCCTGTACCTGTTTTTTTGCTTTTTCCTGATTACACGGTGTATTTTCATTGCAGCACGTCTTCGGGAAAAGATTGGAAGATTTTTCAAAAGGAGATCCTTCAAAGTCGGTGTAGTTGTTGTATCCACAGCAATTCAGCTAAAGCAACACATAATATTAGCCTTAATTTTATATATAAACCAAAAGTTTATCTGACCAATTAGTGCTTCTTATATATATTTATATATACCTGGATCATAGTGTTATTCAGGAAACTTGTGAAGCCGTCATTCTCTCCGTAATCCTTCTTGATATTCTTAACAAAATTCTCATTCAGACCGTTCAAAGCCTTCTCCGCCTGTGACACAGACAGATATTATAAATAATGTTAATGCTGATGTAAATTACCATTAGCAGAAAATGCACTCAGTCAACTGTGCAGTGAGAAAAACTGGATTCATCTAATGAAATCTGCCTGAGAACCCACAGTAGTTTAACCAGAATCATTACAGAAACTTATAACACTATAAAGATGCAAAATTCAGGTCATGTTGATTTGTGAGGATGGCCAGGAGTGCAGTTATTATCATTATCCCCCACAACTGTTTGATTTAAAAGCTGACCATTCCAACAGTTCGGAGTATATATATATATATATATATATACCTGGATCATAGTGTTGTTCAGGACACTTGTGAAGTCGATATTCTCTCCGTAATCCTTCTTGATGGCCTCAACAAAGTTCTTATTCAGACCGTTTAAAGCCTCCTCCGCCTGTGACACAGACAGATATTAAGAATAATGTTAATGCTGATATAAATTGCCATTAGCAGAAAATGCTCTCAGTCAACTGTGCAGTGAGAAAAACTAGATTCATCTCATGAAATCTGCCTGAGAACCTACAGTAGTTTAACCAGAATCACTTTCAGATGCATTTGGCCATTCAGCTACTTGAAAGCCAACTTATAACACTATAAAGATGCAAAATTCAGGTCATGTTAATTTGTGAGGATGGCCAGGCGTGCAGTTATTATCATTATCCCCCACAACTGTTTGATTTAAAAGCTGACCATTCCAACAGTTCGGAGTTTTGTAACTAATGTCACTAATTTGCATGAAGCTTTATCCTTTTTAACAGTAATTTCTCGTTTTTGGTTCCTGTTTACTGAATTTGCTGATGTATTTTGAAAGTACAGAGTGATGCAACAAGACAACAAGAACAATAACAAGAACAAGCTTTTCATGTGAATATAATGTTCAACTCAGGTTTTTAAAGCTGCGTCATAAGCTTGCACAATGGCTATGGCTCGATTTTTTTTATGTTTTTAAAAATATTCAGGTTATATATACTAGTTAAAAGTAAGTAATAAAACGCTGAACGTACCAGAGGCTTGAACGCCAGAATTACAATGGCCCCAGCCACCTCAGCAATGAAGATGAGAAGCACAATTATGAAGAACTGAAATAACAAAAAAAAGCAGCTTTAGATTTAGAGCAAAGATCATTATCGAAAGGTTGTGAACTCAATTCCCAGCACCACCAAGATGTGACTACTGGGGCCCTGAGCAAGGTTACTAACTCTCACCTAATGCAAACCTCTCAGATGCGTAAATGAGATAAAAGTAAATATGTTAGAGAGAACCTGCTCATGCAAACAACAAATAAAGATAAGATTATTTGAAGATGTGTTTTGTCAGTGGCAGAACATTATAGCATTATGCCTAATCAGCTAACAGTTATTCAACATCCAAAGGCCACAAAAGACTTTATTCTATTTGATAATATTAATTCCTTCATAAAATTTTTATTCTTGAAATTAGGAATACGTGTTGAATTTTTATGTTTGGAACAGTCATAATAAGCATTTCACTGCATGTATGGTTATGTATGTGACAGATACAATGATAATTTGATTTTCAAAATTTTCAATAATGAATAATTGACCCTTCTTAGTTTTTGAATTATTTCTTACAATAGAGCTAGTTTTGTACACTATGAATGTAGCCCAATCTGGCAATCCTCTGTGACACCACCAAACAGGGGCCCCAATGGACCATTATCAGCACCATTTGCCCCACTTGCCCTTGTGAATGATTCACAATACACTCATCAGGGCATTTTATTAGACTTAAGACTGAGGAGTTGTGGAAGGTTGAACATGTTTATACTATATATATATATATATATATATATAATAAAATAAAAAAGTTTTCGTGAGCTCTGATACAATACCAATTTAGGGCAATAATGAAAAACATTGGATAAGTGTGTCTCATGTAACATAATCTCTATTACTTATATAACCACCATAAAGCACTGGAATTCCTTGCATTAATTGGCTTCAAAAGGTGTTAGATGTCACTTACTGTCAGAAGCATGCACTTGTTCTCAGTTATGGCTCCACAGCAGCCCAGGAAGCCCATGATAGTAAGTATGGCCCCCACAGCAATTAGCAGGTAGCCTACGTTCGCCAGCTGAGCCAATTCAGGAGGCGCATTATCGATCTGAGATAATTTACCAAGCATGGAGCTGCTGTCTACTGTTACCCAGATCCCTACACCTAGGATTGCGGCACCTGCCAACTAGGAAAAACAAAGAGAAGAAAAAACATTTATAAGCGCCCTTTATGACTAGAGACTACGATATCTTAATATCTTCTACTGCTTCAACACATTTGGTTAATGTACCACAAAATGTTCAGACAACAAGCTAAACAAGGCTTTTTACTGGCAGCATTTTTATGGATGAATCACTGAGGTGGCAACAAAGATTAAACATTAAACCGTAAAAGTAAATAATGTACAATGAAATCACCAGGCCAGTTTGCATTTAATGCATTTTTGTATTCTAATAGTTGAATTAAGTAGAACATGACACCATTCCACAAATATAAAATAACTTAATGGTGTCTGACCTGTATGTTCTCACTGATTTCATATCAGTAGCAAGTCCTGAAATTTTCCCAACATATCTACAGACATGTTTTTAGTGCTAATTGCTATTATGAATCACAGATTAAACATCATTAATCACAGCTGAGATAAGAGGTGTTATTTGCTTATTTTCACATGTCTTTAATTCATAGAAAACAGGCAAAAAACTGATTATGATCCAAAGTCATTTTTTGCTGCTTTTCGCACTTTACAGATTTCTTCCATTCTACCCTATGATGTGTAATCACAAACAATGTGTTCAATAAGATAATTATGTTAATCTCTATTACTACTTCAAAGTGCTTTTCAAAAGATTAAAAAGAAGCTAAATCACTAATTAGTTCATCAATAATAATTGATATACAAATCATGAAACGATTATTTTTTTTAAATTATGTTCTAAACTAAAGTCATTCAAGCCTGTTTTTTCCTTTCTCATTAATCAGCATAAAAACAGTTTAAAAAAGAGCTAGTATAACCAGTATAATGATTAGAGCTGATGTACGAGACTGCAAAATCTGCCTCAGGTGAGAAAAGTGTTCGAGGGAATTTGTACCTTTTCATATCCACAAGCTAAACCATTAAGTATCACAAGTGTAGCTTGTATAAAACTTTGTGCTTCAATTTTCTGTTCGTGATAAGAACACATACTGTTTTATTCTGTTATCTAAAGCTTTCTCGTGGAGCTAGGTAGATGAAACCATTCTGAGATGCTCTGTAAAATGAAAAGTAATGAAAAACATTGCACTTACGAAGAGGGCACCATTGAAGATGAACATCATTATTTTGAGGAACTCCGAGCAACACATCTTGACGTTTTATTGTTCGTTGGTTCTAGAAAATAGAATCAACTCTTTTACAAAATGGACAACACAAAGTGCACATACACACTAAATATCGATAATCAAATCTCCTTTGTCATTTTGTACTTTCTGAAAGTTTAAACAAACTGTGAGTAGTCTTAGGCTAAACATGTTGAACATCTGATGCTTGTTTACTGTCTTTGAAGTGCATTATAATTTTCCATCTTATCATAGCTTTTTATGTTGTTGAGGCATCTTATGAAGAGAAGTTTTGTTATCCAACCACATATAAAGAGTAAAATATTAACCCTGCGCCTCATATAAAAGCCGGTAGATGGACCTCTGTTGTAAAAGTTAGAAGATTTTTTTCTGTAAACAATGTCAGTTTTATTTGTTTACCCATGACTGGAAAAAAGAAAAAACAACTGCTCAAATTCCTTCAGTTTTGTCCTTTTAGATTATACTCTTGGATTATAAATGAAGTGTTTTTATAGGTTGTTATAGGACTGCAGATTACCGGACACCTCGATCATTAAATATTATTATTATTCATCAACTATTCAGTCAGCCTATCATGTGGCAGTAGACATAAGATATAAAGATACAGGTCAAGAACTTCTGTAAATATTTTAATCCAATTTCAGAATGGAGAAGTATCTTTTAGTTGTCTTATTAAGTTTTCAGATTGGCTGATTTAAGTATTTCAGAAATCGCTGATCCATCTGTTTGTTTTTACAGCTTTAGAGTTTACATAGAGTTTTCGTCTGAAATGTGTCAAATTTCACGTCACTAGTAATGCAAGTATTTTGTAAAACTAAAACGCCGTGAATTCACTGACACCGGTAAAGCGACCTCTACGGATTAAAGTGCATGTGGTTCACATTTGTGTTTAATCTACCTAAGATTTGACTTTGTAACTGGTGTCAGGTGCACATTTCTAACCTTCATCCCTTTTATTAAACCAATAATGAATCAGTGATAAGCGTCAGCCACCAATGGGATAACAGTTGCTTGTGCTTGTATAAAATGCTTTTTTTTTTGTAATGTGAATGTCAGTAAATGTCTGCTGGAACAATGAGCCTGACTGAGTGCTTATTTTATCACCAGTACTGATAACTGAGATGTGCTCAGGAGAACATGACCAGACCACAGATATCATTGCAGGTATGACTAAAAGCTGTCACACTAAGCTGAGATCAGTTTAAAGGTGTGTTTTATACCATGGGAGTAAAAGAGATGAATTCATTTCTTACGGGTTTTCTGATAGCAAACGTATCTGGTGATCTAATACATGTATATGATCAAAGTTTATGTATCTATTTTTCTTCCTGGTTTGTATGGCCTTTGTTTATTCTCTTTTCACTATAAACTTATATTGCTCTGAAATTGTCGCCTAAAGATTCCGTAAAACCATAAAAGCCAGTCGGACTTTGAGACAAGTTTCTAACATGAGGAAACCTGCACATATAAAACAGTATTAAAAAGCATTTTTAGTTTTATATAATATAATATAAAATAATATCATTGAATTAAATAAAATGTAATATAATAAAAAAAATAATTTTGTGGAGGAAATATATATACTGTGTATATTTGCTCATCTCATTTATATACAAAAATGTTATACTGTGTTTTTTTTTTTTAATGCAGATCAACATTGCATAAATAAAATAATCCAAAGAAATTACATTTACGTGCGGCTTCATGTGCCTTTTCTATTGTTTGCTTGAACAGCTGTTAATTTTCCACCAGTGAAACCAGTGAAGTCTGTTTTATAAACATACAGTTTTATAGCTGAAAAGGACAATTGCTTTTTTAGTATTTCAGTAGTTTCCCAAATACTCAAAATAAACACATTTAGAATATTAATAGTCTACTTACATCTTGCTCTTGGTCAGACCTTGGTTAGCTTGTTTCTGCAATCCAGACTAAACTTCAGCTCTTTATACTATTTCCTGTTTAAGCGATTTGCGGTGGATTTCCCCTTTTTTTTTTTAAATCATTAATTCTGGACTTGCCGTCAGGCCTAATTATAGATAGGGATATAAAGAGACAGCACACGAACCTATTCCTTATTATACTAATAAAATACCAATATATTGCTTAGTCACAGATGTCAGAGAGAGAGAGAGAGAGAGAGAGAGAGAGAGAGAGAGAGAGAAAGAGAATGAAACAATGAAAATATATAGCTACTGAAAAAAGTATACTGTAAGTGAATAATGGAGAAAGAGATCAATAACTGTACCTGTTATAACTTTTGTTATAACACCGTTACATATTTGATTGAATGGAAACATAAATTAAAAAAAAAAATATCCATGTAAATTTAAAGAACAGTATTAAACTAATATTATTGATTATTATTGTGAATAAGTTAAACCATTGCATACCAAATTTATCATTGTAGATTCCAGATTGGAGGATGATGGGAAGGAATTATTTATATAATATGGTATTATTTGACTATATAATAAAAAAGATAATATACATAAAGATTTTTTTATTAATATAAAATTGATTGTTGATAAGATTAAATTAAATAAAGCACTTCCTGTAGTACAACCTTGCTTTAGGATTTCTGTTTGTTTAATGAACAGTTCATACTGGATTCTGTCTCATTTAAAACCTAAAGCTGAATGTGTCACTTTAATGTAAATGTATTTAAAAAGTGGAGTTGTTTAAAGTTCTTACCTGTGACAGGTGATTTCACTGGTTCAGGACTCTAGCCTAGTCTAGTCTGGAGAGTTATGTGCAGTAATGAACACGGATAAATTGGCTGTTTTATCCCAGTGGTTTTAGAGGGAGGGGCGTAAGCCATGTGTCCCTCTATTTCCCCCTCAGGCACACAGTTGTGGTCAAAGTTCACACTTGTAACACTAGTGACAAAACAGGAGGTGGTGAGATCACAGTAATTTTAGTTACTCTTTTTGTTCTCTTTAGGGGTGTTTTAGAAGTAGTAATGATACAGTGCTTTCAAAACAAATCATGTATTTATAGAGAGGTTTATCTTCAGATGTATGTGGAATTATAATCTTTAACAAACATATGTTTGTGTCTATATTTTTTATTTGAATTAAAGGTGATCTACAAATGGAGCAGTTGGTAATTATTAAAGCCTGAAAATAAAACATTAATCGCCTTCTCCCAGATCCCCCACATCACCACCTCCAGCGAAACCATTGCTGCATTTGCGTGAAGGCCGACCTTGAATAATTAGTCATTTCAATTAAAACACCTGAAACTGTATTTTGTTTGCAAAAAATAGCCAGCAAAAAGCAGTTTCGTAGATTTATTGTTTGTATGCTGAATGAATGAAAATAAAGCACAACTGTGAACTGAAGTAGTGAAGTGATCTGTTTTTATTTCTTGGGGGGGGGATGCATTTAGCAGATACCCTTATCAAGAGCGATGTGCAAAAGTGCTTTGAAGTATCTATCAATTAATAAATCATCACTGGTTTACTATGTTGAAAACTCAGGATACCATCAACCTCAAATCCAGAAGTGTTAAAGAAAGAAGATATAAAGAAAATCTACAATCTGAAAGTAGTCTAAACTTAAGAAACTTATATAGAAAATTATAAATTATAGAATTTGACAATAATTTTTGAAGATTTTTGAACAGTGACAGGAGCATGACAAGATGGATACTGAACAGATGAGACATACAAATTTGAGTTTTAAACACATTCTTCAGTTTTTGTCATCAATTTTGTTAGCACGTTGTCACTTCCTTAACCAAACAAATTTGCCTGAATTAAAATCTATTAAAACTGTTTCTCCATCAGTTTCCTTTGGCTCCAAAAAGCCACATTTTTACAAAACTTTTAACCTTTCATGCTTAGCAAACATGTTGCTTGTGGTGTTTTTCACTTAATTCTATGGTTTTTATATATATATTTTTTCCGAGTGCTCAGTTCATCCCACAACAATACATTATTGGGTTCGCACCAGGAGCGTAGTCTGCCTGTTGCTAACCTCTGTTTTGAAAGTATCAACACTTATTTGAAAGGAACACAGTTTGTCAAACATTACGCTTTTGCATGAAATTAACAGAATCTAGGTCAAAACAGTTTATATAAAGAGGAAATGAAAACAATGGTAATGCTCATTTTAACATTAACCTTATATAAATGCTCAGTTATTTCCTCTACTGGATTTCACATGACACAGGAATTTGCAGTCAGACGTCATATAGCAATTTAGTCCCCTATGACGGTACACTTTTATCAGTAGTTCTCTGATCACTCAAGGCTGAACTCCAAACTAAATATAGCACTATCTAAAAAATAATTGATAAAAAAAGTAAATGAATGAAAGAACAGCTATTAATTCCATCCTTCTCACGTATAGTTTGTATGAAGTGCATATTATAGGTCAATATTTAACACACTTTTTTAGATATTGGTCATAACAAACATTGGGAAATTGTTTTATTTTTTTGACAAAGTGCTCCATGTATAAAAATGAATTAATTAAATTACTAAATAACAAAAATATTAAGTTTTTTCTAATCCAAGCTTCATTGTATATGTTGACACTGATCAGCTGGACAAATGAAATGCACAACATTTGTTTTGCTTTGGTTCATTGTTTATTGATTGGACAGTCCACATACTGATACTGGATCAATGTGCCATTCGTACAGATTTAAAAACTGACCTCAATTTGATGACAGAATATTTTATAAAGTCTGGCTCTTATGTTAAGGAACAATTCCTGAACTGAATCTATAAATCTCTCACTAAACATTTTACTCCATTACAGGATTTTGGCAACTATATAAATGTACCTGAAACATTGTAGATACGTTTAACAGAAGCATGCTCTATTGCTGAGATTTTTCAGTAATCTTCCATGAAATGACACCTGACATAATGAGATAATTAAATTGGGCAACATTGATATAACATCATAAAACCATTTCCCTGTTCCCAAACAACAGCATGTTCCAGTAAGGAAAAAGTTCATTCATAAGAGAAGAGGCTCTTTTAGAAAACAGCTTTAGTAAATGTTTTCAGAATTACGTTACATAAAACACCAGCATGTGATTTCAGCCACTGCAGATAAAACACTTCAAGCTGACACAAGGTTATTTTAGGCTATAGTGCAATATATTTGCATAGCATGTACACAATGATTGGAAATAGTTCTGAACCAAAGTAATCATTAAAAAGTGAAACAAAGTGCGAAGGAATACAGATTATGACTAAACACTGTAATGTAATTCAATGTAATATTTATTTGACTTTAATGCAAGACTGGTCAAAATAACAATACAAATGTCAGTAAAGTAGTTTTGGAGTTATTACATTAGCATTATTGTATCAGCAAATGTAGAAGCCAATCAGCTTTCTTTTATGCAAATCTATATCATTGGTTTCTCATAATTCCGTATCTCGTGATTTATAAAAAATTACTTCTGGCAAATTAAACAATTCCTTATTCAGTTTAGAAGTATTTTTTTAAGGGTTTGGTTGGCTGAATTATGACCTGGTTCTTGATTTCATATAACAGGATGGCATTAACCTAGTTAAATTGATATGATGATATTAATCATTATTTTTATGAGAGAGAGAAGTGAATACTTCACAACCCAAGAAACATTTATAAAGTAGTTTACCAGCAGATCACACATCATACATCATGTTTGTTCCCTTTATCCACATTCCCAATTAATACTCTTGCCCCAAATAATAAGTAGCATAACATGAATCAGATGAACATGAGAATTTTTAACCACGGTGTGGTCTAAATTTCAGATCATACAGAGTTCAGACATGCACAGCAGTTACATTCAGAGTCCACAAGGCGGCGTAACAGGTTTAAAGATATATAGTAGGAACAGACTGAAACGTCAGATAAAGCTGAATTTATTTTGGACATGCTGTATCTCAGAACAATAAGTATTTAATTTTTATTTCTTTTTTATTTTCTTTTTTGGGGGATTTGGGGGCATTAATTTCCTACATACACTCTTCATCAGTGACTTGACCTGATTCAGCAACCATGTACAATACATTTACATGAATCTTTGGCTTTACAATCTAAATATGACCTCCAATTATAAGATTCTAGAGCTTAAAAACCGCCAGGCTGCTCTTGTGTAACACTCTTCATTGGCTTATGGAGCACGATCCTGTATGATGATGGGACTATCTAATCTCTTCTGGCTCAGTGGTTCTCATCTGGTGTGTTGCAAGGTGGTATGGGCTGCTTAAATATGAAACCCATCCAGTGTTTCTCGTAAACACTCTTGAACTTAAATTATTTCTTTGCTCTATAATACATAGTTTGGGAGCTTTTCAGAGTATGGCTTCCTAACAAAAATTAATATAAACAATAATATACAATGTCATAATATGATGGATTTAATAAAAATTAAATTAAAAATAAAAAAAGATTTGGCGTATCATATCTCAGAATAGACTGAGAAGAAGAATCCCTATGAACAAAAAGAAAATCAGAACAGGAAGAATTCCAAGCTGTCAACTTGAACAGGTGTCCCAGCAAAAGAGGACATGTCTTTAGTGGGATCACTGAATGGAAAGGTTGAGTTTGTTTACATGTTTGGAGTTTGAAAGCAACTAGCTCTGCTAAACCAGTGTCCTACAACCATTTAACATAAGTTTTATGTAGATTTAAGCACATAAAGACTGTCTGTACAAAATTATGACTCCCTAAGCACATTAATCACAGCCTAATTAAATCCGATAATAATATTATTATTATTCTATTATTGTAGCCTTTTAGACCTGATACATTTAAATTCGTTTCCTTTTTAATGCAAATTAATGTTGCATTTGGGTCTTGGACTTAATGAAAAAAACTAAAACAAATGGTGAACCTGAGGTAAGATCAGCTGAGAACCACTGTGCCTTAATACGTTTTTTGTAGTGTACAACCCTGTGTGTGTGTGTGTGTGTGTGTGTGTGTGTGTGTGTGTGTGTGTGTGTGTGTGTGTGTGTGCGTACATGAACTATACACTTACACTATACACTTTGGCCTATCAGTAGAGCGTGTCTGTGTTGAGCTCGGTATGTGTGCACTTGTGTTTGGGTGAAAAAGCAATCATTAACACGAGCAGCCATTTTGGTTGGTAGGGGGCATGTCCTCTAGGCTGGGCCCTTTGTGATTGGCCAGCGGGCTTGGCTGTCCATCCAGGCTCTCGTTCATCTTGTCGCAGATGATGTCAACGAGCCGCTCGAAGACCTGCTTTACATTGATGTTGTCTTTTGCGCTCGCCTCAAAGAACTGGAACCCTGGACACACAAATATACACACACAAGCACAAATATGTATATGTATATATTCTAAAAGGCAGGTCCGATGAATGAAGGGCATTTATCTTCCTCTTTGTTTGTCATACAGGAACGTATTTAAAATACATTATTTGTCGGATATCACACAACTGTCTATGATGGTGGTAAGAATATCTGATGAATCATCTCTCAATAAACCTAAAACTCCTCTTGGCTTAGACTCTCGCCTCATCAGCAGTATTTTCTTTCTTAGTCATGGAGCACAACCACTCCTTTGCCAAACAGAACTCCGCAATGCAGGCAAGTAAAAGAAAAAAAAAACCGAGAGAGAGAGAGAGAGAGAGAGAGAGAGAGAGACAGAGAGAGAAAAAGACAGGGAGGAAAAGAGAGAATGAGAGGGATAGAGAGTGTTTTTAATATACTGCATGAAAGGAAGCATATTGCATTTCCGATTTTTGAGCAGGAAACTGATTCTTTCATCTATCTTGACATAATGGGTTTTGTGTGTGTGTGTGTGTGTGTGTGTGTGTGTGTGTGTGTGTGTGTGTGTGTGTGTGTGTGTGTGTGTGTGAATGTGTGTGGTGGTCTGATTTTATATGACTTACTCATGTGTGAACACAGAAAGGCCTTTTCTGTGTTGCTGTAGGAAACTCACCTAACTCATTAGCTAATCTCTGTCCATCTTCCGTGGCCACCAGTCTGTCGTCCTCCAGGTCGCACTTATTTCCAACCAGAATAACTTGAGCATTGTCCCATGAGTATGTCTTAATCTGAGTTGCCCTGAGACATGTGCACATGTATAAATAACAAAATCTATGCACTGAAATTATGTCAAATATTTCACAGTATGATATAAATTATGATGTGTGTAAAGCAGTTTGCTTTTTTTACTGTGCTCCAGTAGAACTGACAAATACTAAAGCCGCACCTCCTTCAGTGGCACTGATGATATCTATACTTTCTCGTACTTTATATTCAAAAGAACACCTGCTTGTAAAACATACCCTCTTCAAAATCTTGCACATTAATATGGAGATGGTGCACCTTTGCTGATATTATAACCTCCTCTCTTCTCCAAGGATATACCTTATATTTTGGATGGTGACTATGGAGATTTGCCCATTCATTTACAAGAGAATCAGTGAAATCAGGTACTAGGTACGGTGTTACATTTTATCCTGAAGGTGTTTAGTGTGGTTAAGGTCAGGGAAAATGTAATATTGCAGCATACATGGACATTCTACATAATCTTCTGCAACAGTTTGGGAAAATATGTGATGGTCAGGTTTCTACTTGCTTTATCCATATAATGTAGCAGTAATGAAATCAGTGTTTGCAATAAGATCATATAAATGGACTTACCAATCCTGTACAGCATAGAAAGACTCCTGGTTGGTTATGTCGTACATGAGCAGAAAGCCCATGGCTCCTCTGTAGTAGGCCGTCGTGATGGTGCGATATCTCTCCTGGCCTGCAGTGTCCTAAAAGCAGTCAACACACAGACGCAACTGAAGACACGTTATGTGTACTGTGATAAGCTGTACTGTTATATATACTGACACCACATAAACACTATTAAGCACTTATAAATCCTATAAGGCTTGATGTAAAAGGGTGTCCTAATTCCTAAGAGGTAAAAACCAAGCGAATCAATTGAAGGTATAAAGGTATGTCTTGAAACTCAAAATACAAACAAATACAAAACCTCCTTTTAGTTGTTCCATCCAAAGGCATGTACTCAAAGCAGATGATTAATAAAGGAAAAGAAAGAGCTTTCTGATTAACCAGGCAACATGATTCACATTCATGTGGAGATGTTCCCTGTCCTGATCAGTCAAAAGTCCACATTTTTTAAAGTTTTATTTAGCTTCAATACCATTATAAGATATTGTTTTTTTCTAAACAGACTTTTTTTTGCCAACTGCTGGAAAATAGAATATGGTGGGACATAGTCCCATTTAAAAACTACTGCATTTAATGCAAAAATGTATTGCATTAATTAGCAAAGGTTGAGACACTCCTGACATTATTATACTTTATGGACACAAATGTATAGGATGTCTTTGAATGCAGTAGCATTAACCTTTCCCTTCACTGGAATAAAGAGGTCCAAACCCGTTCCAGTACAACAATGTCCCTGTGCACAAAGCCAGCTCCTTTAAGATGTTGACCTCAACCCTATTGAACACCTTTGGGATGATTTGAAACACTGACTGCACCTCAAGACTCCTCGCCTCCTACATTACTACCTGACTTTACTAACTCCCTTTTGGCTAAATGAACGCATTTCTTCACAAGCACACTCCAACATCTATTGTAAAATCTTCTTCCCAAGAGAGATGAGGTTATTTTAAAAGTTAATGGGGACTACATGTAGAAAGAAGAACATACCCAATATTATGGTGCAATACTTCTGGGTTTTGGGACTATCACAATGTTTATTATTTCAGGAAACAATGTGAGATTATAATTCAGTCAGGAAAAAAAAAACCAAGTATTTTATATAGCTCTACCCCAGATATAAACTCTGAAGCTTATCAAAACACACTGAT
The DNA here is from genome assembly GCA_024362625.1 of Silurus asotus. NCBI lineage: Eukaryota > Metazoa > Chordata > Actinopteri > Siluriformes > Siluridae > Silurus > Silurus asotus. Next base: position 1,036,708 of record MU551695.1, on the reverse strand, counting down.
TGTTTTGGCTAAGACATGTTGAGAGAAATTACAGTTTGAACAGCTGGAGTGAAGAAATTCATCACAATTTCCTACCATACTTTTGCACTAATAATGTGGTAGAAAAATTCTTCTAATCTGAACACTATAAAAGAGATTTATTAAACATTCACATTATGAAACAGATACTTTAACACCACACATGAGCAAATTGTGCGTTTGCTGTTTTTGATGTTTTGCTGCTTTGTTGTATATCATTCTATATCAACATTGATAACCATAATGATGCAAAAACAGGATGTCCAACTACATGGTATAAAGACGCGTGAATGGTTGCAACTTTATAGGGATATTTGATCCAAAATATAGGTGAAAGGATTGATATAATGCTAGGAAAATCACTTTCAAATGAAAACTTAGGAAGAAAGAAATACTTATTTGCATAATATTGTATATAATAAAAAATTTAGCAAATATTTACTATTCTTTTGCAACATTTTTTTTGCAATAATTTAGTTTAAGTTCAATTCTATTTATTTATATATAGCAGTTTTAACAATGAATGCCAACACCTAAGAGGCTTTGCCAATATAAATAAATTACAAATTTAAATTTTAAACTAATAGACTATAGAAAAAAGTCTATAATTTTATCAAAGTGAAAAATGAGCGAGCGAGCGGTGACAGAGGCAAAGAAAAACTCCCTCAGATAGTATAAGGAAGAAACCTTGAGAAAAATCAGATTCAATAGGGAACCCATTTTAATCATAGGCCTAACACAACGTCCATTCATTATAGTTCAATTATTGTTATAGTTGATTGTTAAGTTGAACTGTTTACTGATTGTTGAGTTGAACTATTTACTGATTGTTGAGTTGAACTGCTTCTTGGGTTAAAGAAAGAACCCTCCACAGGAACCTGATGGATTTTTAGCGTGATTTTAGAATAAACTATCAAAAAATAATAAACTAATTGTGTCTAACACCATTGGTCTCATAAGATAGAGCTTAAGACAAAGTGATAAAGAATGGGCATTTATTTCACACCATTTTTCATACTATGTTAAGCAAACATATGAATGAAATTTGTGGAAAAAATAAAAAAGAAATGGAAAAAGACCAGAGAAACAGAAAGAGATGCCAGAGATTTCTCATCAGATATCGTCTAAAGCTCTTTACAAGTTTACGTTGCTTTATGGTAGAATATTGTGCTCAGTTTCTGCAGGTATGATTGACATCAGTTACAAAAAAAAGTTCAAACACACTCCAGAGCAACAACTCTAGCATCATCGTAGTAACCAGGCAACTCCTGATTAGTCTCTGTGATATTGTAAAGCTGTAGACCTTACAGATGCTGTGTGTGTGCTTGTGTGACTGGAAAAGCATTAATGGTTGGCTTGCAGACAAAAGACCACCATCCCCTTCTTTCAACAGAGATAAGCTCAACCAGCTGTTTATACAAACACACACACACATGCAGACACAGACACAAACAGATACACACAGACACGTTTAAACTCACGTTAACCAGCAAACAGAAACCAGAACACGTTTATCTCTTTATTCGTCTATGTGTTTGTATACATTTACATGTTTTATAAAAGGAACATGTATAGTGCATATGGAACATTTTTACAGCGCGTCACTTTTTACACAATTTGGTATGTTACATCTTATTCCAAAATGTATTAAATTCATTATTTTCACCAAAATTAAAAAATAAATACACCATAATGACAACTTAAAAGAAGTGTGTTTGAATCTTTGCAAATGTATTAAAAAGAAAAAAGTAAAAAAACAACAATTGCACATCAGTATTCACAGCCTTTGCATTGTTGAAGCACCTTTGGCACCAATTACAGCCTCGCTTGTTTTTGAGTATGATGCTACAAGCTTGGCACAACTATTTTTGGGCAATTTCTCCCATTCTTTTTTGCAGAACCTCTCAAGCTCAATCCGGTTGGTTGGGAGTATTGTTGAACAAACATTTTGAGAAACTTAAGGTCATTTACAAAATTGTCCCGTAGCCACTCCTTTGATATATTGGTAGTGTATTTAAGGTCAGTGTCCTGCTGGATGACGAACCAGAAGATGAAGTATGAGGTCCAGAGAGCTCCGGTTCAGGTTTTCATCAAGGATTTCTATGTACAATGCTGCATTTAACTTTCCCTTAATCCTGACTAGTCTCCCAGTTCCTGCTGCAGAAAAACATACCCACAGTGTGATTCTGCCACCACAATGCTTCACTGTAGGGATGGTATTGGCCAGGTGATAAGGAGTGCCTGCTTTCCTCCAGACATAAAGCTTGGTGTTCAGGCCAAGAGTTTAATCTTTGTTTATCATGGGCTGAGAGTCCTTCAGGTGCCTTTTGGCAAACTATAGGCTTTTTACTGAGGAGTTGCTTCCGTCTGGCCACTCTACAGGCCTGATTGGTGGAGTGCTGCAGAGATGGTTGTTGATCTGGAAGGTTCTCCTCCATCCACAAAGAAATGCTAATACTCTTACAGAGTGACCATTGGGTTCTTGGTCACTGCTGTATCTCAGGCCCTTCTCCCCCCATTGCTCAGTTTGGCCAGGTGGCCCACTCTAGGAGGAGTCCTGGTGGTTTCGAACTTCTTCCATTTACCGATGATGGAGGCCACTTTGCTCATTGGGACATTAAATGCTGCATTAATATTTCTGTGCCCTTCCCCAGATCTGTGCCTCAATACAACCCTGTCTCTAAGGTCTACAGACAATTCTTTGAACTTCATGGCTTGGGTCAAATAGACAGGTGCGTGCCTTTCCAAATCATGTCCAATCAACCACAGGTGGACTTATTTGTAGAAACATCTCATGGATGATCAGTGGAAACAGAATGCACCTGAATTTATTTTGAGTGTCATGGCAAAGGCTGTGAATACTTATGTACATGTGATTTTTGTCACTTTTCGAACACACTTCTTTCACATTGTCATTATAGGGTATTTGATTATTTTCGACAAAAGGACAAAAGCTGCAGAGTAAACTTCAGTAAAATAACATCAGAGGTGTGTGGATGTCAGTGGGGTGGGTGGGGGGTTTTGTGCTTGAGGGGCAGCCTGGACAGAGCCAACGAGCTAATTTGCATTAAAACAGAGTTAGCACTGGACCCCCGGCTGGGCCGTTCCACACAGGGGCAGTCTTTACACCCTCAAATCAACACCCACATCACCATTATCAGCAACTCCTGAGCACCTCTGCTTACAACCCCCAGCTCAATCCTCAACTGAAACCAGCACACCACCCTCACTGACTGTGATAGCTAGCCAGGTGAGGAGACAGCTGGAAAAACTCAACCAAAACAAGGCTGCAGGCCCTGATGTTATTAGCCCCAGGATCCTAAATTATTGTGCTGATCAGCTGTCTGGTATCCTGCAATACATTTTCAACCTTAGTCTATGCATAAAAAAAATGCATCAGACTAAGTATCAGTACTATTGTGTATCAATAGTGCTGAAACTTAGTACTGACAAAATGTATCAGTACTATTGAAAGCATCCTGCATAGTAACGGTCAGATCCTTCAATGTACGCAGCATGAAGGTGGTAATTTTTTATCAGTCTGTTGTGGCAAGTGCCCTTTAAAATGCTGTGATCTGCTGGGGGAGCAGCATCAGTGCCAGGGATGCAGGCAAGATCAACAAAATCATCTGCAAGGCCAAATACAAACTGGACACAAACAGGACAGGTTGGAGACAGTGGGGGACAACAGGTCACTTAACAAACTCCCATACAGATGCAGAGGAGTTGATTCTCCAACAGACTGATTCAGCTTCGCTGTCACAAAGAACGCTTCAGGAAATCATTCCTACCGTATGCCATCGCACTGTGTGATGACTATTACTCTTTAGGTAATAGATGTTAATTGCAACTTATATAAATGTCCAATTATTCGCTGTCACTTTGACACACACATACAATAACAATTGGCAGATTTTATTCTTTTTCTTTCTTTCTTTTTGAATTGCCAGTTGGACTCTGTTTTTTATGTAGCATCATCTTTCAATGAACTCTCTTTCGGCTTCTCCCGTTAGGGGTCGCCACAGCGGACCATCTGCATGTTTGATTTGGCACATGTTTTTACGCTGGATGCCCTTTCTAACGAAACCCTCCCTATTTATCTGGGCTTGAAACCGGCACTAAGGCTTGTGCAACCCTAATGGCTGGGGTTGGTTCCCTGACCAGGGATCGAACCCAGGCTGCAGCGGTGAGAGCACCGCATCCTAACCACTAGACCACCAGGGAACCTGTAGCATCATCTTTTAATATTGTATATATTTATATAATCATAATTTAACAAAGAAACATAATGTAACAAAACCAAATGTAGTTGCATTCTGTAACATTTTCTAGGGGCCTTTCGGGAACAAGCAAAATTACTTTGCTTTTTTTAAACATTTGCAGCTTAAATTTCAATCACATGAAGAAATAAATACAGAATCTCACTTTATTTTTCTCTGCTCTGTTTATTTGGCAACTTGGTCAAACTTACATTGAGTTGTCTATCAGGAAACGTTGTATCTTAAACAGTATTTTAGATTTTATTAGCAAAAATATTACATTTAAAACAGGCTTATTTGAATGCAATAGCAAATACTCTTTATTATACCCCAGTATTGTGTTATACTATATATATTTTGTCCATCTAACATGCCTGTTGGATGTTTCATTGGCAATACTGAGGTGCCAGTTCCAATAGCACTTCCTCCTTCATTGCACTGCCTCACTTTATTATTTGCACTGCCTCACTTACTTTATTATTTGCACTGCCTCACTTTACATGCCTTGTGCAAACTGTATAGTTAAATGCTTTATCTTAATTTATTTTATTTTCCTAGTTTTATATAGTTTTTATTTATTATTTTGATAGATTCTGATTATAAGGGAGTTGTTAGTCTGTACAACTTGTTTAGACGGAATTCCTAGCTTAGAAGAACTATACGACAAGTTTAGCAAAAATAGATAAATCAAATGAAAAAGTGTAAATGAATGTAAATGAAATTGCCATGTTGAAGGAAATAAAGTATATTTGCCCACATATTTACAGACAAAACTGTTTCCATTATTAGCCCTGCAGTCTTTCTTTCCAGTATAACATCCAGTGTTTGTTTTTCTAGTGTTATTTTAAATCTGGTCAAAACTGAGGAATGGCACTGGTAGTTCAGTCTAAAGTCCCAGGTGAAATTACACGCTCCAAATATATAAGTGCGATTAAATATTATCAGTCATGTTACATGTAGTGTAATGTGTAATTTGCAGTGTTTACTTTCTTCTACAATACTGCAGTCAATCCCAAGTCAAACTAAATTCTTCCTTTAAAATGTCTCCTCCCTTAAGTAAACTAAAAGCACACACACACACACACACACACACACACACACACACTTATGTGTAAGCACCCACATTAGGTGAGTAAGCAGAAAGAAATACAAGTAAATTCACTTCCCTGTCAAATGTGGATTATATATAAACACTGTAGCCACGCATGAGCTAATATCATTAGAAAGCTCTAAAAGGTTACACACACTATGCAGAAAGACCCTCCCAAAATCTCTGGATACTCCACACCCTTAACACTAGTCATATCTGAGTCATAAGAGTATCATTTCATAAGAGTAACAATCATTAAGATTAGAGATCATTAAGGGGGTACTGTCTGTGTGGAGCTTCATGTTTTCGCCGAAAAACAGACCAGTTGTTGGACTGGAACATTGTTGCAAGGTGTGCATTAATGTATGAATGTGGATGTGTGTGTGAGAGTAGGCATGGTGTCCTGCATTTGACTGGCATCCCATTTAGGGTGTGGAAAGGGGCAGGGTCTGGGTCTACTGCAAGCCCGACCAGAATAACGCAATAACTGAAGATTCATTAATTAATTAACAAACCAACAACTACTTACATTTAAACAGATATGCTGTTTTTCTGATGGGTATTGTTCATTTTTTTCACAGTTTTAATAAGAAATTGTAGTAGCTAATATGTTTGCTGTACCGTGTGTATTGTATCTAAAATATAATGCTTTCTGAAGCAGGTCAGGTTGTAATTAGATTTACATATGCAGGTGGCTTATAGCTGGAACTGTGATACTGTGCCCCAAATTAACAGTGTTTAGAAGCTCATGTGTTAGCTATTGTGTTTTGGGGTTACTATGGCTAATATTCTTATTTCTTCAGAAAATTTACATAAAAATTATTTAAAAAAAATTTCCAAAAGCATGTTTCATCTCTGGGTCTCAGTCTCTGAAAAGAACTGCATCATTAAATTAGGGTCGATGTTTCTGCTAGAGTATGATTATATGAGTCTGCACATTAAAGTGCACTACCACATAGAGCACTCTAGGCCAGTTTCACTCAACAGCTCAAGGCTGTCTCACTGTTTTCATTTAATCAGCCACACCAGGTTTCCTTCCTGCTGCACAGAGGAGCTGTAGGCTAGATATGCTATTTCATGCTGCTCGGAAATCAGGCCTTTTGTTTTGGTGGGTTGATGAGAACATGGGAACACAACATACGAGCAAAAGGTGTGTTATGGTCACTCATGGATTTCACTCGATCACACTTTGATACATAAACATGGCAAATGTATAGAAAACACAAGAAGTGGAACAAAATCAGATGTAACAAATTGTCTGTAAATGTATACCCTGTAGGCTGTTGAGTTGCTAGCTAGTAATCTACCTAATGTACAGAAACAATTGCAAAACGTCTAAAGTATTGTTAAGATCAACAATATGAGCATTGACCTAAACTAGCTAATTTAGTTGATTCATAAACCAGCATTAGCTTCCCCTCTCTATCTTGCTGTGAGTGAGTGAGTGAACAGTTTGTATGCCAGTAAATATAATGTCAGTTATGCTTCGTTTTACCCAAACAAAGCATCATTGAATGTAAGCAAAAAATATTACTTCAGGCCATTCATTCTAACCCCTGAAAGTACTGTTAAACATTAGCTCAAATAGCAGGTTAACAATTTAGTGCATTTAATGTTGATATCTGCCATTTATGCTGTTTGTGTGGCATTATTATAGGTATATAACATTGCTGAATTGCAGTAACAGCATTAAAGAAAGAAATCTTATTTACTTCAAATATTTTATATATTGTGAGATCACAGTAACTGAAAAATAATTCAGAGAATTCTGCATAAATTTGATTGACGATACGATACATGAGTGTGTATTACCCTTTAAATCCCCCATACTGATTAAAGGAATTGTACATACTGCATTAATGTGCAAATAAATGCCTGTGCCTGTATTCCAAACACAGTTGATATCATTGATCATTAATTATCAGGTCCTAATGAGTTCAGTAGTTTTCTCGACCACATTAAATTTACAACATGTGGGTCTTATAGAATGTATAGAATGAGATCAAGAGCATTTACAACACATTACTGCACTGATGAAGCCTTGGCTATACTCACACAATAAATATGTTAAATAATTCATTGACCTCAGTAGACCAATTTTCCTTTTGGGTATTGATTACATTAGTGATTCAGTGCACACATACGGACAGTCCAATAAGGATTTCTTGCAGCCAGAAGCACTAATATCCGGACCAGACAGTCTAAAACACTGCAGAGAAGCAGTGACTGCTATTTGTCTTTGTAGCTGTTTCGCTTTATTACTGAGACTGACTGAACGTAGCCGTGTCCCATTTAGAGATTACTTTCCAAATCTGCAAAGTCACTCCCATTCTAGTGTTTATCTTTTCACACCAATTACCCTTTCAGAGATCATACAAGTTGTGTATTTTCTTAGAACATAATGTGAGAGCAACAGTAACGCCCTCTATTCCATAGTGTATATTTGTAAATGAAAGTGGCTCAGTGCTTTTAGTTAATGACAGATGGTTTGGGGGAGGAGAAAATGAAATATGATCTAGCCTTATTGGTTATATAATAATTAATAATTATAATTTTAATGCATGAGTAATTAAGAGGTTTGCATTTTAAGTGATTGATACCGATGTGTGGATTATAGCGACCAGGATATTTTATGTTAGCGCAGCATTAATGACAGAATCAGGAAACACCTAAACGCTGACCATTACAATCCCATTTCTTTATTAGCCAACAGAATTCAACTGATCAAGGGCATGAGAGTAAATTTTGATATCCTTACTTAAGAAAACTGTGGATTTGAGGAAACTGATATATGATGTGTTTGTGGTTGGTAATGTATGAAATATGCCCTAATGATTTACTATAACAGTTGTAATTTGATACAATATACTTTATATAAAGTGTGTGTTATAAGAAAAAAGTAGTAGCTTTGAGGACTGGAAAGCCATGCCTCCTTTACTGGGAATAACAGACACAAAGGCAATACCTCCTTGGACTTACAGATAGAGAGGCCACACCTCCTTCACTGGAACTGAGAGGCCACGCCTTCATACGTAGGACTTACAGACAGAAAATCAATGCATTTTTTACTGAGAAAGAACAAAGACACAAAAGGCTCCATAGAATTAAAATGAGAGGCCACACCTCCTTGTTTAAAACTTGTGGATTAAGAAAGCCACACCCCCTACACTAAGACTTATAGATAAAGAAGCCACACCTCTGCCACTGGGAGTGATATACTGACAGAAGCCACGCCTCTCACACTAACACTTACATTTCCAGCAGCCACAACTCCTTGACTAGGACTGACAGAGGCCACAATTCCATATTCAGGATTGAATTTAAAGATTGCAAAAAAGCAACAAATGAAATTACACGAATCCTTTGTAATTGGAAACTGCTATAAAAAACATTACTCTAATAACATAAGATCTGAAAGTGTGGTATCAGATTTTACCATCACAATCACTGAACAGCTAATAAAAGTCAAACTGAGACCGTAAATTGTGGTGTTGTTTCTTCAAGCTTAGTCCATCAATAAATTGTGGGCAATACAGTACATTCCATTATTTCCACTTACCCAGATCTGGAGTTTGATGCGTTTCTCATTTCGGTATACGGTTTTGACTTTGAAGTCGATGCCGACGGTGCTGACGAACGCAGGGGTAAAAGAGTCATCTGCGTAGCGGAACAGGAAGCTTGTCTTTCCAACACTGCTGTTACCAATAATAAGTAGTTTGAACATGTAGTCAAAATTCTGGTCAGCTGCATCCTTCTGCACCTGTGTCTGCTGCCGGGGGTCACTCACTGACGCCATCTACAAGATCCAAGGTCAGGGAATTAGCAATATAATTAAGGTGTGACTTTATACCCTGAGAAGATTAAGTTTTACTCTTAGCAATGTCCTATGCCAGTGTATACGGTGGTATCCTTTCCCTTCCCCAAAAAACTTTGTATTTCGCTCCTTATTTTCATAATATATTTTTTTTTATATTAATAATTGATGCTGATCACAGTGGAAGACAAATTTTGTGATGAATCTGTAACTATCTTTGTCAAGTCACACATTACAAGTTACAAATCAGCATGTGAAACTTTTTTTTTTTTTTTTTTTTATTGGCAACCTTTAAAAAAAATAAAAATAAAACAAAATTTAATTAGTTTTTGAGATTTGCCAGAGATTTTTTTAGATTTGTCAGACATTGATTGTACGGTCACTTTATCCAGAGTGACCTTACAATTAACTTATTTATACCACTGGGCAGCTAAGGGTTAGGGGCTTTGCTTAATTGTGCAAGAATGCCAGCTTGGTGGTGTTGGGATTTAAACTTGCAACCGTTTGATCCTACATCTTAATCATTGAGATACCACTTTCCCTTTCTAACTCATTAGTTGTACCCTATATTGTCAACTTGGGTGAACTGAGTCAAGTCAGGAGACACAGTATTTAGTCCCACTACATGCATATGTATGGAATGGCAATTAAAATCTTTACTTGTCCAAACTTGACATGAGCCACCCAGTGCGTCCTATTTGTTTTGTTCTTCTACTCGTTTTCACTTCCACTTCACTCCTCTCGGTTATCTTGATCTCGATCTTTTTGTATTTCTTTTCCTCCATGACTATCACTTGCTTAAAACTACGTAATCAGAGATGCTGAGTGTGTTTTTCCCCCGAATGGACTTGTTTCTGTAAACACCAAATCAGCACAAACCATCCGGACCAAAATCGAGCCAGCGTACTGTCAGCAAACCCTTTCATCTAATCATCTATCTTTCTCTGTAGATGCCAAATTCTGGGAATAATAGTATAGCCATACCTAAAATCTCCTCAATCATTGAAACAGCTTAAGTCAGTGGAAATACTGAAAATATGTTTCATCTTTTTAATACATTATTATGATTCATGCATTGATCCTGGTCAAAACACAACACCCTTATATTTATATATATATATATATATAAAAGAATAGTTTTACATATTTGTTTATATACATTGATTTCTGGTTAGATGCTAACTGCATTTCATTGGACCTGTGCTTGTACTCTGCACAATGACAATTAAGTTGAATCTAATCTGGATCTAATCATTACTTGCCCACTGCCCTTAACACCCATCCACCTTGTTCATCACTTGCCCGATGACTTTAACAGCAATCAAAAGCGTTTATCACTTGCCCAATGCCTTTCAAAACCTATCCACTTCTTTTATCACTGATCCCATGCCTGTAATACCAATTTACCAACAATCATCAGTCCAACACAATCGCAAAACTGCACAACAGCAATCTAAAGCATTAAAACTTCTACAGCAATTAAATCTTAACACCTACCAAAAGCTCATCACCTGCTCAAACTCCGTCTCAAGACTTTAGAACCTGCCCAACATCTCAATACTAAACTTTAGCAATCAGACCAGTGTTTATATGTGTATAAATAGTAGCCTGAGGGAGTCAACAGGATCTGACACACCTTGCTGAAAGAAACAGTTGAGTTGGGCAAGCAATACGTTCACTAATACGTCAGGGACGTGTTGCAATACATTCTACAGTATATACTTTTTAAAGGGGAGGGCTGAAAAACTGAACTGGTTGTCTCTTTGTACTTGTCATATGACATTAAATATTGTGATTTTAGTTAAAAATGTATGATTTTTCCCCATTTTTTTTTTTCTTAATCCACAGGACTGAGCTGTTTTGCACAGGTCTCATTTATGCATAGGATCCAAAAGAACACATTGTGGGAGAGACACAAATCTAGACAGATGGACAGACAAACAGTCAGATAGATAGATAGATAGATAGATAGATAGATAGATGATGTACAATAGATAGATCATGTACATTAGATAAAAAATTTACATCCTAAAGCAATATATGTGGTAATGGTTAATCTATTTTCATGACACAAGAACAGGAATACAGTATCTGACAAGCAATTTTCGACACCTTGGATATTGGCCCGGTCTTTTTTGTCCAAAAACACCATGTTTTATGTGAAAAAAAGAAAATAAATGTACGGGTTTAATAGAGGGTTTGTATTAGGGGTAGAGCTGAAACAGCATTAATCATTTGCATTATTAATTGTGTCAATAGAAGATGTTTACAAAGGTAGTAAGCCAACAACGTGTGTGTGTGTGTGTGTGTGTGTGTGTGTTTTAAAGACTGACACTAGGCAGAACCCACACTGCTGGAGTGCTCCACACCCTTGATGGATCAAAAGTACAACGATTATTAATCAAACCTACATAATTACATGAAATGTAATAGTCTGAAAAGGTCTAAAGAGATCATTTATTTACAAACCGAAAGGAAATATGTCCAGTCCAGATGCGCAGAAGCTCCACATGGACTCAACAGGCTGTACAGTCCAGCTGCCATATGGAGCATCAGAACCATCTCCACCGAGATACAAACACGTGTTTAATTTGTGTTGATTAAACTCAAAACTTGTAACAACTTCACCCACCTTCTACAGCCGCTGTCAGCTCGGTCTGCTCCAAACTTAACTTCTTATTCTTTCCGTCAAGATGCGCTTCTCCTTCTTCTTCTCCTTCTACTGCACCGGCGCTCTTTCTGCTATCACTGCTTTTATTTTACTGCAACTACATTAAACACCGATCTAATTTAACTAATTAAATTAAAACGCACTAATAAACAAAAGCCAGCTTCCAAAAGCCGCTGTCTTTATTCCCTTTTACCTTGACACACTGTATCCTTCCACCTTCTACTGACGCCCAGTGATGGCCGTTCCCAGATCAGATGGTAGTCTAATCAGGGTTGCCAGATTCACTAGCACACAAACAATTTCACTCATTTCTCTCAACTCTAAATGTCGTTTCATCTTAACGTGTATTTTAGACTACATGCGAATTCGTAACTATTTCTTTTTGTATACGAAGCAGTGAAATTTCAGGAAAGTCTCTGTAAGTGAACACATACCTTCATTAAAGTGTGCAAACTCTCAATCTGGCAACGCTCCCCTCTATTCGAGATTTTCGTCCAGCCAATCAACCGGCAGAATAAGTGCTGATGCCCCACTAATGACCATTTTATTCATAAAATCGCAGATTTGAGAAGAATGCATTTGTGATATTCAGACTACTACAATTAAACTACTTACATACATTCTCATGCAACTTAGCCTGCTCTGATCCACACTGCATGGACAAAATGTGGCACACACCTGACCATTATACCCATGAAGAGTTCTACCTCTCTGAAGTGAGATGTTCAACAAGCACCTATGGACATAATGGTCGGGGTGCGCAAACTTTCGGTCAATATAGTACTATTTTGTCATTTGTTGCGTATAGAAAATAGATATAATGTCAATAATGTTGTTGAATATTATTTATGAAGAAACTGGCCTGATCCATTAAACAGTGGTGTGATGTTATAAAACATCTGCTTTTCAATTGTAGCTTTGATTAAACAAGAACTCAGTTTTAAACAATAAATTAAAAATGGCATCCTTGAAAACAACTCGCTACTCAGTTTGACAAATGATAATGTAGTCCAAATACATTTGAAAAATTAAATCAGCTGGATACAATTTTATTAAACACTCTATCTAATTTAAGGTCCCAGTTTCATGATTAAATAGCTGGGTTGAGCAATATAAATCCTGGCACACTTTTTCAGATGAAAAGACACTGAAGAACTGGAGGAGAATGTTTTGGCCCAAAGCCAGATTGAAGCCAATAAAAGCAGATTCATTATTATATAGATATTGCAGTTTAGTTCTCTCCTAACAGGATGCATTCTTACTGTTTACTCTATGCATCAGATTTTAAATACAATAAAATCCAATTTGTATTTAACATAAGTCTAATATCTCTAAAGTGGAACGTTACATAATTACAACAACAAACAACAGTAAAACAACCAAACTTCTCCATGTCCCAGAAATATTGAACTCATAGAACCATAACTAAATCTGTACCAAAACAATTATATTTAAATAAAACATCTGTAAAACTACAAACATATATATATATATATATATATATATATATATATATATACACGTATAAATAACCAAATTGAAATATTTTTCTTGAAAGCAACAACTGTAACAATTGAATGCAAATTAGATTTTGTTTTAAAGCAAACAAAATAAACAACATGTCAGAACCAGCTAACTCCAGCTACACATCTCTGCAGGGGGAAAGCAGTCCCTTCGCATTATTCACACTGTGTGGATGTGGTGGGTGTTTGGCCGGGTCACTGGCCTCCCACAGCTTGTTAAACTCCTCCTCATAAGGTTGAACAAGTTCCGGTTCCTCAGTCACAATCACATTCTCCTGGTTGCTCTGCACCGCTGTCATGGTCCAGTTGAGGGAGCCAGTGATCAGCTTCCTGCTATCCAACAGGACAAATTTATGATGCATGTGCATAGTGATCGCCAGCTCGTGCCTCACACAGATACCTGAAATTACAATTAGAAGCGGTCCATAATTGTTCTGTGTATCTTACAGCTTCAACAATCTTTGTTACTTGAACACATGACCATCGCACCAATTCTCAAAACTGTTCCCACAAAGATTGTGCACAATTGTAAAGCATGTCTATAGAGTATAGAGTAGAATGTCCCACTAAACACTTTTGGATTGAACTGAAAACACCAAACACCAACTGTGGAATTTCTAGTACTAAAGCTAACAGATGTTAATCTTGTAGTTACCTCTCTTCAACTATTAGCTTGATCGTCTTGAATACATTTACAGTAATTTTTAAAACGATTCATTATTATTATTATTATTATTATTATACAGAATTATCAGCTTTTCTTTAGTCCTGTTGGATTTTTGGAATATATTTATTTGGACATTTTATGCAATACAGTATATATAATAAATGAATGAGATAAGTGAAAGGTCATGCCTTCCTTGCTGAATCAGCATCTACGAAAACATTAGTGTTAGAAGAAAAGCGGACGTCACCTGGGAAGATCGTACGGCTTACTATCATCATACACACAGTACATGACTGAACATGATCAGATGACGTGGTGGTATTATTACAGCCGTGTACGCCTCAGGTCTTTCTGACGCAGTCACTGCTGTCTGATACATTTTTTTACGGGTGGAAAAAAAGTGATATTTTCTTCTCAAAAGAAAAAAAAAAACCCATTAATTTAAGCACTACTATGTTTGATGCTTGCTAATTATATTGCTGATTATACTTTTATTTTTTAACAAAAGGCTGCACCCTTTTTTTAATTCATTGATACATTAGAGTGAACTCTTTGTTGTGTACAGTTTATGACGTCATTTAATAGGTCTGCTGTAATGTATAGATGTGACATATAAAGGCTATTCTATTCTTCTTCTACTATTCTAATGAAGCTGCTTCATGGAACAAGGTGGAACGAGCTCCCAGATGTTATCCAGGTGTCAGTGTTATTTATGAACCAATTAAATTGATGAATAAGCTTCCAGTAACCTTAGTATCATTAGTCACAGAGGTTTAGCAAGGTACAGAAAGTAACAGGACTTGCAAGGTACCTGCTTTGTCCTTACCTGCCTTGAGGAGGACGGCGATCTGAGAGCCTGTGATAGCCATGTATTCTCGATCTGTGAGCACTCGCACCCGCACACCCCGGCTGTGTAAGAGCAACACAGCCTGGCTCAGCTGGGTGTTGGAAAAGCAGAACATACAAAGGTCCAGTGATACACGTGCTGAAAGGAGGTGCTCCAGGAGTCTGGAGAATGATGTGTCCAAGCCATGAGGGAGGGGACACGGGCTGAAATAACAAACAGTGGTGAAAAAAAACTGCAGCACATACAGAACCACATACACTTCAACTCTATACAATTAAAATGTTACCAGGGATGAGTCCTGACAGGATTGTATAAGTGCTCCACACATGATGGCGGTGAAGGAAAGAAGAGAACTTCTTTCAGGAGCTGACGGGAAACTCGTCTGGGCCAGAGAGACCGCAACCAGTCCAACCCTTCCAGACCTAATACAACAGCCACTGCCCCGAGTCCGAGCATCTTTAATAGCTTCTTCAGAGACATTTCCCACTGCATTGACGGACGAGACATGGTGAAAGGAAGACGTCAAAGAGATATCAGGAATAACATTCTGA
Source organism: Silurus asotus (assembly GCA_024362625.1). NCBI lineage: Eukaryota > Metazoa > Chordata > Actinopteri > Siluriformes > Siluridae > Silurus > Silurus asotus. The sequence goes on along the minus strand of MU551695.1, from coordinate 1,021,268 downwards.
TTATTTTCACATGATTGCAGCAATGCCTTGCAAAATATTTGAAAACACATACATTAAATGTACTTGTCTGTCTTTTCCCTGACCTTCACACTTGTTTTTACTTTGGATTGATGTGAATGATTACTGCATTGACCAGAATCTCATTAGACTGTAAACACTAGTTTGGGAATCTCCATGTTGTTTTATTTATGAATGGATTGTGCTCTACATCCGGGTTTCACAAAGGCGCCAATTCAATTAACGCCCCATTTAAACACGTAAATTATCTTGTTGTACACTTGTGCAACTATAAATACGGTCTTATTTGATCGTAAATGCATTTTCTATTGTTTTTTCGAAACATTCAGAATGTTTAATTATGTTATAGCTAAAAGCTAGCTTACAGAATCAGATGCTAATAACCTGGAACCCCCCTATTAGACCATGTGACCTGCACAGGCATTTATAAAGCTGCAAAACTTCACTTTCAAATGCTAAATATAAACAATTAAATAATACAAGAGCTTACCAGTATTGTCCAAACTTAAAACGTCTGCACTAATACTTCTGCACTTTTACGCCACCTTTCTGAGCACTTTTTTAGACATACAGAAAATGAATCGATTCTTTTTTTGATCGAATCTTTTTGACCAAAAATGATTCGCCATCACAAACGACTCTTACGTAAAATGGTTTGCAGTCCAACTGGATTTAAAATATTCTTAAATATAAATTTCTATTTCCATGCAAATAATCAGCAAACATGTTGTTTCATAGACAAAATGAAATAAAACATATGTAGTTTGTATTTAGTATGCAATATGTGTCAAACTCAATCAGCCAGTATTTAGGCCAAGAGTCGAGTCGAAGTCCTAAGCTGTCCAACATTTAATAAACAAAAAGACCAACAGGATACAGAATAAAATGTAAAAAATAAATCAGTATCCTCTGCTCTTATGTACATTTGCCTGACCAAGATGTTTAACATGTTTTTTTGTTTTTTTAGTTCATTAATGTATTGCTCTGAATAGAGCGTTTAACAGCGCCCCCTACTGCTCCTGAAAGAGAATTGGCGATGCAATTTGCGCCATTTATGTGCTAATGCGGCCATAACTGTTAGCTAGATACGTGAAATACGTGAAATACGTGACACACACACACACACACACACACACACACACACACACACACACACACACACACCTCTTCTCTTTTAGTGTTTTTTCTTTATTTTTCTTTATTTATATTATTATATTATGAACATATCCAAACTAAAAGAACATATAGGGATTTATGTAGTAACCAAAAAAGTGTTAAATAATCTCTGAATTTTTTAAATAAAATGTAAAATAAAAAAAATACATAAATATGACATTTCTTGTCTCTTTAACATGCTTTAGACTATTATTTGTCTAGCGTGAGGGTGAGTACAGAGTCATTAGCCCTATTACTGCTACAACTACTGTACAAATCCATATTATGACAAGAAACAAGTAAAGGCCTCCATTAGTTATAAAATTAATGTCGATCATTCCAAAAAAATCTCAAGATCTTTAAATGTATTCCCAAGTTTAGTCTCCAAAACCATCACACTTTGATGAAAGAGGCTCTCATGAGGACTGTTCAATAGATTGAAGATAAGGAGCTACCTCTGCTGCAAAGGATGTTTATTAGAATTACCAGCCTCGAAACCAATGATTTACATAAATGCTACTTAGAGGTTAAGTGCCAGATTGTGATAGAAGAGTATCTGCAAGAGTGAATGGGAAAGTTTATAGGACTGTGGTGAGACCTGCGATGTTGTTTGGTTTAGAGACAGTGGCATTGAGTAAAAGACAGGAGGTGAAGCTGGAGGTAGCAGAGCTAAAGAATGTTGAGGTTTTCGTTGGGAGTGATGAGGATGGACAAGATCAGAAATGAGTTTATTAGAGGGACTGCACATGTTGGACGTTTTAGAGACAAGGTGAGCGAGGCGAGATTGAGACGGTTTGGACATGTGCAGTGGAGGGACATGGGGTATATCGGTAAGAGAATGCTGAGGAAGGAGCCACCAGGAAGGAGGAAAAGAAGAAGAACAAAGAGAAGGTTTCATTGATGTGGTGAAGGAAGACATCCAGGTAGTTGGTGTGACAGAGGCAGATGTAGAGTACAAGGGGTCAGGACATCTGTGGCGCCCCCTAATGGGAGAAGCCGAAAGAAGAAGAATAAGAGGTTAAGTGCCAGACATATTTCAACATCCACTCAGAGGAGACTACAGGGGTCAGGCCTTCATTTTTGAATTTCAGCAAAGAAACCATTATTTTAAAAGAATAACAAGCAGAAGAGATTTGCTTTTGGCCAAGAACCACAAGAAATTACAATTATATTAGTAGAAAACTGTTCTTTTGTCTGAAGAGTAAAAATTCACAATGTCTTTGTGCGGTTCCACTGTGCATGGAGGAAAAGGTGTGGTACAGTGGGGGTGATTTGCAGTTGTACTCTTGTGGTGCTTTGCTGGTGACTCTGTCACAATTGTGTACACACCAAACCAGCATGGCTGACACAGCATTTTGCAGCAACATGACATAATTTATTTTCCAACAGGACAATCACACCTCTAGCTTATGATTTTTTTAAGAAGGAGGACAATCACCCTATCTTAATCCAGTTAAGATGGTCTGGGATGAGTTGAAAGGAATGTTTCACAGCTAAGAGAATCACAAATCGCCACTAGGTGGAGCTCAACACGAAGCTTTCTCCAACCATGGTGTCCTACCATTGCAGGACATCCAGCCTCTCACAGACATGACCCAAATGTCCCCAACAGGACATATACACCAGAACTATACACAGTGTACCTGCAATAAATTGATTCGTTATTGATACTCAATATGTTTATTAGAATCATCATTAAATGCATTTCTAAACTAAAACGTGTGTGTGTGTGTGTGTGTGTGTGTCTGTTGAAGAACGTTACAGAATTGTATGTGTATATATATATATATATATATAACATACTATATTATAGCCTATACTATCGAACATGTAAGAACAACATAAGCGTGCATTTTTCCCATATGTACCATCTGCGTCCCAAATCGCACCCTTCAGCACTAGGTAGGACGCCTAAACCTGCTCTTCTTGAATAAACTAGGTCACCTTATCCTACGCTTGAACTGCAGATTGAACTGCGGATGCGCTCGTTCGCCGAAGCAGCACGCCTCCTGATTGGTCTGTTATGGGGTAACGCGGGGCGGGACTTAGAGCGCCGCTGCACAAGCTGATTGGTTGATTCCGAAATGTGGGCAGGGCAGGAAATTGGATGGTAGAAGCACGCCACAGTTTCCCTAAAGGGGAGAGAGAATGGGAGAAGGCGCATAGATGTGTCTGTAACGAATAACTGAAATATAAACAATAATATTATTGGTATAAATATAAAGAAAAAAAATTTACAGTAAAGAAGAACACGTGTCTGATTTACGGTTTAAGTGCTGAAACGTTTGGAAATTGTGATTTTTGGGGAAAAAAGTGACGATTGGTATAACAATTGGAGGATCCATTGGGTCGCATTCGGGTGAGTGTTATTATAGATTATAATTAAACGCGGTTTGTTTGTGATCATTGTAGGGAAAAGGGAAAAGATTGAGATTGTTTTTCTTTTTGGATGTTGATCTAATAGACAGAGTAGGATGGGAATCAGGAGGACTCACACGCCCTGCTGCAGATCCTCTGATTCTTCTAAGCTGGTATTGTCTCCACCGGTAATGAGAACACTATCCTGCGAGGGCAAATACTTATGCACAAGGGGCTGAAACATAGACAGAATATATATGATCTGTGACATTATATAATAATAAAGATTGAGAAGGTAAAATCTGTTTTAAAGAGTAATGCAGATATACTAGGAGCGCCTTGAGCTGTACAGTAGGTGTGCTGAAGCCAGAAGCCATCCTTTACTCTGTGTGTGTGTGTGTGTGTGTGTGTGTGTGTCCATGTTTTGGGGGGGTGAAAAAAATTAAGGGAAATGCTTAAGCAAAAATCCTATTCTAAAATCTTTTTTTTATACATTTCATGATGTTCTATTAGATGCATGACTAATCTCTTGGTGACAAATATGAGATGTCTGCCAGGTGCTTGCTTCATTGTCCACTTGATATTGGGTGTGTTCAAACTCACCCCCGGTGTCTGCCTGTGGACACACTCTCACGCACACACACACACACACACACACACACACACACACACACACACACACACACACGATTCCATTTCCTCTTATGGGTCATCTAAATACTCACAGTGATGCTCCACTATTATCAATGTATATGCAAATATTCTGGTCCTGCTTAGTTTGCATGTCTATGTCTGAGTTAAATGTGCCTCTTGTTATCCTGTCAGATGTTTTTCCTTCTGGAATGCACATTTAGATCCCCCACACTTTACCGCTACAGAATCGTTTTTAACCTCTCAGTAAGCTGATCAGCTGATTTGGGTGTGTGAGATCCTAAAATGTGCAGTGCGACACCAGGATCAGGGAACGAACACTGCCCAACATAGTGTACACTTCCGCCTGTAGAGTCACATCTACATAGTCTAGACCTACCCTGGATAGTATATTTATATACTGGTGGATGTGTAACATATTACACGGTTATACATCTTTAATGGTTTGTGTGTGAGATCAGTCGATTGATTTGTCAGACATGATTGTTAGTATGATATTCACATCGTCTCTTTAGGTTTGTCATTCATTCATATTTTGTGTCCTGTATTTGCATTTCAGTTCCATATCAAGTCACGCTAACCTCACATGTGCTTTTGGTTATTTAGATAATAGTTGTTTTGATTTAAAGAGCTCAAGAGTTGGTTTATTCTGACTAAGTAGCACTAAATATGTATTCGTCCATCAAAAACGCATCTTTTTTATTCTGCGTTTCAAAGTGATTACTATTCTTTATCTGCTACTGAATGAATGTGGTCATGTGATTTTCACAATTGCAAGTAATTGCTATGCCATTTTCAGTATTGGATATCTTAATGTCATGTTTTGCGCTTGTTTAGTATAGTAGCAAACAATTATAACCTGCTTTCCATCTTATAAATGTTCAAAAGTGCGACTCGAAAACTTGCAGTTCAATCACATGCTTTTGGTTTCTTGTCAAATTGAGTAATTTTTGGTGGCATCTGATGCATGCAAAGCTTTAACTTACACTACCTACATTATACTCCTCGGACAGTACCTGTATCATCACTGCTTACATTCCTCTGGCTTCTTTCACTTTTTGCATTGTTAGCTGAGAGATAACAGCTTGATGCTTTTCCTTCCTGGCGATTGGCTTTTGGCGTTTTGCAGTAAATAGTTGACTCAGTTTCTCAGGCCAGTGGTGTGGATCCTAACTTTATATAACAGAGGTAATAAAGCTGTTACCATCACACTGCACTGTGCCACAGGATGGATACTTGGCAGTGTGGTTTGATTGGCGTCTGCCTCAGTGTGTCTTGGCTGTAAGCAAACACAAGCTCAAGGTACAGTGTTTACCGGTGTGTTCGTCAGAAAATGGCCATTGCGCTCAACCGAGGTTACACAGGGTCAGTCATGTCATCAAGATCATGTGCAGTGTTAAGTGCTTTACTGACAGAGCTGTTCAATGTGTCCAGAGGCTGAATTTCACTTTGCATCCTGCTTAAGTTTGAGATGGGGAGGAAACACATAATGTCTGCCTCAGAGACCCCTCCTTTCCGACATACTCTGGTGCTGACATCCACACCGAGCTAAACGGAAAAGTCGACAGCAAGTAGTTTTCCTCCTCGGGAAATACCCACTGAGTCTTGAGCTGAACCGGACAGAGACGAGACAAATTTTTGTTGCTCTGAATAGTCTCTCAGACTTATTTACATGGTGTCTTGGTGGGAAGGTGCTGCTTTCAGCATGATATGAGCATGGGGCTCGGGCTCATATTTACCTCGTTTTCCAAAGTTTGTAGCAATCAATTTAATAGTGTCATTGTGATCGCTCATATGCCTTCTTCTGACGAAAAGAAAATGTTCAGAAATGTTATTAATCTGTATAGCTAAGAAATAATACACTGTTGCTTGTGTGAGAACATGTAAATCTAGCACAGCATATGGGAATGTTATCACATGCCGTGTCAGGTAGTTGCAAAAATGCTGATGTACATGTGCAGCAACACAAATGGTCAGACTGGGGAAACAGATCAGGTTGGATCTTCTGTCAATGCCTATAAAGTAGTTCCATGATCTCTTGAATGAATTCCTTCATTGATTGACTGCGATAATGATTGATTGTAGTTTCGAACAATCCACCAGGATTTGTGTTTTGCTTGCTATCAGCGTTTCACTGTCTGCTTTAAAACTTTACAAGCCGAATCTGTTGTGTCAGGGTACAATGTCGATAACTGTACTTCAAGGCAAACTGCTGAGCATGAGAAGCTCTGTGCTTCATAATTTAGGAGTGTGCTGTGGCCATGTGGAAGCTGAGTGTTCTGACTGTGGTTGGGAGATGTCCGGGAAGTCCTTCGGTTTGGCACAAGAATATCTGATGAGAAAATCAGCTGTCTAAGGGCTTTCTAATGGTCCTCAGGGGAGAGGATAAGAAGAAAGCTTTGGTTGTGTGATTTTATATATATTTATATATATATATAAGTGTGTGTGTCCAAGGTCACCCTCAGTCCATTAGACACATGCCTCAGGGGTCACACTGTGCATTATGTGCATCATCTCGTCTTTTTTTTTTGGCTTTCATCTAATTAGCTTGACTGTATGTAATGGCTGAGGAGTAGATGGGGACTTTGATGCTTTGATGTGGCCTGCTTGACACATACTGGCCAGAGGGATCCAACACAAAAGACTGGACTCTTAGCCGGTGTCATCTTACCAAATCCCTCCTGAGGGTCTGAGATGTGGGGGTGGAGGTGGTATTTCAAAGAAACCTTTAAGACAACATGAAAGACAGGCAGCAGGCAGGGTGAAACAAGAGAGGACATCCTTGGCACTCAAATGCCTTCACTGGAAGCAGGTGTGTGTTGGCGAGTCTCTCGCCAATGGTCAACAGAGTCCGTTGTCTCAGTGTTTGATGGGTTAATTTTTTTAGGGTGTTTTTGGTGTTTCAAAGTCATATTATAGCTCTTGTCTCTCTCCTTTGTATTGCCATTGCTGGACACTAAAACTGAGAGTGTTTCTTACCGCTCGTTTTGTTCGGGTCCACCCTTCACTCACAAATCAGCGCTCATACATCTGCCCGCTGCTTTACATATACTGTAAAGTTTATACGTTGCAGTACTGTAAATTGCTTTGATTTGCTGATAATGCTGATCACCATTGTTTAAGACTCCTGGGTAAAGCTAGGTCATGTCTCGACAACCTGTATATGAATCTATATGCTGCCTTATTTTATCAACGCTTATTTTCTTTTATGCAAGCAAATAGCTGTGGTCTATGTTTTGTGGTCCATTTGCTTGTGGTATTTATTCAGTCTTCATTGAAGCTACTTTTTTGATGTTGGCTGGTGTCTCATAGCATTTTAGATTGCAACTGTGTTCGCTGTGGTCGGCCTAGAAATGTTTCCACCCCTGCAATCATACAGTTCTCTTTAGTTTTCATCGACGGCCTTGAATCTCAGTGCTCTCCCTGAATCATTTCTGGAACAGCTGCTTAATTCAGACTCAGCAGAAAGTGGTGAGCTGGGAGGAACAAGGGATGATGGAAAATGCAGTAGAGACTCTGTACAGCAACCTACCTGATATAGCTAAATCGGCATAAAGAATAATAAAAATCAGTATAATATTCAAGCTATTATTTAATTCATTTTTATTTGCATAGCGCTTTTAACAATGAACATTGTCTTAAAGCAGCTTTACACAGATAATATGGTGATAAAAATGAATAAGAATTCTTTGTAAGTGTAAGTTTGACCCTGATGAGCGAGCCGGTGGCGACTGTGAAAAGGAAAAACTCCCCGAGATGGCATAAGGAAGAAACCTTGAGAGGAACCAGACTCAAGAGGGAGCCCGTCTTTATCTGGGTTGCACCGAATGTCCATTTATTACAGATAAACGATTGATGGTGATCAGAAGCGATTATCCACAGTGTAGTATATAGTGTAGCCAATAACATGGCTATAATGCAGTTTTATTATTGTATTTGGTACTATACATGGTAGAATATTAGTTGTTGTTTTTTTATCTAACATATTTCACATACTTCATGATGGAACTGTTCTCACATTGCTGACTGTATTTTGTAAAAGGACAATCGCACACACAGTCAGATCAAGGAGATGTTTTATTTACTTATTTGGGTACGTAGTGTGTTCCACCTCAGGGGCTCTACAACAGCAGGTGGCTTGATTTCATCACTCTCCCTTGTTTTACAGTTATTCAACCTCAACAGTTTGGTCATGTGACAGGAAGCAGTTGTCCCCGAACACTCCATATTTGTACAGGTCTAGGGTTAATCCAATGTGGCAGCTTGTTATGTCAGACAGCCTAAAAGATCCCCTGTGTGTTGTTTTACATGGGGAACTTAAATAAGCCGGACCACAGCGGGATACTGACAGACTAGTCTCTGAAAGCTATTATTTTTTACAAATATTATTGCTCGGTATGTCCTTGTAGATTAATATTTATCACTTTGAGCTCTGTGTCTAGCCTTGGACAAATTCAAACTTAGTGAATTTCCACAGTTGCCCATATTACTATTTTATCAAGCTTAAATTAGGACATGCTGATCTATGTTTATCTTTTAGTTGTTGTCCTGAAAGAATTATGCAGAAAGATTTGGGGTCTCCAGTCATATTCACAACGGTTTGTTCAAGCTAAGCAGCAGACCCCGGGAATTTTATGATGAGGTCATGGCACCAGGAAGTTATGTGCCTTTGAACAATTTATGAGTCTGTTGACTGGCTATTATATATAGGCAGACTATACTGAAATGCCCTTAACTTCCACATCCATTCAACAGTTTGCTGACTTTTGAGGTTAGTCCTTAATTGGATACCAAAGTTCCAGTTAAGTAGAGAAGTATCTGGTTTAAAGGAAGAGATATAGTCTACATTTATTCATTCAATCACTCATTCATTCATTCATCTTCATTAACCCAGGTTTTTCCTGCGCAGATTTGTTTTGGAATTACACCCTGGATGTGATGCTAATATCATCTACACGCAGTTTCACTACGGGACTTTTTAGCACATAAACGTACGGAAATAAGTAGAAAATGTTGAATGTAACAGAAAATTGTTTTGAGGACAGAGTTGATAGAATTGACCAGAACAGCTTCAGTGTGTCTTAGCACTGATTTTACAGATCTCCAAATCTCTCAAAATGAATGAACTCCATTCTTCCAAAAGATTTTCCCTCAATGTTTTGAATATGGTTTTGAAGGGTGCTGTCTAACAAAGCACTGAATGCCCCATAGATTGTTATAAGGGTTTAACTTTGGTGGGTGGGAAGGCCATGACATATGATTTTCACGATTTTACCATCAAATCATTTAGTCAGACAGGGGATAGTGGGAGTCGTTATTGTGGAAGAAAAAACCCATAGGAGAGGAATGATGATCAGTCAGAGGAACTGGATTTGCAGTGGCACTTTTCTAAAGGACAATTGTACCCGAATAATTCAAGGAGAAGACTGTTACATGTTTTTCGTGTGTTAAAAATTATCAACATTATGAGCATATTAGTAAAAATCATTCTTTACTTTGTTTACTAGTGATCCTGGACTAGATCAGTTCTCAGTCTTAAATCAGTAGGTGCTCTCAAAGAGGAGTTATACATATAAACCTATACGTTCTCAGGCAGCCAAGTGTTTGTAGAAATAAATGTTTCCAGTTTTATGCCCATAAGGATGAAGAGCAGTGAGGAGGAAACAAACTTTTTAGAAATCCCATCTCACTCCTTTTAATTCCTACATGAATTCCTCTCTTAAAATTCCTAACAAGTGTCGACCCCCCGATAATTTGTGGCTCGGAAAATTTACGGGTTCCCATTTGGAACCTAACAGTTGTGGATTATCTTCAAATTCTCAAGAATCCGCAGCAGAACAAATGTTTAGGAACGTCAGGAATAACATTTTAAACCATGTTTTCATTCACAAATTTCATATAATTTTTGAAAACACATTACTGTATTGACATCATTTATAAAATGAATTCACTAAAGTATCATAGGGGCTGCGGGGGGTGCGTCCAAAATTTGTGAATTTTCAGAACTGGCAGGGGAACACTGTATATTGATTTTTTTAACCTAATATGGTTTGGTTCAGCATAAAAAGTGATTGATGTGATCTTGATATTGTGAAATTTCTCGTACACGTATCAAGTCAATTTTTTCTTTTCTTTCAAGAATGATTGGTACATAAGGCTAAGGTGCAGATCAGGGGGGTCAACCACTGAGGATCCATGGTTCAAATGCAGAACCAGAAAAAGTATTTCACTGGAATAAAACCAAGTACTTAGAATGAATGTTAGTATAATTTGTGTAGATTTTTTTAAATAATGATGCATAGAGCCCATTCCTGTTTCGGCTTTCATATTTGAATAAAAATACAGATTTGTGAAACTTGCACATATGCTTCAGGTTTTGGGGTTGTTGAATGAGTCTCATAAGACCAACCATTCATCAACTATGAAGGCAGTTGTGTTGCACTCACCTGAACATCCAACATGCAAAAGCAGATCTTTTGGTCTAAAGTAAAACAATAAATCCATGTTATTTTTTTTAAGTTCTGGAAAGATATATTGCTGTGGCTGTGTCTCTGTGTGTTCTCAGCCATTGTCGACCCCCAGTGACCCCACTGTTCTCACCATGACAACAGGCTTTTCTCCAGCCAGCTGGAATAGCCATTATGGAGGTTCCTTCCTCTTTCAGATTTCAACATGTTTTCATGCAAAGCGCTGAAGTACTCCTCATGATTTCTCCTTAAAATCTCAAATTTTACGAAGATTGGGTTTAAGCCGCATGTATACAGCAACCTTAATTTAACCTACTGCATTTGCTCCTTCTCAAAGGTTTCTCGAAAATGCTAAATAGAACTTTTTTAAGCAGATGGCTTAAACAGAGGGACTGCTTCTCAGCATGCTCATTGCATGTGACCCCCCATGTTTTTTTTTTTTTGCCTTGAAATTATATCATATACATTTTGTTAAGGAAAATGTATTACAGTTGCACATGAATTTATTGGCGAATAAGAAGACAGTAAAGTCAGTAAGTAAAACACATTCAGAATCTTACATCATCTTCACATGTTAAGTGTAAAGATGAACTAATACATTTGCCAGTATCTTTTTATTGTTTTGTTTGAGTCAATTATTAACAATTTCACACACTGGAAGAGAAGATGATTCACTTTCATCAATGGAAAAGCCGAAGATGCTGAGAAAATTCTATAGTTAAGTCAAGTCAATAGCACAGGGTAGACCCTGGTAAGACGTGCACGTGTTCTGGGCTCTCATGCATGAACGCAGTGCTCTCATTCATAAATACCTTTGGGAGCTTGCAGTTTTTTTATACATGCTTTTTTCAATATTGTAAATGTTTAGTATTTAATTCTAAAGCTCTTTACTAAAAATTTGCTGCAACTTTGTTTAGAATTCATATGTAACCATTAATTATAGGAAGCGACCTCATAGAATGTCAAGAAGGGTCATACTGAACATGGACCTTGCTAGGAAATAGAGAGAGAGGATCTTTCCTTTCTTTTTTCAAAGACTCCCATTTAAGCTCTACTTTGTGCTGATTACAGATCACTGTTAAAGATCAGAATCCACTGTACTTCCTCTGAATTTGTCTCACTTTTCTTTCTCTGCATAGCTTCTAGTTTTGCTATGTTAAGCGGTTTATCACCACCTCTCGCTGTATTTTTTTTAAACATCTATTTTTTTCACAGTTTATCTTTGTTTTTATTCTAGGCTTGGCTTCTTGCTCTCATTCCAGATCACGACCTTTGCAAAAGATAGTATGTGACCTATACATGTGGAATTTGAGGTGTAGAATGTTTTATGCATAAGTTTGTTAAAGACTTACCACTTATCTAATGGTTAAAAACATTGTTACAATGACTACCTTCATTATAGCTTTTTTGTCTATAAACTGTTAAATTCTATCACTTGACTAAAAAACCTTGTCTAGTGCAGTATCTTGTATTAACGTTGTCTCACTAATATCAGCGGTTAAAAGTATTCACGAATACTAAGTATTTCTGAAAGTGAATATAATTTTAGAATTTACTGATAATAAATTAAAATCATTTCAGGAATCCTAAGTTATATAATCCTCAGCTCACATTGGCGCCACTGTTAAAAATAAATAAATAAATAAATAAATGACACAATTGGTGGTTTTTAGGTTTTCTCTTGGTTTTCTGGTGGTAGTTGTGGATTGTGTTCATGCTGGTTGGTTTCTGAAAACTTCATCAACGCTTATATAATCATCGAGTCATCGTGCTTCCATCAAAGAGTTTCTTCTTAGGTTCTGGTGGAATTAAAATGTAATTAGAAGCTTCCTACTGAAAAAATACAGATTTTTTTAAACCAATTTATTTGATGTACAGAACTATTAGTTTATTACCATCAGTCAATTAGTTTCTTTTAATAATGGATTATTTTTGTTTTTCAACACGTTAACTATCTTTGTTGATAAAGATCAGAATCAGAATCAGGTTTAGGTTTATTGGCCAAGTGTGTTGACACACACGAGGAATTTGGTTCCAGCTGTTTGTTACTCTCAAAAGTACAGACATAAATAAAAACCTATACATGACAAAACAGACACAACAAGACAAAAACAGACTATACAAGACAATACAGACAATGTTTACAAGATTATTTACAAGATTGTATATTATATTATTTCAAGATTGTGTATTAGAATGCATTTACAAAGTAAAGACAGTTATCCTGTCAGGTTAGCTTGTCTTATGTAGCTGAGTAAGTGTGACATTTATTTTATAATCTTATATTTTATCACTTATATTATCGCTTTTAAATATTATCTAAAACCCTGTAGAAATCCTCTGTTTTTTTGTCTGAGCTGACTAGCTTTAGCAGTGAAATAATGATCTCTGATTGGTGTGACTGGCTCGCTAACAAAATCACCTGCAACCTAGCCCCATTATGGTTTATTTTTTAAAAGTGTATGACTTTATGGAAGCTCCCTAGGTCAAAAATTGTAAATATTATTACTATTATTGTTTGTTTTATTATTGATTATACGGTTACTTTTGCTTGTGGGCCTATCTGTGTTTAGGATTTATGTGGGAGACTATTGAAAAGAGAACAGGAGATTAGCTGATCTGATTTTGCTTCTATACAGCTAGCAAATATTAGCTTATATGATTTTCTTGTTTTTTTCCAAATAGATTATGCCAATGCTTGAAGTGTTTAAAGGGGAATTTCCATTAGCACTGTGAAATGATGCCAGACATGTAGAGGAATATACCAGCTAAAATAAGGAACAATTGTTCTGATTTTTGTATACCTTCCTTCTTGTGAAAAAAGGAATTACATTTTCTTTTTTCTTTTTTGCTTAGCCTTTCTTCAATCCAGAGACTCTAAACTTTGCTGAATGTGAAATGTGGTTGGAACTACAGTGTCAGTGTCTGTGTCTGTCTGTGTGTGTCTGGAAATGATTAATACATTGACCAACACCACCTCTTCAGCTTCACCACAACCAACAACATGCTTCCATTTTAAAAAGTGGAAATCAGAGATTTTTAGGCGCTCACAGGCTATTATATGTCAAACAGTGGACAAGTCTTGAGAAAGTTGAGAAACATTTTTTTAAGTTCATGTAAATAGCTTTCGAAAAGGTTTTGAAAAGTTAAGAACTGTTGATAATAGGATACCCATCCAATAAGCTGGAAATATGGACAAATTACAAGATTTAGGTTTTGAATTAAAATACTATTTTGGGTAAATTTTTATTAAAATTAAAATCTGAATGTGTTATGATATTTTGTCTAACTCTGGTCCCCCATGTGAATCTCCGTGAATATCTGTAAAAAAAAAAATTTTAGTGATGTCTACCCTTGTTTGTCCGAGTTGTAAAAGTTAGGTGTGTAAATGTCCTCATATTTTAATGTACTTTGGAAGACGATGTCCTAGTCCTCTTCTTCAACCTACAGAAATTGTCCACTTAATGATTGTCAGTTGAGGCTTTATAGAGATGTTTTTTTGTTCATTTTCACACTTCCTATTCGGAGACAAAACGAGCCAGCAATTTCTCCGAGTTGATCAAGACTTGCACGTTATGTTCGTGTCCTCGACAAAAAACAAGTTATACAATTCTTTGGCTGTCATTAGCACAGCTGGTGTTGTGTCTTTTAAATCTTTTTTCTTTTTCGCTCTGCTTGTGTTTACACACGAGGCAAATCAGCATTGAATAGAAGTTAAAAGCCTGTGTTAGAAGTGTTAGAACCAGCACCAGTTAATAATTAAATGTTCAGTGTAAATTGAGTTTAAAGAAACAACTTTGCATACAGTAAACATATTTCCTTTATTGTATGCAATTTTGTATGCAATTTTACATTTATTGTATTTCGTTCGCTCGTAAATGTAACTAGTTTGTTTGTAGTGCTAACGCTTATATTGTGTGTGTATAATAATATGACCATTACAGATGTTTCTGTATTGAAGATGAAAAGTGGCATGAAGATGAAGCTCTAGGCAATGTCCCAGCCAGTGTAAATGTAATATTTGAGTCAACGGGAATGAAAAAGCCAGACCTGCATAATAACGAAATATAAATAAATGTAATCATAATGTTTGTGATTTCTTGCCCTGCGCTTGGGAAAAGTATAAAAATCTATAAATGCAACCAAAGATTCTCAAAGAAATCATGTCAGCATGTGCAAGTAAGACATCAAAAAATGTTCGGCCAACAATATCCAAACTGGTTTCAGCTGAAGTAGTGTCTAGCTATTATCTAATAAAGTCCAAAATAGTTACAATGAAATATAATATAGTAAAATATTTTCTAGAAATTATCACAATAATAGTACAGTGATTACTACAAACCACAAGATACTAAGGAAATTTTTATTAGGGCACCATAATGATTGAGGAAGAAATGTGTGTATGTGTGGTGAGTCTTGGGGCAAGGCGTGGAGTTCTCCACACATGGGCCACATGACTGTAGCTGGTTGAAGGTCTCTCTGTTTAATATTGACTTTTCCGTCACTACCCACGTGACTTCACAATGCACTGAGCATAAGCAGCAATAAGTAGTTCTTGAATGCTGATCTGAGACCTGTTATGCCAGAAACTTTAGAACAGGGTTACTTTACCAGCGCTGTCCCAGAAATCCATGCAGTGGCCTGTTCTCTGATAACGTTTTGTCCTGCTGCCACACACACACACACACACACACACACACACACACACACCCACCAAGCTTTGAGCTGATTCTATGAAATGAGCTTTGAACAGGGCAGCTAAACCAGGTCATGAGTCACGCTCAGTCACAGTCATAGCCATAAAAGTGAAGTTTGGTTCCATCCGCTGTGTGTTTGATGATCACAGAGGTGTGTCATTAACGGGGAAGAGACGCACACACACTCATAAGTGACGAGACCTTCTCACTCACACATCTGTTAATCTGTGGACCAAAGCAGAGGCTGCTTCATCGTAGTGTTACTCTAAATTACACACCCTGTTGCCAGACTAAAACTCTTAAGAACTGCTCATGGATCAGGCTCAGTGCTGGCACATGTTGGCTCTGTATGGCTAAAGACAGATCCATGATCATGGAGTCATTATACACAATGGCCACAGTGGAAGAATGTTTTTAGTTCATTGTTTTCATTTAACTGTTCAATAGCAGTATAATTCTGTTGCAGATAAAAACTATGCAGAAGTGGCAGTTCTCAATTGTTCAGGGGTTTCCCTGTTGTTAAACATCACTGAATGTAAAATACACGTTACTTCCACTTAGACAGGAGCATAGGACTGTGCAACATAAAAGTATTGTTTCTACGGCATATTGTCACACAATACAACAATTCTTATTATGAATATTTACTATTACCCACCTACTTTTAGGCATTGTATTCAGCAACACATCATTAGACATTTATTTAGTATTAATTTGATTCATTCGATTTTGCAGGTGTTTGAATTCTCAGACATTAAACGAAGCCCTGCTCCCTTCTTCTTCATTTACATTGTCATAGTTTATTATGTTATCAGTCCTGGAACATTCAATTATTTTTTCGCAACTAGCTATCATTCTAGCTACCGAACAGTTAACGTTTTCAAAGAGCAGTTCAGAGAAAATAGACAGCAAAGAGTGTCATATGGTGCAAAAAAAGACTGATCAATTTATAAACCTCCACTTGTGGGATCTTCTGTAACATGTTGTATTTAATAGTTAAAATATACCATGCTATAACATTTTGGCCATATCACCCACTTTTGGCTTAACGCGGTACCGTAAAAACGAGCTTCTGTCGTCTAGGCACAGCAGCTTGCCTTTGATTACACAGAATAGTAATAGTGCTTTTCGCTGCATATATTCACCAATAAATCTTATTACGGTTATTTGATTTATAATACTGCACCATGGGGGAGGAAAGAAGATGGAGAGAGATTGACATAAATGCATGGAAAGAGAAAGAGGGAGGCAGTTCCACATGTTTGGCGTCACCGTGGGAAAATTCCTTGTGCATGCATGACTCACTGTAATTCCCAGCGTGTGTGTGTGTGTGTGTGTGTGTGTGTGTGTGTGTGTGTGTGTGTGACCAGACTAGGGCGAAATTGTTTGTGTGTGTGTGTGTGTCTGTGTGTGTCTGTGTGTGTGTGTGTGTGTGTGTGTGTGTGTGTGACCAGACTAGGGCCACAGAGAAGCCTGAAGCTCACACTGGATTTGTGTTCACGCTGTTTAATTGAATGCAGAGCGTAACAGAGCTTGACATGGAGAAATTGACATGAGCGTCTTTGTAGAGAGTGTGTACATGCGCATGTGTGGCTACTTGAACTATGTGCTTTCTAGTGTTTTGCTCGATTAAAAAAAAGAGGATTAAATAAGATTTTGAGGCAAATTGCTGACCTGGTTTTAACCTGGGATGATATAAATATATAACAGGATGAACTAATCATACATTCCTGTGATTTGATTTGGTCCCCTGGTTTAAAAAGTGTTAGTAATGGCGTATGATGAGCTACTTAGCTGCGGTATGTAAGTGCATTAATTTAGACTGCAGGAAATGAAAAGTGTATATGATGATTACAGTCTTCTGTATGTTGGTCTTGCATCAAATGTAAAAGGCTGATTTTATCGTTTTAACTCACTCACTCACTCACTCACTCACTCACTCACTCTGCTTTCTTTTTAACTTTGTTATGCTAAGTTTTGTCTGCGTTCAATTACCTCTGTGTTCATAAAACGATAGGTTACTTAACGTAACCCCGGTTCTTTGATAACAGAGTGAGGTGTTTCACTATGGGAATCGCTTTGGGCGTGACCAACTACGGAAGCTCTAATGACACCACGTCTGTCTTGACAGACAGGTCGACCTGAGATCAGGCTCCGCCCCACCTTTATCCCTCAGGTCGACCCCTTCTAACATCATTGCAGCGAGATTTCTTCCCGTCCCCGTGCAAGGAGGGAAGTGCTGGTGAAACACCTCACTCTGTTATCAAAGAACGGGGTCGACCTGAGGGATAAAGGTGGGGCGGAGCCTGATCTCAGGTCGACCTGTCTGTCAAGACAGACGTGGTGTCATTAGAGCTTCCGTAGTTGGTCACGCCCAAAGCGATTCCCATAGTGAAACACCGAGCGAAGTTAGAAAAAGAACATCATATATCATCATCTAATTAACCCACCTAATAAAATAGTTCTACCACGTGGAGATGTTTGTTGTGCAGCAGTTCGTAAGATTTGATAGTTTAGTTCGTTATAGTTGCAATATTGTAGTTGTACCTCTGTGTAGTGCATTATGTTTAAACACATGATAATTTGGGTTTTTACTTGTCCATTGAACATATTTCTTACTAGTTAATATGATCTTTTTTGCTGCTTAGCTAGAAAGTCATATGTTACTTGTTTAACAGCTCTTATGCCTCTTATGATTACTATATGGCAGGTCCTGTGATTGTGCATGTTAATATTTTTAGGGGTTTTGGATATAGTTGTGATGTATATATGCTTGTATGTCCATCTGTGCTCAAGTTGTACATATATAGCTGATACTTAATGTGACTTGTTTGTGTAAAATTGGTCATGTGACCTCCAGAGGTAAAAAAAACCCAAAAAATCATACATAATACACAGCTTTTTAATCAGAAATAATTTTTTGACATTTTTAAAAAAACTATATGACTTCATATTTGTACTGTTTTAAAACCAGTATTTTATCAAACTAAACACTTTACTAAATAGTATCAATGCTGACAGCTCAGACTTAGAGAGGTGTCTAGCATGTGTCTGGTTTATACGTATTACTCAGAAAAGTGGCTTCTGTTCAATACTAATGCGTTTTCCAACTTTCACCTCAATGATCTGCATTGATTTCCTGTAGCATATATGTCCTTCAACAACGATAGACACATGTTCCATTTAAAGTCTTGTATACGAATCGCATGTTTTTTAAGATGCAGGATAAATATAATTAACACACACAGGAACCTAAATACAGAGTTTGTCTAAACGGTTATTGCTTGTTATACGTTAGATGTACATGGCCGATGGCATGTAGCGGTTAGCATTGCTGTTGCGGTTTGTGCTGACTCACTGTAGTGTGTATCCTCTCTCAGAGCTGTGTAATGCAGAAATCAATGCAGAGCAGCTAGCAGATTGACATTGAGCAGCAGCTGATGCTAATGAGAGAAAAATCAACCTTGCTCTTTTAGGATATATATCTCTCTCTCTCTCTCTCGCTCTCTCTCTCTTTTTCTTTCTCTTTTCCTTTCCATCCCCGATACAATCGCGCTGATCAATGCCAAGTCAGCTCCTCCTTTGGTTAGCTGTCTTAGTGTCTCAATTTTGCCTCTGACATCACCTCCTCTTCCGATTCCCCGCACACCCTTACTTCCTGCCTACGTCTTTATCTTCTGCCGCAGCCGTTCCCTGGGCAGGAAGCGAGACTGTGGACGGACACACCTGGCAAAATCTTGGCAACAGAGTACAGAAAGTACAGTGTGTCTGTATGTGTGTATAGGGTTCATGTGGTTTGTGGAACTTTCATGTGGTTTACAGGGTTAGAGAATGAGTTCCCTGAACCTCACAATTTCACAGCGTGCATGTGTTTTATACACCTTCATGTTGCTCTGTACGTATCACCCTAATTTTACCAGAGGAATCATTTGCTAGTCACATTTTTGACAAATCGGTAAATCTTTGCTTTTTATTATGAACAAATTGCAATGCTCAGTGTGTGGCAATATAATCACAATATAGATTGTGGGATATCAGTGAATGCATAAAATGATACATATAAAAAAAAAATTAATAATATGGTGTAGACAGGGCATGGATTAAAATAATACATAACATTTTACATTATATTACATACAAGATAATACTCTAAACTCTGACTGCTGTATATTAAATACTTCATACTCTGACTACAGAGTTTTTAAATACTACATTAAATCTTAATTAGTGATTGTGAAGGAACCACTGATGTTTGCGTTTTATTTTGGATAGAATGTAAGTTTATTCATTTGGCACTTAAAATGTGCAAACATTCTTTGTTAGTACTTATTGATTCTTGGATTTTGCTCACTTCCTGTACAAATTAATAAGGAAAAACTAATGCCTGACTCCTGCTTTTGGAATTTACAAAGGATGTGTGATGCAGTGTATTCTGGGGGAAACCCAGTAGGAACAGCATGAAAAACTTCAGCTACTGTCTGGCAGTAACTCACATGGCAAAATAGGCAGAATGATGTTGCAGAGAGACACCATCACAGCTCCATCTTGAAGCGGAATCACTCTCTTGGAACATAATTAAGGCTAATCGTTCACCCCGACGGCATGGGCTTCTTTCTCTTAAAACGAGACCTATGCGACAGATGGCACCGCAACCCAAAGTGACTGTGTGATCATTTAAATATCATTTAAACTGTTAAATATAGACTTACATTACTTTTTAGCCTCATTAACTTCATAGGCAAAAATGGAAGACGCGATCTTCAGGCACCAAAGAGGTTCTGGCTAATACAATTTGGATAAATGGGGGGGAAATGTCTGTTATATCAGGATCGATATAACACACATATTGTTGTAGTTATCGATCATTTTTGTCTGAGTGCCTTTAGATATAGAAACTACATTTTAGCAGGCCATTATTAAAGGAATAACTCTTTTCATTTGATGCATTTTAAACATATGTGTGATAACCACTGACATTTTTTTATAATGATATAATAAGTTTACAGGCAGGTGCCAACTAAATCTATGTTTGCAACCAATACAGTATAAAAAAAATCTAGATTTTTTTTGAATGAGACACATGAGAGAGAAAGGCTTCCAGCTTTCTACAGCTGTGGAACACCTTCTCCAAGGTTTTATGGCATTCAAGAAACACTAGAATCCAAAAAACTGTGTCTTTACTCATTCCTTGCGAAAAAATAAATTTCAAAAACATTTTGATAAAACCTAAAAGTCAGGTGTACTGATGAGGAGGTCTGTGTTCCAAATAATCCCAAATGTGTTCGGTAGGGTTGAAGTCCGAGCTGATCTTTCATTGCAACCCATTTAAAGCTTATCTTCTTGGAGCTGTTTTTGTCATTCTGAAAGAGGTTTGGGTCTCCTTATTCAAGTAAAGGGAAAATTGAACGCTACACATCTAAAGACTTTGTGGTAACCATTTGGGAAAGAACTTCATATGACTTATTCTAAGTGAGCTTTATTTTATTTTATTTTATTTTTTTTTTTTTTACAGAATTCCAGTTTTGTTCTTTTCTCAGTTCCGACATATGTTATTTGTCTGTGGTAGTTGTTAATAAGAGTACAGATAAAGGGGATTGAGATTATGTTAAAAAAATAATAGAGTACTTCTTTTTATTGAGGACACTTTCACATTATTTGAGACAGAGTGAGAATAATAGCTTTATATTTCTAAAACAAAATGTGTATAATCTATAGTTTGAGGGGCTGTGGGATATTTTGTAGTATTTTCTTTACCTAAAAGATCTGAATTATATGTTCTACAATATAATATAGTTGCTGTTTATTTTTCAGACACAAATTTTGAACTTATTTCTTTCCAACTTTTCAGATGTCCTGAAACATCAGCATTTTTGTTTTAAAATTTAAAAGAAGCCTTTATTTGTCACACATATTTACAATTACATTCCATTTTATTGATTTAGGATTTACTTCCTCCTGACTCACTGGCAAAAACCTACACATATAAACAGTTTACTCAGTAAACTCAGACTTCGGCTGGGTTTAGTCATTCTGTGATGCTAATTTTGGACTCAACACGTGAGTTTACAAAAGAGCACATGGTGGGCAATTTGGTGAGACGTCTCTTTGTCATGCAAGACACACACACACACACACACACACACACACACACACACACACACACACACACACAGGGCTCGGCTGCTACGCAGACAGACGGCTTGCGCAGTTGCGGTGCAGCGCGCAGCTGCGATCTGAGGGTTAGGGTGCCTTTTTTTTTTGGTTTCTCACACACGAGCCCACACACACACACACACACACACACACACACACACGCTCATACAGTCTGTT
The DNA here is from genome assembly GCA_024362625.1 of Silurus asotus. Taxonomy (NCBI): domain Eukaryota; kingdom Metazoa; phylum Chordata; class Actinopteri; order Siluriformes; family Siluridae; genus Silurus; species Silurus asotus. The sequence goes on along the minus strand of MU551695.1, from coordinate 999,592 downwards.
CTTTGTTCCATGATAAATGTGTAGGTGATTTTCATCCTTCTAATTGGCTTGGCTGTGCTTGACTAAGTGTAATTTTGAGTGTAAGAAAAACAAATAAATAAAGTGTGGATGTAGAAATACTTTATTATATATATATATATGTGTGTGTGTGTGTGTGTGTGTGTGTGTGTGTGTGTGTGTGTTGAGGGGTGTTAATATGTAGGAGACACATGCACTCAGCCACGCAGCTGCTATAGCTCACATTTGTGATGTGTGTGTGTGTGTGTGTGTGTGTGTGTGTGTGTGTGTGTGTGCTTAGACAGCATTTCTGGCTGAATTTATATGAACTAAAAGCAGTTGGATGTGCAGCTCCTCACACCACTTACAGCTAATTTGTTTTAGCTCCACTCTGAATATGACTTGTTCCTTCTCTCTGTCCTTCCTTTTCCAGGTTTCTCCAAACCTCATTGGATTTTAACCTGAACACAGAGGGAACATCCAAAGGTAGGCATCTGTGTTTATTCTCTGTTATTTTGTGTGTGTGTGTGTGTGTGTGTGTGTGTGTGTGTGTGTTGACAGACTTCATAGAACAAGGAACATGGTCAAATGCAAATGTGATGCTCACTTCTTATCCAAATTCTTTGTTATGAATGAGGTAATTAATGGATATTCGGTTTGGTGGGGTGAGGCGGGGGTGTGGGGTGTGGTGGGGGTGGACATTTGGGGAATATTAATCCATTATGTTTGAGCCTGAAAATGAAACATCAGTTCAAGTCAATGACAGGGTAGCATTAAGCAGCTTAATGTGATGTGGAGTTATGGTTACCACATGCTGGTTGATTATTTTCAAATGCAGCACACTTCAGCGTTTAATGCTTCTTTATACCACAGCAGTTTTTGTCGAGAACAATACTTTTTAATGTAGTCGAAAAATGCAAGCTGTACATTTGATGCTGAGCAGTTGAAAAAGCCACAGTTACAGCCAGTATGAAAAGTTGACCAGCCTGTCCTGTTAAGTCTCTTGAAACTGATGAAACAAGGGATAAGGAAGGTCTTGTTACATTCAAACTGGAAAGTCCTCCATTAGGAAAATGTACTGACTGTTAAAAAAAAAATGCTTGCACTGGATGTTAAATAATTTAATTCAGTTTATTTGTAGTGCACTTTAAATAATGGGCATTGCAGCTTTATATAATTATATAGAATGCACATTTTAGTGTCATAACTTATTTCCTAGAAGTGTATCCCTATTGAGCATGCCATTGGCAACAGTAGCAAAGAAAAAAACTCCCTGAAATAGTATAAGGAGGAAACCTTAAGAGGAACCAGACTTAAAAAAGAACCGGTCATCTGGGTGACACCAAATGTCCACTTATTATACTTTTATCATTATTGATCTTATCAACTGTTCACTTATGGACACGTAAACACAAAACTGTTCATGGCAATTGCAGCATCTAAGCCATTGTAGCAGACTGTTTATATTAATTACGTTCCAATAAACGTCTCCTTACAGACGTCACTGTAACAACAATCACGCATTCTTTGTTAAACAGCTACACATTTTTAGTTGGTTTATTAAGATTACTTTTTATAAAACATTATGGATACAGTAATATTGTTGTACAAGCATTTAAATAAAACAGTGATTTGCAGGTATCTAAAGACGTCTGTTTGCTCTGCTGTATGTTTTTCCAAGTTGACAAAGTAATAAACTAGAGATGCCCAAACTAGAGCTTGTAGGCCAAAGTTGGTTCCCCCAATTTTTCCCTGCCATGCCATGAAAACAGTGCCCTTTGAAAAAAACTTTAGAAAAATAAGGACCAGCTTCATGTCTCTCATTAGAGATCACTGAACTCTACTTTTTATTAAATGAATGTATTTTTCATTGTACTGTAAGTTTCACTGTATTAAAACTTTGAATTTGTAACTGCAATAGTTTATGCAAATTACGAAGTCATGTTTTCTGTTTATTTCATTTCAAATATTATGAAATCATAAATAAGAGGAACCGTGGCATCTTTAATTTGAATATAATGTTTGGTAGAAGGAAACATATCATTTCAGCTCTCAATCATGTTTGATTTTTGGCCATACTGAGGAACTCAATCATTTTTATTTGTTTGTTGTAAATATATTTAGTTTGTTCAAAAAATGCTTTTAAATGCCTAAAGTGGACCTTGTGATTAGCTGTTTATGGTTTAAAAAATAATGTTTTTTCTTTTGGTAGTTGAAATTATTTGAGCTTGACAAAAGTTTGATCTGCATAGCAACAGTAACCAAGCATGGGTGGAGCTTGAGATCAATCAGCCATCATTGATGCAGCTTAGTGGCAGATCAAGTAATCAATAATTAATGTGTCTATCAGCAGTGTTAATCACAGTTGGTGCAGTTCTTTCTGTTTATAACATTAATTAATAATGATTAAGATGTATTTTGGAAAGTGTGCCGACTTTTGGATAAACCGTTTGGTCATTTAACTCTGCTGTAAATACTAAATCTACTAGAGGTCTTGCAGTGAGAATAATTGGAGTTTTTCTGCTTCACTACCCGAGAATAGCTCGGAGATCCAGCTCAGGCTGTGAAATCCTTTAGAGGATGTGACTAAAAGGCGATGAGTAATTAGCACAGCATCTCCTGAAGCGTGATGCTGGTGAACATGGACGCTTGTTAGCTGAATGCAGCACATGTTTTTATAGATTACAAAGCTGAAGAGGTCGGACCAGGGATCGCAAATAGAAGTCTGAATGGACAGAGTCATGACCAGCGTGGTGATGGAAAGAGCCAGGGTGTTTGAGGATGCCGTTTAACTGAAAACATGTGGGGTTCTGCAGACCCCCTGAGAGTACAGTAAAATAGAGTATGCTGGAATTTTTACTGCAGAGATCCAGAGATTGTGAAATGTTGGCTTGTCTCTCGGCCTTGCACTACATGCTGTAGATTAGTGACAATGCTGACAATATCCTATTGTTAAATGTGTTGTTCACACACTCGGTAGTTCAGGTTTTACACCAGCATGTAGCAATTGTTGTGAAGAAAACATTCAGGGTGTGTATTGGTCCTTCTGTTGCAGGACACTAACACTAGTGTGTGAATGCTTAAACAGTTTTTATACATCCTAATGTACGCAAGGTACATGTAAATAATCGAATAGTTCACTATAGTGCTATTCTGACATAGTAGAGTGTGGTTCAATTGTGTTGAGAGCTTGACAAAGAGGCCACATCTCCTCTCTGGGCTTGGCAGAGCCCATACCTTCTTCACTGGGGTTCACAGAGGCCACACCTTCTGCATTGTGGCTGGCAGAGGCCACACCTTTTTCGTTGTAATTGCCTGACACGGAGGCCACACCTTCTTCATTGGGAACGATGAGGCCAAAGGCCCTGTCTTTTTCATTGCATTTGCCTGACAGAAAGGCCATGCCTCTTTTACTGGGCCTGTCAAAAGTGATGCCTCCTTTACTGGGACCTTTAAACACAAACCATGCTTCCTTTACGGGCTTACATAGGCACAGGGGCCATGCCCCTTTTCTGTCAGACTGACAGGGACAGATGCCACACCTCCTTTATTAAGACTGTTTACAACACACTGTGGCTCCAACACATTTATCTGTCCGTCATTCTAGTCACCTGGTGTTAATGATGGTCACACATTCATCATTATTATTACAGTACTGATCTACTGACACAACTGCTGCTAATTGTAGCTCCTCACAACACAAAGCCGTCTTCTGTTCTGTAGTAAACAATCTTAAGCCAGCTGCCTCCCAGGGTCAAAGGTCACGGACCAACTGGAGTACGACAGTGTGCCACGGGACTTCAGGGGGGAAGAGCAGCATTCCCAGCTGCTCAGTGTGCAGAGGGGTGAAACCTGCTGCTGCTTAAATTTACACAGAAAGACACGTTTTAGAGCTGCTGTATACACACACACACACTGCAGCACTCTCTTCTGTCTGTCTTTCTTCCATGGTGTGTATTGTGTGTTGAATTGTCTCTGGTATCACTTGAAGCAACCACCTGCTCTTGTGTGCGTGCGTGTGTTTGTGGGCATGGGCATGCTAATAAACATGTTTAAGGCTGGGCTGTTTTGTGTAGCTCATAAACAGTTCAAAACCAGAAATAGGAAAGGTGTGTGTGTGTGTGTGTGTGTGTGTGTGTGTGTGTGTGTGTGTGTGTGTGTGTGTGTGAATAGTTAATTATTTACAATTTTTAGAGTAATAATTAAGGATGATGATACGAACCAGTCAAAAATGTCCAGGAGAACTTTACATCCTCAGCTGACTGATCACATGACGAGGAGCCAATACACTAGCAGAAAAGAGCACTGTTTAACCCTTGACCCATGGTTTATATAAGACAGATGATAATGATGATGATGATTGTACATTGTTGCAGTAATACCACAAACCGTGTTGATACAACAAGAATGAGAAAAGCAAAACATTTTCAGGGGGAATTTAAAAAGGAAGTGTCTCTGTGTGGCACAGGAGGTCTACCGAACAGCACTAATGAGCAGCGGAAGACAAGTAGAATGAAGACAGAGGTGATAATTAAACCGGAATGGTTTAAGCTTGATTTAGCATGCTGTCTAACCCCACCTTCCAGGCAGGTCAAAATATGTGTATATACTTCCTATAAAACCCATGTGTGCTGAATGCGAGCACCAGCGGCGGCGAGTTGTGCCTTTGTGCCTCGATTGGTCAAGAGACAGATGTGAGATTGTTTATGTTTAAATATTTTCATCAGTGGCTGGAACATTTTAAAACTATAATGTCACAAATGGAAGAGTTATTTGGAGAGTATCTAGATTCTGAAACTGAGTGGTTTTGAAGTATTCATATCAGAGCGTTTATCTGAAGCTACCTTCAACCTGTAAGGGATATACATGGAAACAAGCACATAGTTATCCTAGGAGGCCTTTCATACTCTCACACAGTCACGAGATCCCAAAGCTTCCTCTGTTGTATAACACTGCTTTGAATAAGCACCTCCTAAAATAGTCAGCACTCGTTTGCATGATACACCAATCGTGCCAAGCATCTTGTCAATCCTTTAAATATTTTCCTTATTTTGAATGTTGTCTACTGAAGAAGTTTTGGTTTTGTTGTTCACTGATAGAGGTTCATGGGTAATCATGTGGTCTCTGTGTATGGACAAATGTTTGTGGACAACTGACCACAAAATTGGTATGTGCTTTTTGAACATCTCATTCCACATTTAGTCCCCATTTGCTGTTATAAAAATCGGCACTCTTCTGGTAAGATGTTCCACTAGATTTAGCTACAATGGCATTACTAATGTCATGTACTGATGTAGGGTGAGGAGACCTGGGGTGCAGTCAGCTTGAAAAAAATCACCCCAAAGGTGATTGACAACAAATGTAAACTACACGACAATACAACAACAAATGTAAACCATATCTTCATGAAGCTGACCTTGTGCACAGTGGCATTGTCATGCTGGAACAGGTTTGGATCTCCTAGTTTAAATGAGGGGAACTTTAAAACATTCTCAAAATATATTATACATTTGTGTACTTCCAACTTTCTGGTAACAGTTTGAAAAAAAAAACCACATGTGGAAAAAATGTCCCAAAACTTTTGTCCATTTAGTGCATTTACTAGTCAGATTACTTCAAACAACATTAAAAGCATTAGATTTCTACTTTATTGACCAAGTTTGGGATGAACTGAAATGCTGTCAGCACCCCAGGCCTTCTCATCCTACATCAGTACTTGACTTTACTAAAACCCTTGAGGTTGAATGAGCACAGATCTTGACAAGCACACTCCAAGATCTAGTGGAACATCTTTTAACAAGAGTGGGGTGTTTAATTATAAAATGCTAAATAAAAATGCCTACATATAATTGTGTTTGTGTAAACTAGTTCACATAAATAATTCACTTAAATATCCTTTGTTGCTGTCATGTAGACTCTTTGGATCTGCTCTCATTACCAGGAGAGGGCTTTAGTGTCTTGATTAGATGTGATTGTATTTCTGCACTGTCATGTAAGCCTGAGGAAACGATGTCATTGCACTCTGCAGTCTGGCTCTCACTCAAAAAAAAAAAAAAAAATGCTCGTCCTGCTTCTCACTCTGTGCACAAATTGCTGTCAGGAGAGTGAAGATGGACGCCTTTACCGGTTCATTAAAACACGCAGACTGAAGGCCAGCATGCACACACTGGTGCCAGTGTCCTGCATTAGAAACCAAGCATCTGTTTAAAAACAGCTGTGTGTATGTGTGTGTTGAGGGAAAGCGAGAGAGAGAGAGAGAGAGAGAGAGAGAGAGAGAGAGAGAGCAAGCTCTTATCTACAATAAAGTATTACAGGTCCTTCAGATCATTTCATTACAGCTGCTGTAATTATTGTTGCCTCACAGCATCTTTATTCCTACAGTGTCTATTAGTGTGGTCCAATTTAATTTACAATTATTACATTTTCTAAAATAATTTTAATATAAAGGAGTCTATAATTAAATACAGCCATAAACAGTGATGTTTTACACAAGTATTGTATAAATCACTTGGAATTAAATTGTGGAACAAACTTGTCTTCATTAATCTTCCTATAGAATCTTCCAAAATTTTTTTTTTTTAATAATTAAATGCAAAATTGTATTTCGGATAATTAACCATATTTAACGATGACCCACCAGTGATACGAAGGTCAAAAGATTTCAACTCAAAACAGAATCTAACAACAGATTAGTACTGAATCTTGTTGAATGTTAAAAGGTTATGTTTGGTGGCAACTCAATTCTGAGGCAGAATGATGTCTGACTGTGTGCAAGTGTAAAAGATGCAGAATCGCAATTATGTACATTTGATTGTACAACATTCTTCATCTATATTGTCTGACTTCACCATTGTCCAACTGGTTCCCGACCAGTGAAATGTTTAGTGATATTAGGCTCTCTTTAAAACTTTACATCTTTTTAACTTTCCATCATCATGAATGACATATGCTGCATCTCAAAGTGAACATTGCAAAAATGATTTGCTGTGTAAAAAAGATCTAGGATATTTGTGCGTAAACCTGGGAGGATTTTATTTTTTTTTAATCTCTCAAATTCGAACATTTATTCATATACTCATAAAATCTTGGCCCTATTGCTTAGAGATCATGAGTTTGAGTGGAAGGAATGGTATACTTTTTCCTTTGTGAATCAACTATCCAATCACAATTAACTAGTAAGAGTTTGCTATGCTAAAGAGGGCAGATAGCATGTGATAGCAGATAGAGTGTGCCATGCTGCCACGGGATGTCGTCTTTTAAAAGAGCTAGTTAAATATATTTATGTGTCCTGGAGGAAACAGATGTTATACCGTTGCAGATTGGAAGAACTGAAGGGCAGAAATTAGTCAGTGACCAAATAAAGAAGAAAATACACAAAAAATCTGAAAAAATAAAACTGTACAATTGTACATTGGCTGACATCAGTCAATATCGACCCAACTTTTCTTTTTTGAATCGCACAATCACTTTACAAGATAAATGGGGAAACCCAAAGCAGCCACTTTGCTTGTATATTCACTGACTTGAATAAAGGTTATAAAAATACAGATAATAATAAAACAGTGATGTTTATTCTATATTTTGCATACATGTGTGTGTGTGTGTGTGTGTGTGTGTGTGTGTGTGTGTTTGTGTGTGTGTGTGTGTATATATATATATATATAAAAACACTATACATTCATTTCTACCCTGCTCATGGAGAGGAAGTGGAGTGATGGAGAAGCTCACTATTTGGAAATGGTGTATATGAGAACCACATGAGTGTTGCTAGGGAACTAAGTGTAGAAATGTGGACTGAAATAGACAGAGAGAGAGAGAGAGAGGAATAAATCGAGTGACGACGACAGAGAATTCGGTGAAGGAGAGACGGAGAAGGAGGGAGAGAGGAAAAAGGAAAGGAATGTGTGAGGGACTGGATCCTTACTCAAGACCCAATCAAACAGTAAAGCAAGGACGTCATTTTATGAGTCCCTCCAGACCAACATGCGTAGATTATCTCACACATGGTTAGGCAGAAGAATGATCTCAAAGTGTCCCACGTGTGTGCTGTGTGAAATTGATATGATTAGCGCCTGTGTGTGGAGGAACAGGTTGAACATTACAATGAAATGTTTGCAATTATCAAGGTACCAGCCTGCGTAAAATGATACCAGAGTGCGCATTCATGTGTGTGAAGGGTCTGACGGCTCAGAGTCAAAGAACAGACGCTAATGTGTTTTGATGTAATTGATGCAATCAAGTGAAACCTGTGGAATTTATCTTTTGAGACTCAAGTCCAAAGAATTAAAGTAAAAAAAAGAAAAAGCTAGCTAATGCCTGGTTGAGGTTTTAGCTAGCTAACATGTTGTCTTTAAAATCTGTGTTTATGAATAATATTAGGACCAGTTTCTGAGAATGTTTTCCTCAGTTGTTTCTTTAAATTCCTAAGAAAACATGTCCTGGAATTGCACCTTAGTGGGGCAGAGATTTATAATGTCCTTATGTCCTTCACAATCATCTGAGAAAGCTATTACTTCATCAAATGCTAATTACTTCATCATCAGTCACATCGCAGAACTGATCTGCATCACCTGACAAAAAGTTACATAAATTTCCCCAGGGCTACAAATGCCTTTGCTCACAACATGGACCAGTGGTTTAATTGAAGATATTTCTGACTTAATGCGATAACAGACGTCTCGTATTTCTGAGGTTCAATACGCTGCTATTTCAGTCAGAGGTGAATGCAGTGTTCGATACTTAAACACTTAAGACAGGTCTGATATCAGCATTTCGTAACCGAATCCTTACCTCAGCCTTTTTTTCTCTAATACACATAAAGATCCAATACACTAGATGGACAAATGTTTGTGGACACCCGTGCCTAAGATTCATATTTGCTTGTTGAACATCCTGTTCCACATTTAGTACCCATTTGCTGTTGTAATAACCTAAATGGTAAGAGTTAGATTTTGGAGTGTGCTTGTGGAGATGTGTGCACAATTAGCCACAAGAGTGGATAGTAAATTCAGGTACTGATGTAGGGGGAGGAGGCCTGAGATACAGTCAGTGTTTCAGTTCATCCCAAATGTGTTCAATTGGCTTGAGGTCAGAGCTTTTTAGCAGGCCACTTAAGATCTTCTACTTCAACCCATGTAAAGCATATCTTCAAGGAATTGTCTTTGTGCACAGTGGCATTTACATGCTGGAATGCTAGAATTGCCAAGGGCCTCTAAGTTCAACCCCTTGTGTTAACAGTTTTGGGAAGAACCAAAAAAGATCCACATGGCTAGAAAAAGCCATTTGTCCGAGTACTTTTGCCATATAGTGTCTAATAGAACAGTGTCGCTCATATTTTCATTATAAAAAATATTTCCTGAAGCTCTTTACCTGCATTTGAATGATTTTATGCATTTATGCTGATGCTACATAATGATCAAACTCTTGATGTCACCCAAATGAGGATGGGTTCCCCTTTTGAGTCTTGTTCCTCTCAAGGTTTCTTCCTCATTACATCTGAGGGAGTTTTTCCTTGCCACAGTCACCACGGCTGCTCATCAGGGATAAATACACATCATTCACCTTAACTGTTGATTTTTGTATAGCTGCTTTGAGACAATGTCTTGTGAAAAGCGCTATAGAAATAAACTTGACTTGACATGACATGATTGACCGATGAGAAGACTACAAATAAGCAGGTATACAGGTGTTCCTATTAAAGTGACAATTGAGTTTATCAGTGCCAGAGCTTAGCAACAGTTAATATGTTTTCAGCCAGAGGGCAGATGAAAGGACTTTGTGCTTTCTGTAGTGTGTTGTTGTTGTTGTTTTTGTAATATGATGTAGTGCATGTTTTTGTTAGGGGGAAAAAAGGGAAGTGTTTGATTCAAATGTTTTTGGCTCCTATTAGCATTAGTGATAACAGGAACTTGTTTCCTAAATGTCGTATGATATTAGGCAGCACACATTCGTCATAAGTAAGTGCTCCCATAGACAATCAAATTAACTAAAAATCTCTTTTATTAAATTTGGGGAGAAACACATCACCTTATAGATAGACATAAATTTCCTCATTATTTTGTAACACGTTTTTTTATGTCAAATATTTTACATGCTCCTGACTTGAGCACAATGTGGTCTATGTAAAATATTAACTTTAAAGCTCTCACAGTGACATCATCCTCACAAGGGTACTTGCACTGAAGCAGTCATCTATACTTCTGTTCTAACCATTAAGAGCCAGGGGGCAAAACTGTTTTCACATCAACACTTAAAATTGCCTGGTTTTCTGAAGGGAATTCCCGTATATACAGTAGCTCTTGTGTGAAACTGAAGCCCCGCTGCCGCTGACCACAACTAATATACATGAGCTAGCGTCATCTCCAGTGGTTATTCTCGTGCATTTTTTAAGCCCAATCCATCCTTCTTTAACAGTTGGAATTCCTTTTGGGTTTTCCCTTATTGGTTGCACAATCAGAGAGCCCTTTCATACACCAGAAGCTCACACGATAGAAATGTAATGTACTGGGGTCGTGGAGCGGGTGGTGGCACACTACTAAAAATACCCCTTCCTTCCTCCCTCCACACCCAATCATTAATCCCAGTTTGACGAAACAGCCATTCAACATTGTCCGTTTTTTTAGATGGCTGTCACAATTGGCCATTTGTAGAGCACCGCTGTACTGTAGATCTCAAAAGGTCAATCCGTTCAATCCGTTCGTAAAACCGTACAGGCGCGAATATCCCAAAGGTCATCACTTTACACCATGACTCTGTATTCAAGTCCATTTCCAAGTCCATTTACTAAGACATAATCAAATGTCACCAGCAGGGCTATGATAACTTTTTAAACTCGGACGTTCATTTAAAGCCTTCTCAACTATAACTCAAGCCTATAGTAACCTGCATCTGTGTTACAATCAAAGCGATATAACTTGAAGCTTATGCTGGAGAACCACGGCTGAAGAAATGTGACGGTTGAGGGACTGAGCTAAAGTCTGAACAGAAACAGAAGATTTCAGCGTATTTTAATCACATGTGAAGATGTTCATGTGATCATATACTCGCAGTGTAGGCACGGCGGAATCTAAAACTGATCTTAGATTAGTTTTATTTCTGTGATTGCCTTACATCATAAACTGAGCTGATCTAAGATCAGTGTAAAAGGGCAATACAGGCTTTCCAGCAGAGGGCAGTCAGGCATGATGCAAGTCAGCCAGTCAGGTGGATTGTATATAAACACACACACACACACTGTTCCCCTCTGATAATTCAGTTAGGTTTTAAGCGGCAGGTGGTGCACTGCGCTTGATTAGATTTGAAAAGAGAGCTGTGTGTGTTTTCAAGGGTTGTAACAGAGTTAAACACACTGACAGTGTCTGTGTTTGTAAACGGAAAGGGGAGTCAGGTCATCCCTCCTTCATTTTCTTTTCCTCCTTTCTTTCCAATCCTGATGTCAGACCTTGTGTGTGTGTGTGTGTGTGTGTGTGTGTGTGTGTGTGTGTGTGTGTGTGTGTGTGTGTGTGTGTGTGAAAGAGAGAAACAGTACATACTGAAGGAGAAAGAGGGAGCAGCTGCAGGGTGGGAGAACACTGTCCAAATTGCTCAAGGGAGCGAATTGAAGTGTTCAACCCCCCTTTTTTTCTTCTTTTTAATACGCACGCACACAAATACACACACCCACCCACCCACACACACACACACACACACACACACACACACACACACGCAAATGTCCAATTTTTACACCCAGTCCAGCTTTTGAAAATTTGACAATCCTGTTAAAACTACTGGTTCATCTTTACTTTTGCAATATCCAAAATAAACAACATTATTTTCAAATGTAAACTTTTTAGGTTTTGTTTTTGTGTATGTGTGCACTGGGCGTTAATGGCAGACCTCCCCAGGTGGTGTTTTGTCTAAAACAGCTGCATTAACACACACAAACACAAACACACACACACACACACACACACACACACACACACACACACACACACACATAAATGGTGATGAAAGTAAACCTTGCAGCTGTTATGAGTTTGTCAAAGGTATGTTTGTGTCCACTTCTAACTCACATTTTTATAATTAGTGGAGCAACACTCCTGCCTTCCTATTTAGACCAGAATTATATTTATTTATTCTTAAAAAATAATACTTCAAAATGTGATTTTAGTCCCTCACTAAGTCTTTGTATTTGTTTCTCTGAATGAGAGATGGATGTCCCCAGCTGCCCTGGTGAAATGAAAACCAGACATTTGTGTGTCTAACCACAGGGTGTGTTGTATCTACCCACTGTAGTTTAACATCTCCTGCTGATTTCAGCCCTGTGAAAAAAAAAAGAAGGGTTGTTTTGTTTTTTTGTGAGAGACCATACTAGACCAGATGGGACATAACAAACACCAATGCTCAATAAAGACAGTGATGGACAGATATGAAGAAGTCTGGCTTAAGCCTGGAGCTTAACCACACCTACACCATATGGACCAAAGTTTTTCTATTTTTTTTATTTAGTCCTCATTTTCTGTAATAATAATCTCCATTCTTTTTGGAATTTGATCCATGTGCTTGTGGAGATTTGCGCTTATTTAGCCAGAATTCAGGTTTGAGTAACGTCATGTACTGATGTAGGTGAGGTGAGGAGGCCTGGGTGTGCAAGTGAAAGGAAAATGTAATAATTTTCAAAACAAACTACATAGTTGTGTGCCTCCAACAGTTTGAGGGGGAAAAAACACATATGTATGGAAAAGTACCAGGACTTCTTTCTAAGTAGTATTTTAAAATAAAATACCAAATACCTTAACATTAAGTGTATCAGAATACACTGCAAAATACAGCAACCACACCATCAAAATAAAATACTGTATTTTAAAAATACATAAAGTATTTTTAGAAGGTAGCGTGACATTTCTTTACAAACCTTCTATACTTGACGTATCTGTTTCTTCACCATTACACTGACTCAGTTGATTAAGTAAACAGTATTTGATTTCTGAGTCATGCAATAAATCTGACATATGCAACCAGTTAACAGATCAAATATTCACATAAATTTCCCATGATCTCCCAGATGAAGGTTAGTTTGACAGCAACCAACAGTTTAATGTTGAACAGTTTGTGACTGTCTCATAATTGTATCCCAATTTAGTTATTTGGTGTTTGGTAACGAAAGGCAACTTTACATCAGCAACACTCACTTAATAACAAACAAGTCATTCATAATATATTATATATATATAATAACTAGTTTCTAACTAATTAATCATTTGATTGTTAATCATAAATATAATAATATATTATGTGTTAGGCAGTCATTTATGAAAAATCATGAACCTACTAAACAGCTACCTCAATTAGGGTTCAATATTCAGCAATCAAACATTTATTTATCAATCACTGGACATCTGTTTAAAAGCTGACAGCCTGCACATTTCTTACCTTCACCACCTTCTTCCATATAAGTCAATTTTCTGTTCTCAACAAGTCTGGGTAAACTGCTGAGTAGGCACCAATCAGAGGCCGCATTTTTATGATGTCATCATGTCGACTTTTTACCAAGTATAAAAATACAAATTTGAAGCTATTTTCATCAACCCTACCAAATAGAAATGAACTAATTGTATTTTATATTATAAATACGTATTTGAAATACATTTATCATAAATACTGCCCGTGGCTGCACATTTTTACTTTATTAAACAGCTTCAGGATGAACTGAAATGCCGACTGCACCCGAGTCAACATTTGGTGTCCTAAAACCTCTGTCCTTATAGTGACAAAACCATAAACCAAAACCAGATACTAAAATGTATTCTAGTTTCTAGGCAATTTGAATATCAGTATATTAATATTACTTATAGTTTTAGTCCAAACTTTAATTTCCTAGGACAGTTTGGAAGTAAAATACCAAATCAGAGTCATTCTAAAAGCTAAAATGACTCTTAGGGTTTCCACTGCTGGACTCTGATACCGGGACTGGCATTGACATATTTAAAATGAACCACTAAGGTTTAGAATCCATCTGTGGCTCTGTAACTGTCCTGAGATTAAATCCTCACAGTGTTCCTTTCAGTTATACAGAAGTTTTATCTGAGGGTCAAGCAATTAAGAGATAAAGAAGGAAAGGAGAGTGTATGGGTTGTTTCTCCAGTTTTTCAGTGTAAAAGGTTGAACACAAAGCTTTATATATTTCAATGTGGTGTTTTGTAGTATAAATTATATGCATGATCTTATGTAAAAGAGAACATCAGACCTGAGTGTTGCATAACTAGCTGCAGTAACACACATACATAAGTGGTTGGAGGTAGACCCTGGTGCCCTGACGGACAAGTTTCTATTAGATTATATTGAGCAATATTGAAAAAGCAACTGATGGAAAAAATGTTGCACATCTAGCCAAGAAGTTCTCATGGGATCGTTCACAGTTCTGCTGTTTTCACACACAGACCCAGTGCTGTATAGTAGTCAGTCAGATCTTTCTTTTATCCTGGTTTTAATGATGGAAAGACATCTTTAACTGAGCAGTAGTTCTGTTTGCTGAACCATAGAGGGTGCTCTGTCATTACCTTCAGGTCCTTCAGGGCCACAAGCAGTAGAATTGCACAAATAGGTTTTACTGAACATGCTTTTTTTGTGACAGCTTTTCCCAGTTCCATGAAGGTTGTAACCATCGGTACAGAGAAATACGACTTTAGACTGTTCTTGAACCCCATGCTGAAGGTAAGAGGTGGGAGCTGTTGCTTAGTGAGAAATATGAGCAAAAAAAAAAAAAACGCTCAAGTGGAAGAGCCAATCGCTGTTTCCATAGCAACCCTGCCAGTCTTGGGAGACGTGGTAAGGGTTGCCATGGCAACCAGGTTGCACCCATTGAGTTGGCAGTTTCGTTCTTGTGTCTGATGTTATGCCAAGGATCTTAGAGGGGTTCTGTCTTTCTGAGGCCTTGTGTGTCTATTGGCTTTACCCTAACACTGATACAGAGTGTATTTGGCATGTGTGATGGATAATCTGGTTGAGTACGAGCTTCTCTCCAGGTTTCAGCAGGTCTCTGCCATTATTCTCTAGTTAGTGCTTCAGACTAGCTCTTCAAATTACTGTCATTGTGTTGCAGTCATACTGTTAACATTTGTACCAACTAGAGAGGTGGGTGATCTGGGGGGAAAAAATCATACCACAATAAACAACACTAAAATGCTATTGACTGCAGCATCCATTCTTTTAAAAGCAGCTTTCTGCTTAGATAAATAAATGAAATTAGATATTTAGACATATTGACCTGTCACATCAGAAGTGTAATGCTCAGACACTGTTGATATGATGACCACAATGCCAGATTGATAACATCTAAGAATTGAGAAAGATGCTCCAGGCATTCTTGGAGTTGCCCCAGTGACAGAAGATAAGACCCACAAGGTGTGAGAATTTGAAATTGCAGAACGAGAGCATTAAGTTCGTCCTTGTGTGCTGCAGATGGAACAGGTATCAGACGATGAGCTGGACCATGCTGCTGAGGAAGACAGCGATAAAGAGGATCAGGACCTGGACAAGATGTTTGGAGCTTGGCTAGGGGAGCTGGACAAACTCACGCAGGTTACACACAAACGCATTTGTCTTACATTGACTTGTGAATGATAAATATGTTGTAGTGTTTATGCTCAAACGTCTCGTCTCGTCTCTTCTCTTCTCTTCTCTAGAGTTTGGATGATGGACGTCATCCAGGAAAAGTACAGAAAGCTCCTCTCAGAGAAGAGACCAACCTGGCCAACTTCTCCTACCGATTCTCCATGTACAACATCAATGGTCAGCACGCACACTTGCGCACACACACACACACACACACACCCCTGTCCGTATGTACCTCAACTAAAATTAGACGTATGTGTCCTGTATTGACTGACGAGTGTTTTCAAATCCCAGATGTCCCCCCTCTTCTCCCTCCTTCTTAACATTGTATTGGATTAGATTAGATTAGATTAGATTAGATTATTATTAATATTATTGGATTAAACTTTGCCATTGTGCAGAGTATAAGTACAGGGTCAATGTAATGCAGTTAACATTCTAACCAGAAGTTCAAATAGCAATGTATATGAATAAATGTTATATATATATATATATATATATATATATATATTTAAATATATAAATATACAATAAACGTATTACCGGAGTGCAAAGGTGCAATATACACTGATCAGGCATAACATTATGACCACCTGCCCAGTATTGTGTTGTTCCCCAATTTGCTGCCAAAACAGTGATCAACCCATTACAGAATTAAGTTCTTTAGCAATATGATACAGTAACTCGTCTGTTGGATCGAACCACACTGACCAGCCTTCGCTCCCCATGTGCATTAACGAGTCCATGCCCTTTTGCCGGTTCACCACTGTTCCATCCTTTGAGCACTTTTTACATCAACTTAGAGTACAAAATGTTAACTTGCTGCCTAATATCTCCCACCCACTAACAGGTGCCATGATGAAGAGATAATCAGTGTTATTTACTTCACCGCTCATAATGTTATAATGTCAAAATGTTATGCCTGATCGGTGAACATTATAATAATACCATAACAGTGCAACAAAGGCAACATGAGGTAATATAAATAAATACATAAATAAATAAATAGATAAATAGTAGCAGCTTTGGACAACATTTCCTGCAGTTGCATTAAAATGGAGTGTGTTTTGCATGAAAATATCATACACATTTATGTGCACATACAAACACACACTATTTTCTCTACAGAAGCCATAAACCAGGGTGAGCCAGTGGACCTGGATGCCCTCATGGCCGACCTGTGCTCCATCGAGCAGGAGCTCAGCACCATCGGCAAGCCTTCCTCTTCATCTTCCTCTTCTTCGTCCTCCTTCTCTTCCTCCTCTTCCTCCTCCGGTCGCCCTGCAGACCCCAAATCTCGCCAGAGGGCTGCACACGCGCGTTCAGCCAGCGCTCGACAAGCTGGAGGCAGCAGCGGGGGTAGTGCGTGCAGCAGCAGCCACGCCTCGCCAGCAGGTACGGTGCGAGTGGGTGGTGGTCAGAGCCGACCGATGGTTTCCAACTTCTCTCTGGACGACATCACGGCCCAGCTGGAGCAGGCCTCGCGGAGCATGGACGAAGCCGCCCGTCAAACCTCAGAGTCTTCCATGAGCAACTCTCTCAGGCGTGCAGGCTCGGTGGGCGGGACCAGTGACCAGGAGGTACGCTCTGTCAGCCGCTCATCACACTCCAGCGTCAACTCCGTCTCCGCCTCCAGCATGGACTCGCTGGACATCAGGGGGCAGGAGGGTGAGGCGCAGAACCAAGCGAACACAGAGGTACACACACACACACACACAAACACACACAGATGCAACGCGTCACACCATCTAAGACCATTTACATATGGGTTTTTATTTTTTCATTTATTCATTTTCCCATCGTTTTTTTTTTTTTTTTTGCTTTAGTTATAAACTAAAAAACTTACACAGGAGCTCACAGAGTTTAGAGAATATGCAGAATGAAGCCACAAACAAAGATCAGAAATGAATGATGTAAGCCTGTGACTTCTTTCCCAGGGTGCTGCATTCTGAGGTCATGGAGAACAATAGTGCTCCTAGCTCCAGGGTGAGAATACAATAGTGGCACATTTCACCAGGCTTTGGCTCGGCTGTGACCAAAAAATTGAATTAGACATCAAAACAGATGTAGGGGATTTCTGCCTGCACAATACACTCTGGTAGAGACAGAAAAACATAAGATGGTTTTTGGGAGATGTTTTGAAGGATAAAACACTGTATAATTTTGTTCTTCTGCCATAATAGTTATAGATGGTTTATACCACAGCTCTGTTAAACTCTTGATTCTGATTGGAGCAGCTCTGACAGTTAATTCAGTAACGACATGCACATATTTGGTAAATGCTCCACATAAACTGATATTGAAAGTGTTGATACGGTGATGTTTTCTGTAAGGAGATGTACAGTTACCATGTTTAAAAGAATCTTCAGCGTGAGCATCCATCAAAACTGAAGGTAAAGTTGTAATAATTTGTCTGACATACAAATATCTTTAGAACTGGGGCGTTTACCTTTGTTACAAATAAATATAACAAATGTATAAATACATGCATTCATTCATTAATTATGCATTTTTATCAGTCAGACTGCTGCGGTTTAATAGAACTAAAATGTGCTGCTGTGGGAAATTAATTATTGCAAGAAAAATTCCAAAATATAAGACCTGTTTTCATTCCGGAGCTTTTGTACCTCGCATTCAGAGACACACTCTTGCATGCACACACACATGCAAGTAGCCCCACACAGACATACACACACTTATACAAACACATGCTTGTGTCCACACACAGAATAATCCAAAGGCAAGCCACAATGACACTACTACAGTGGAATCAAATTACTTTATTTCAGATTAACAGAAGCCAGATGTGAATTAACAAGCTTTGTATCATGATGTCATCGTGTGTGTGTGTGTGTGTGTGTGTGTGTGTGTGTGTGTGTGTACATTCAAAAAAAAAATCCAAACCCGAAACCAGCAGGCTTCTTCATCTCCATTAACAAACTGGATTGGTAATGACAGGACGGTGATGACAGTAATAAAAAAAAAATTAATTAATTAATTAAATAACAGTGTGTGTAAAATCTAAAAACAGGACATGGAGGAAGGGTATTTTTTTGACAACACACAGTTTTTAAGTGTGCAATAGAAAACAGCCCTGTGTGTGACTGTTTGTATGTGTATGTGCACGAATGAGTGTATCTGTCCTCAATTAACCCACTTGCCCACTACAGCTACAGCTAATTAATGATCATTGTGATGCCAGTCATTGATGCGAGTGCATGTGTTTAAAACGCCACGCCGACAGCATGAGTGGCGTCCCCTCTCCTGCCCTTTTGTTCACAATGTCATTTTGCACGATGAGCATGACTGCGCCTGGATCCAGGCTGCTTATATTAAGCGTAATATATAATATTGGAGCTTTGTTATGAAGATTATTTTGAAAAATCAGCATTTTATGATCAGCTTTAATATCTAATTTACAGCTCTTTAGCTCAGAAATGTCAGACAGGACCTTTAGGATTAGGTGTATAAAATCGTCAAAGGACATTAAAAGTGGGAAATCGGAGGACAGTTTGCTGTTCTGTAGATTTCAATAGCCAAAAGCATTTGGATTAAAAACTGTTAACTGTACAATATACATTAAATAAATGTATCCTGTAATGCTCAAATCTGATTGGTTTAAAGTTCTGTCCATAGGTCTAATCATAATTCTCGTTCGAAAACTCTTTAGCAAGGGACTTGTACGATTGTTGAATTACAAGAATTTTAAACATCAAGTCCTCAAAAAACACTCATAAAATCAATACACTAGATTTAAAACCTTTATCAGTAAGATATTATTTAGGATATAGTAGAAAAGTTAACATCCAGTAACAAAAGTTAGCTTCCTGACCTCACCTGCCTGCCTGCATGATTGACATGTCTTTCTTTACCTGTATGTCTGTGATGTCACCACGTGTCCCACCACACCCCCCTTTCCCAGCATGCCTCATTGAGAAGGGTCAATGGTAATGCTGCCAGACGGCACCTAGACTTCACCTCCCGTGAGGAAGAACTGGATCAGTTCACTGTAAGTGTGTGTTGGATGTGAATGTGTGTTTGTGTGCTTTTAACCATTCAGAATGTTCAAACTCACATTCTTCACTTTAATATGTTTGCAGATTTATAATAAGCCGAATCTGTAAGGGGTTAGTAGTATTATTACAATGCTTTTTTTCTTTCTTTAATACATTAATTTGTTATAGGTTGTAAGTATATTTTATGAACATTCCTTGGACATGCTTAGGTAAACCTGACATATATGTCACTTCCTGTCCTCTAACAATTGGCAAACTATTTTTTAATATTGCTAATGAAAACTTATTCACATATATCCTGAAGTTGGGTTTTTTGCTATGATGTCCATGGTGAGTTTTCTTTCAGGTAGCACCAGGCTAACACGATATCCCAACAATCGATGTGTTGTGATTTGACCACACATTACACATCTTACCACTAAATAAATATATATTCTGACAGGAACAGCTTGTGCCTAAATCGTTTCTTTGCAGAGCATCAGTGTCTGGTAGTGTCAGAATAAATGTAAAAAAAAAACAAAAACAAAAAAAGTTTTGAACATTTTGTAGTATTAAACTGTGAAAACAAAAGAGTTAACTCAAACCCACAAGTCAATGACGTTTGTGGAATGAAGAAGTATACCACAGTCCTCCATTCCTGTTGCATAAAGTTTTCTGGCCCACTTTGCACTTTCCACAAGTACACAAACCATGTAAAAGTAGAGATTCACTAGGCAACAAATTACTCCATAAAATTCATTGTCCCATTAAACTTTCACTTCAGTAAAAGTACAAATGTATTTGCCTTTAAATGTACTTAAGTATCCAAAGTACTTTGATTTATTAAGGCTATAATGTTCCTTCATTTTTATCACAAGACTTTTTACTTAATCACCTCAGGAAAGACTTTGATTTTCCTCTCAGAACATCAATATATTAATAGTATGATATTAATGAGTCAAACACTGATTGATATCCATTCAAATTATCATGAGCACAAAACCTTCTTTTAAACTACTTCAACTAAAGAAATCACAAAAATGAGCCCACGTTAGAGTCAGGAGTTTGTTCCATAATTTATCCCCCTTAAAATGTTCTTCTTGCTGTTGTACTGTTGCTGATAAGTAGACACCACCAAGTGCCAATCAGAAGTTTAAAATGGAGCGTGCTCTCGACCCTGTTTGGTGTCCTTTCAGGAAGACTTTACATTGTTGCACATAATGGGTCCTGCTTATCATGGTCACTCATTATGATTTCCCCCCATGTTTTATTTAATCACACTTCTTTATTTCCTTTGGGATTATAATTTTTTTATTTCTTCTCTTCAGTTAATACACCACAATCAACACATGCACTGCTTTCACACTTCTTTAAAATGATCGATTGCACATTTTTCAGATTGACCGGATCACAAATATTGCTCATTGTGCACTGACTGATCTTATTTGTCTTTCCCCTTTGCTGTTGTTAAAGCACTCCTACCTGGACAGGGAGACCTCTCTGATTGTCAAAAGCATTGCAGGAAAGCCCTCTCACTTGCTGACCAAGGTGATGCCTTTCGCTTGCTCCCCCTTCTCTTCTTATTTATTTATTTATTTATTTGTTTGTTGTTGTTTTCTTTTTATCCCTCTGCATGTGAATGATCTCTGTTCATTAGTATCTCCTAACTCCACCAATAGTTTCATCTGATTTGCATAGCCTTACTCCACGCCGCCTTATTGCTTTACTGCATCTACCTACACGATTTCCATCTTTCTTTCTCTCCTTAAAGGAGTTTTTGTTGTGTTATTCTCCAGACAATTCTAATCCCTGATTTGAAGATCAGATCTTCTTTTATTCTTGCCTTGATTAGGATTAAACATAGGTGCATGCTAAACTGATCGCAATTCAGTGGAAAAGGGAGATTTCTAACCAGACCTACCAGATCTGCAGAGATCTAAAAATTGGGCCTGTGTTTCGATTAATTGTTTTGTAAACAAAACAACCAACAATATTTCAACAAAAAATCAAATCTGGAATGAAATATATACCAGAAAACTGTAAACCAAACCAAGCTGTAATCTGCTTATCCAATAAATACTTTATTTACTAAACTCCAAATATCAAATAAAGAGCACAAGGAAGACAATTGTGTTAAGAACAATTACAGCCTTGTTGCCTCAGCTTACCGTTTTTTTTGTTGCAATAAGGCAATAAAGGAAAAGAAAGTGTCTCTGGAGGTTTGTGCCCAGTTTTCCAAATATAGTTTAATGAGAATTAGTTCGAGTTGCTCTGATGTAAATAAAATCAGACGTACACTTCTTTCAGAGAAATTAAACCCAGGTGGTGTGTATTTTTTGAAAGGACAGACATTACAAGAAATTGTTAAGGCATTTTGTATTGTTGTTATTTTTAAATGCAGTATGTGATGCATATGTTCATCTCTGGGATATATTTTTTTTTGTGGGGTTTTTTGTTGTTTAAAAATACATTTTATATTCATGCTCATCAAAACTTGTTAAGGGTTTACAGCTTAGTAAAGGGGTTCATTCTTGAGAAAACTCTACTTGTTAAGAATTTGTTTTTGTTTGTTTTTATTAAAGGAACAGACTGAAAAAAACCCTTTTACTAAAATTCTATAGCTATAGAGTGCATGGTTAAGAACTTTTTTTGACCTTCACACCAGAAGAGCATGCAAGTGTATGTTTTCCAAAACTTTTTACAGCACCTATCAAAACCGTAAATAAGAATTAAAATGTATATTTACTATAGGTCAGACATATATTAAGCTGTATTTCTTGTACATTTGCTCACTGTGGTCTTACACTGGGGTGTGATGATCTATTCCCAATACCGTATAACAACACAGTACTGTTCTGCTCCTGTCACTGCCCATGAACTGCAGTTTAAAAAGATGCGAGAGAGTCCATGTTAGCCTTCAAGCTCTCAATCTGGTATCTTTTGTGCTGAAATAGCCAATAAGTGTCAGATAGCAGCAAATACATTTGTAGAAAGAGGATAAAAAAAATTATATTTTTTATCTTCTATAGAGAGAATAGTGTTGTTTTTCTGGGGACTCAGAAGTTGCACTCTTGAGCTCGATATCTATATTATGTTAAATTTGAATGAACCACTTCTTAAGTATAACACTGGCTTGTTTAATTCTTATATACATTTAATATTGTTAATGAATTGTTGGTTATATTTAGCACTGCTATTACTGAGCGGGATATTTTTGTATAACTAACAGGTTTTGAATGGGACATCTGTGTTATACCATGTGATCATGTGACAAACAGATTTTAAATCGGGGGAAATGTGCTCTCGGGATTGGGCATCACTTCCACTTCATGTGTATTTGTAAAGGTTGTTTACGTATTGTGAGCTTTGTGGATGACTGTGTGTTTACAAACAGACTCGCAATTTGACATGAGTTGGATATATGTTTTGGCAGCTCAGGTATGTGTGTACATACCAATAAACACACGTGCACATTTCTCTCAAAATACACATGTTTAACAGTAGGACAGCAACATGAAGCCACTTGGCTGCCAGATTTGTTTGCTCTGGCAGTCATTTATTGGCCTACAAGTCTTTACAACTGTCCTCACGCACCCTTCCACTGTCCTTATGTGCTCAAACACTGTCTCCCAAACCCTAACTCTATCCCTATGTTTAAGAGCGTTTTATGTGTCCCAACACCTTTCTCAAACACTGGCTACATGGTCCCTCCGTCTCATCCACGATATCTCCATACTTCTTGTTGTCTTCGGCTTTACTCGTTGTTCGCTTCGTAAACTAGCCTACGTCTGTGGTGTGTGAGAGCCAGGAAATAATACACCAGAAAAAAAAAACGTGCGATGATGGGAAACAGGTCGATGGGCTGAAAACTGTGAACATTGAGAAGAATAAACATTGATGTCTCCAAATAGATTAAAACTAATTTAACAGTCTGTTTTGAAAATGTTAGAAGTAGAAAGTACAGATATTTGTCTACAAAAATGTAACGAGAAAGTAAAAAGTTGTCCAGAAAGAAATAGTGAAGTAAAAGTTCTGATACCAGAAAAATCTACTTAAGTGCAGTGAAGAAGAAGTTTGTACTTCTTTACCTCCCACCCCAAAGTGGTTTCAGTGTCACCACAGCAAGATTAGCATCCTGGAATTATTCCCTTGACTTTCACATGCGTAAACATATTTTATACATATAAATCGCTTGGCCTTGAATCCTTTGTTGATTCTGTCACTTCATTTCAAAAAAGATGTCAGCTCTGTGATGGTTTTGCTTTGTATCTGGAGACAATGTGTGTGTGTTTTTGTGTCTTTGTTTATCTGACTCCTAATCAACAAGGCCATGCAGCCCCCATGTTGTGCCGGTTATGCTTGGTGTATCGCCAGTTATCACATTTGTGAGCTTTGTCCATTTAAATCCCAAAACTTCCATTGTTTGTTGGACTTTCTCAAAAAATATCCTGTCTTGTTGTTGTCACCTCTGTAGAGCAGGAAGCTCTTTACAATGCATATATAAACTGTAAGGTGTCTCGTATGTTATTGCTTTTATCAAGTGCTAATAAAAAAAAAGTTTGTTTTTGTGGTGGAGTTAGACATACTTTTAGGATTAGTAGGACAGCAGTGACTTCGTACGTTTAAACTTATAAATATTTGTGGGGTGTTTTAGTTGTTATTGATTTATTAGTATCCCTATCGCGTCTTCTTGCACCTGTCCTAATATGAAACCATAATTCTGTAAGTTTGGATTCATAATGATGTATTTTTTTTCTAAAACTGATCGCAGTCTTTCACAAATCGGACAAAGTGCAGAAGTAACCAAGAAGTATGCACAGTGAATTCTGCACTAATTAAAACTAATAAGTACTGATCAAAAAGCTGGTTAGCTTATGAAGACTCTTTTGGCTGATACGATGATGGATAAGACAGTAACAAGAAATCTACTCTCTGAGGAAAAAATAAGACTGCTTTTATGTAATGTAGCCCAAACCTACATTAACCCAAGGTTGTTCTTTTGGACACTTATACACAGTCACAGTGTACTGTTGATATGGATCCATGCGTCATTTAAAACAGCCAACAGGGTGTGGTGCAGGGACTCCTACAAGAGAGATTTGGTGTCAGGGGAAAAGCATTAGAATATTTCTTTAAAAGTGATGAGAAGAGAGACCGAACTGAGCTCACGTTATATATTCTGTATGAGCGCTGAGGGGGTATGGTGAATTACAGAACATGGAAGAGAGGGAGCGAGGAAGGAAGAGGAAGGGGGGCAGAGGAAGGCAAGAGACTTCAAAGGGAATTTGAATATTTTTGTAACAGCTTCTGCAAAGCCTGTTATCTCTCTCTCTCTCTCTCTCTCTCTCTCTCTCTCTTTATCTCCTTTATAGTCTCTCGGTTGAATCTACCCTTGACAAAGACCTGCATGATTTCTGGATGCTCATTTCTCTCCATTTTCCTATTTTTTTCTTACATTGTTCTCCTTTTTCCATTTTGATATACATTGCTCTGAAGCGTATCACTCACTCCTGGCCTAAAGACTGGAAATAAAGCAAAGTGGCAAAAACTAAGGGCAGAATGACAATGCGTATTATTTCTCCCAAGTGCGTAAATAAAAAAAGTGTTTCATTAAAGAGAGTCGACTTGTCAGGCTCAGACTATAAATTTCCCAAACTGACGCCGTTTCTTTTCCCAGACTGAGATAAAAGGACTAATGGGAGACGTCTGCTTGGACTCTCTGTAATTGGCCGCTAGAAAGAAGGTCATCAGAATGCCGCCCACTGATTGGCCTTCAGGCTTTGGCTGTGCACCGATTGGTGCTGTGGGTTTTCTGTGTAGGCCTCTGGTGTTTGTGAGGGGGATTAGACCCCAAGATTGGACACAGTCCCGGGGAAATGCAGCTGTTCTGCAGAGAGAAAGGAGTGCAGGCATGAAGCTGTGAAACAGAGAGATCGTGAAATGTAGAGGGACTATAAGAAAGTCGCGTTGTGTGGGTGAGAGAGACAGTGAGAGACATAAATCAATAGAAAGAAGCTGTAAAACACAGAGAGGGAAAAACAATGAGAGACAGAGAAGGAGAAGAAGAGAAACAACAAGAGGTACTGCAGTAGACAGGGAGACAGAAAGTAAATATAGCTGAGGAATCTAGAAGAAACTGGGAGTGAAAGACATAAGTATGGACAAACAGTAAGAAAGCAATGGACCCCAAAAGAATGTGTCTAGAGAATTGAAGCAGGGAGACAAAAAAAAACTGATAAGGATGTAAAGGAAATGAAGAGAGATATATGGAGCAAAGTAACAAGGGAAATGTTTGCAAGAAATGAGACAGAGATTGGAAAAAGTAGACAGATGAGAGCAGGCCATGATGAGAGAATGAAAGAGTGAAGTCGAGAAAAAAAGAAAGAGACTGGAGGAATAAGGAGGAGACTGACAGTTGCAGTGAATGGGGATCTCTATCTCTCTCTCTCTTTCTCTCCCTCTCTTTGACCCCTCCCACTCCTCCAGAGTGCAGTGTGTAGAGCTGAAGATCAGCAGCTTGCCTTCTAACACCTCAGTGTGTCTCCATGTCTCCAGCTGTGTCTCATGCGTTTGGACATGGCATATACACACACACAATTCTTTGCAGCTTCATACACATTGTGACTGAAAAGGATTGACTTTTTTCTTTTTTGCCAAAAAATTTTTTCCAATCATGGAATCGACATTTCGGCTGAAGGCGGTGTCTGTTGGCTTTTCATCTAAACCCTCACTCCTTCAGATCTTTTCTCCCAAACGAATCGACATACAGTTTCATCTGTGACACTTTCCACTTTGCTTCTCCATTGCTTTGGACTTTTTCATATGAAAAAAGCAGACCATTCGTTCTCCAAAGGGTTGCAGAGCTGAGACAGGATGCACGAGTAGGTCCAGAGCTTATAGTCGAGCGCACGCAGAGACACAAGCTGCCGCGTGTTTTCGGTTTGAAGAGCAAACATGGACATGATGACGGCGTGTTGGAGGGGACAGGTACGGCTGTTTTAAAATGGGGAATGAGACGAACAGAAATCCACTTGTCGGCTTTTCAAAAGATTGGTGTTCAGTACACAGTGCTCTTGCTGGTGTAAAGGTATTGTATGTGGTTTTGTGTGCATGTATGTGTGTGTCTATGCAGTAACGTTTCTTTGTTATACAATTGTAGGAGGAGCAGGCTGCCAAAGCCAAGGCGGAAAAAATACGTGTGGCTCTGGAGAAAATTAAAGAAGCGCAGGTCAAAAAGGTGGGTGCACCAATGCACGTGTGTGTGTGTGTGTGTTAGAGGGTTAGAGGTTGACCACATGACACTTCTGACATTTTCAAAGTGTAATTGTTTAACTAAAAAATAACTTTTAAACTATTAAGTTGAGGGAGGAAGCAAAAATCTTTAAAACACATCAAATTAAGATTTTAGTTGTTGATTTGCTTTAACACGTTTCCTTTTTTTTTTTTTACTTGAAAATGTTTGACATTTTTTATTAGAATTTTTTTTATTTCAATCATATTCGAGGTTTTAATCTGAGCCACTGATAAGAGCTGTAAATGAAATTCAAGATCGCCATTATTTTATTTGAACATTTAAAATGTCTGCTCACACGTTCAGATGGTACAATTTTTTTATTTTCTACCGTGTATAAATAAAAAATTACATATTTTTCTAAATTAGTGCATTTAAAGATTTGATTCTGTGAATGTGAATCTTTCTAAAACCTATGGCAGTAACTTGATAAGCTAAGCTAATAAAAGCTATAATAAACCATCAGGGTATTGTTGCTTATGAATATCATAGAGGTGTATATGTGCTGCCTCCATGCTGTTCAGCATGCCGCAGACAAATGAGGAGATGGAGGGTGCTAGAAAAATAGGTCAGTGTGTGCAGAGGGGGGGGTTATTAAGAGAGGAGCACCACTAAGATTGACACAGCAGTATGTGTTACTATTTTGTATAGGAATTCCCACACATCTTGAAAACCTGAACTAGTTTCACAGTCATGGAAGTATAACATTTGCCGATTAAAGCACTGAGATTGAATATGATGGCTGTATGTATAGTCAGCTGATGAATTTAAGGAAAGCCGATGTTGGGCCACCACAAGTCTCCATAGCAGCTTCATTGCAAATTGGTATATCTCAAGATTGCCAATGTCTAAGTCAAGTCAAAAAAGTCATTGTCATTCAACTGTTTCTCAAAATCGCATTTTCTGAAAGCTCAAATTTGCAGTTAACACATAACAATCCACAGACAAATAACCAACACAATAGACACAACCGAAAACAATACACACAAATGTCACAATAAGCAGAGAAATATGAGAAATACTGCATGTCAGTTCAGGGTACGGTGTATGCAGGTGATAAATCAGAGGAGCTTAGTCTCGATTTGGATTGACACTTTACAGAGTCTCAGTACACAATTACTGAAACTTTCCTTTCAATTGTCATCTGAATTTTCTAAAAAAAATTTTACAGTTACAATACCAAAAGTCATTACGCAGTCTTTTTTTTTGTTACGCAAAGCTGATATGAATGAGTTCTTCTTCTCCTTTCGGCTGCTTCCATTAGGGGTCGCCACAGAGGATCATCCGTCTCCATACCACCCTGTCCTCTTCATCTGCCTCTTTCAACCCAACTACCTGCATGTCTTCCCTCACCACATCCATAAACCTTCTCCTCCTTGGCCTTCCTCTTTTCCTCCTTCCCGGTAGTTCCATCCTCAGTATTCTCCTACCGATATACCCCATGTCCCTCCTCTGCACATGTCCAAACCATCTCAATCTCGCCTCCCTCACCTTGTCTCCAAAACGTCCTACATGCACTGTCCCTCTAATAAACTCATTTCTAATCCTGTCCATCTTCGCCACTCCCAACTAAAACCTCAACATCTTCAGCTCTGCCACTGTCTCTAAACCATACAACATTGCAGGATGAGAATGAGTTTAATGCCACAGTTACCTGAGAGTAAAAAAAGCAAAAACCCGACACTGCTATTGGTTGGATGTGTTTACAGACAGTTTCTAGTCTGTCAATTTCATTGACTAGCCAATGATAGAATCCTGTAGTTGGAAGAGGGGAGAAAGCACTTTCCTCATTTGTTTTGTTAGATGCTGGTGGCAGGCTTTGGAAGAAAGCATGTGTTATGTGTATGTATGGTGGATGGAAATTGGAAAGACCAAATTTAAGCGGAACTTGCAGAAAAACAGCAAAATCCATTAAAAAAAAGTAATTTATATTTGCATTTTGACATTAAATTTAATTAAAGAGCTTCTAAAAATGTCCTGCACCTAATACTGGAACTACTTAATACTGGAACTAGCTCATTGTGATGCTATTTATTTAATCCATTATGTATATTCTTCATCTGCCCAGTCATATATTGTTCCATAGGCTTTGCCACACACAATAGTCACTCTGTTGTGAATTGTTTGTTCAGAGCTGAGCCCAGACGTGTCTTTTAAAGGCCCGTATATAAGCGAGCTTCGTTTAATTGCACCAGTACATCGATTTGACACCCATTCACACTGAACACACTGAAGCTCAGTGTATTGACCGAGCCTCTGTTTCGCCTGTTTCTTTATCAGGAGTTTATAAGGAAACGATGATGTTCAGCCAAAATAATGCAGCCTGTGGAGCTCTGTGTAATCTGATGAACAAGTGCCATGTGTGTCACGGTTAACAACAAGCAGAGTTTATGCACTTTTCTTTACCATATTTAAAGAATTTGCAATGCAGCAGTTTATTTTATGATTGTTACGGTTTAGATTTGATGAAAGTGAAGTATTTTTTTCATTTATGGGTCAAATGGTTCTGGATAAATCCATGCCCTGTGGCTGCACTGGCATGCATTATTTATAAGATGTTTATAAACTTACTCATAACAGATGCACTAGCATTGCCAAAATAAATATGAGATAGAAGGTTATTACTGGGTTAAAATACTATTGTAAAAGTTACAAATATCTGCAAAATGTTTTTTTGTGATGTGAAGCTACATAGTTAAGTTACAAATCTACATGTCTGCAAAGCAGCATCGAGGAAAATAAAGAGAGGTGTGTTTTTATTTGTGTTTAAGTATTTGTGTGAGAGACCGAACGATGAATGTATGGCCTGTTGGCGATCTCTGCTCTTCTGTCTCTCTCTCTTTCTTTTTCTCGCTCTCTCATTATGTACGACTTTTTTTTTTCCCCAACAACGTTCTCTCAGCATCTTTTCCTGTCTCTCTCTCACTCTCTATTTCTATCATTCATGTACAACTTTCATGTACAAATATATATATATTCATTTGTATGTGTATATATATATATATAATTATTATTATTTTTTGTTGTTGTTGTTTTCCGGCCTCTGTTGCATCTCTTTCTTTGTATCTCTCTTGGTCCCTCTCTTTCATATTCTTTTTATTTAGGGACTATATTATACCATAATAACTGTATTCAATTTCCTGACAGAAATTTTGTATCTGTATCAATTTGCAATTCCTTTCTCCTCACCTTCAATTCAGATCCTGTTCTCACCTCGATTAGGAAGGTGAAGGCTCATCATTTATACTACTGTATAAAAACTAACTAGTAGTTTGATAAATCTGCTCCATCTTCCTGTTCCACAGCTGGTGATCCGTGTGCACATGTCAGATGAGAGCTCGAAGACTATGATGGTGGACGAGCGTCAGAGTGTGAGGCAGGTGCTGGACAGCCTGCTGGATAAATCCCACTGTGGATACAGTCCTGACTGGGCTCTGGTGGAGACCATCACCGAGCTACAGATGGGTACGTGCTCTTATCTCGTTGTCAACTTCCGAGCCGAGTTAAAGATGGGAGATCTGTAGTAACAGGCTGAACTTATCAGTTAGAGGAATCAAATGAGATACGTGTCCAAATAACTGTCATAGGGATAAGCCCTATCCTTCTACTTGTCATACACTTATTGCTCTTCAGTTTAACATGTGCTTCATGACAGTTGGACAGCTCAGTTGTTATGAGCTTGGATATGAGGAAAAACAATGCGGTGGGTTTTGTAGAATAAATCCTGCTGTAAAATTTCATCATCAGTCCTCAAACAAATGATCAACTCGTACATCTCGAAGAAGTTGGAACAGATAACAAACTACTCTAAATCAACCAGACTATAAACCAAAGACAATTCCTCAGCTTTCATTTCAAATCCACATACAACCAGGACATATATACAATATCTCATAATGGCAATGTAAAAGAATTGTGTGTGAAATATTTCTAAATTTATTACACAAGTATTCAGAGGCTTTTGCCATAACACTCAAAAATGCCAGTTCACTCAAATATCAGAAAGAACCAACACCATAAAAACAATTGCCTCTACCGGTGGAGAATTTCAATTCACACTCTCCCTGCTTTCAGAGCGCATTTTTGAGGACCACGAGAACCTAGTGGAGAACCTTCTTAACTGGACCAGAGACAGCCAAAACAAGCTTATGTTCATAGAGCGTATTGAGAAGTATGCCCTTTTCAAGAACCCTCAGGTGAGACCTTTTACCTCCTGGCCCTGATGTGTGTAAGATTCGCTCTCTATCATTTTTTAAATATCTGTCTGTCTGATCCTTTTCCAGAACTACCTATTGGGAAGAAAGGAGACCTCTGAAATGGCAGACAGAAACAAGGAGGCACTTTTGGAGGTCATTTACACACACAAACACACGCACACACTTTTATTGTAATATTAATAATAGGATTTTATGGAACAATGTGATCATGTTAGCAAATTGCGCTAAATTATGTCCACCCTCTTCTTCTATATTATTACCTTGACTTGTAAGTCAGAGGGTTTTAGACTTCAGAGAATCTGTCATAGATATGCATAAATGATTAAGAATCAGTTCATATGTGAGCAGCGCAGCTTCAGGATCTCTGATTTGATTTTAAGCCCCAATTCAAAAGGTGTGTGTTTGGGGGGCTCTTTTGGTTAACTGTTTTGTATCTTTCACAAAGTGGTAGCTTAGTGGTTAAATTGTGTTGGACCACCAAGCTACCATTCCCATAACTGTTTAGTTGTAAGTCACTCTGGATAAAGATGTACAAATTCCATACATTCAAATGTAAATGCTTACTATCAGATCAACAGATTATAGGTACAGATTGAGCAAAAATCAACATTGATTTTGAATTCTGATCAGTCTGTTCAGATCTGCTGTCATGTATTGTTGTGGTAGCTTAGTGGTTAAGGCATTGGACTCTGGATCGGAAAGTCTTAAATTAAAATCCCAGCATCACCAAGCTGCCACTGCTGGGCCCTTAAACAAGGCCCTCAACTGCTGTTCAGTTGTAAGTCCCTCTGGAGAACGCTATTTGCCAAATGCTGAAAATGTAAATTCTCAAATTTGTGTGGGTAAGAATTTTTTTTAGGACAGACCAGATTTAAAATGAAACCCATCCTTTTCTTTTTGTTCTACTAATGCACTGCTTGAGGTGGGTATGAATGTTTTTTTAAAATGTGTGTGTTCTTTTTGAGTAGGAGTGTTTCTGCGGTGGCTCTGTATCAGTGCCTGAGATTGAGGGAGTGCTCTGGCTGAAGGATGATGGGAAAAAGTCGTGGAAGAAGCGCTACTTCTTACTACGCGCCTCTGGCATTTACTTTGTGCCTAAGGGCAAGGCCAAGGTGTGTGTGTGGGAGTGTGTGTGGGTGGGTGTGTGGGTGTTAGTTATCACATATTTTATTACTTGTTTTTATCACTGTGTGTGTGTGTGTGTGTGTGTGTGTGTGTGTGTGTTGTGTAAAGTACAGTGAACTAAATGAGTTATTCACTGGTATTTCCTGTTTATGGATCCACTTAGCATAGTGTAAACCATCTGCTGCCTGTGACTGTGCCTATCGTCTTTAACCGCATGGGAATAAATCCACATATATGCATCTTTTCCTCAAAGCACAACCATGTTTAACTCACATTTACTGTGAGAGCATTTTTGTTAAATAAACGTATATATTTATATACCCTTAGTGTGACATTACCTTTATTCCAATTAATCACTGTAATGGAGTAACATAAAAGAGAATGACATCATCTTTATTGTTCCTTCTCCAGGCCTCTAAAGACTTGGTGTGCTTTCTGCAACTGGACCATGTAAATGTTTATTACGGACAAGACTACCGGAGCAAGTATAAGGCCCCCACTGACTACTGCCTGGCTCTTAAGGTGTGTGAATATATGTATGTGTGTGTGTGAGTGTGTGTTTGTGTAAGATATCCCTTACTTTGCCATTAAAATCAATCTATTTATGGTCGTAAATGGTCCCTAGAGTTTGACCCCGAAACATCCTATGTGTTGTAATACCATTAGTCCTCCATTTCAGCTTCCTCCAAGGATCGTCATATATCAAAGCCATCTGCTTGCTTGGGAGATATCACACCATTTAGCTATTAGTCCAGGTTTATTTATTTATTTATTTATTTTTATAAAAACAGTTGCGGCAACTCCCCAGCAATGTACTGTCAAATTCAAAATGTCTATATCATACCTGCATGTAATATTTCTCACAATGTTTGATGTAAAAACAATGACAAAATAGAAATTTGATAAAGAACTGCTGACAGTGTAGATCAGAAATTTTTTAAATCATTTGACAACCCTTCCTCCATCCTTCCACTTATAATTTAAGTAAGTTTAAGGGTCACTTTAATTCTACATTTAAACAAACATATAATTTTTTAATTTCATTAAAAAGCAAATCTTTAGGAGGGGGAAGCAGTGACAGTCACGTGACTGGTGAGAGTGAAGCTTATTCCATTATAGCTTATATAAGCATTACTCCAGGAAGAAACTATAGTACATTATGCAAAATACATAACCTTTTTACAGTGTAA
Organism: Silurus asotus; assembly: GCA_024362625.1. Lineage (NCBI taxonomy): Eukaryota > Metazoa > Chordata > Actinopteri > Siluriformes > Siluridae > Silurus > Silurus asotus. Next base: position 966,180 of record MU551695.1, on the reverse strand, counting down.
TCACTTTTTACAAGATCTACATTCATGTATTTAGGTATTCTGGGACTTTCACTATTTAAGATTCCATACTGTCTATTAAAAAATAATAATATGAATAATGAGTAATTTATTGTGCACTGCCATTACCCATTGCTGCCCTCTGGTGGTAGCTCTAGATACCACCTCGTCATTGGAAATCATGCTAGGTATGGTAACACCCTGAGCTCTCCTTACAGCATCCTCAGATTCAGAAGAAGTCACAGTACATCAAGTATTTGTGCTGCGATGATGTCAGAACTCTACAGCAGTGGTTCAACGGGATCCGCATTGCCAAGGTAAACAAGTTGGCACTAATCTCAGACCTGTTATATTGTTTGCCATATAACCAGCTTGATACTGATAGCTTAGTATGGTTCACTATACTAATGTTAGAGATGTATACATGTTTTTGCAGTATGGGAAGCAGCTGTACCTGAACTATCAGGAGGCTATGAAACGCACCGAGGCTGCCTACGACTGGTCATCTCTATCCAGCTCCAGCATCAAGTCTGGCAGCAGTTCAGTCAGCAACACTGGTGCGCCATATACAAACATTATCATTTAATATGACTGATAAGTATCGTGTTCATTTATATTATTCTTACCATGTTGGAAAGTGATATCAATATATAGTGTTTTTTTTACATTTAATCAAATCATGATAAGAGGTTTTAGCCGGCAAATCGCCTTCATAGTGCTCATTGTGCTATATAAGCATTGTGAGCATGTGACAATAGGATATCTGATCCAAAGATCTAAGTGAAATGTCATGAGTGCTTAATAATTGATTATACCCATTTCTTCTCAGATGGAAATTAGTAATCTACGTACACGCAATGTTTTATCTTTTAGCATATGAGTAAATCTCTTAAAAGTTTATAGATTTGGTTTGCATTTACCAGAGTGCTGGATCATAATGATTTTTCCTCTTTGGTTGTCCTTGTAGAGTCGCAGTCCAACCACTCTAGTCAGACAGACAGCGGGGTCTCAGATGGCACTGCATCCACACATGCACGCTCACAGAGTGTCGTCAGCTCCATTTTCTCTGAGGCCTGGAAGAGAGGCACGCAGATGGAGGAAATTACTAGAGTGAGTTGTGAATATCTGCATCTAACGGAAGATTTGCAGTTTTATGAACTTACTTAATCGGCAAAACCGATTCATGGGCCAACTTGTAGTTAAACTGCTAAAGAAAAAACTTTGTGTTTTAGTTCACATGAAGGGAGACAATTTTACATACATTGTAGTGGTATATAATAATAATTAAATATTAAATATTTTTTAATATATTCTTTCCCCCTCAGTCGAGACCGGAATCTACGCGTTCAAGCCATTCTATCCACAGTGTCCATGGTGGCCACTCCAGTCATGCTCACGTTAACGCTCTGCATTTGGCGCAACAACAGCAGCATCCAACAGCCTCAGTACATTCCCAGCAGCATGTGCAGCCTCAGTCAAATTCAGTGCCCCACCCATATGCACAGTCAACCACCCAACATCGTGGTAGCATTACTCAAACTTCCATTCAAGCGCCGCCCCAGCCTGCTCCAGTTCCGTCTTTGCCAGCGCCAGCTTCACCATTGCCAACTCCAGCCCCTACCCAGGCTTCTCCAGCCCCATCCAAGCTCTCTCCAATTCTAACCCAGTCCTCTCCAGTACTACCGTTGCACTCTCCAGTTCTGGCCCAAACCTCTCCAATTCGTTTTCAGTCCACTCCAGCTCCAGCTCCACCACCCCCACCCCCACCTCCACCTCCACCTCCACCCCCTCCTCCTGTGTGCGTCCATCACTACTCTGGCCCACATATATTTGCTAAATACAGCACCATCAACCGCCTAAAGAATGCTTCTCATTCTTCGAAGCCACACCCTCAGGCACAGCAGGTGCTCCCTGTACTATCCTCTCAGTCTTTGAAACCCCACATAAACAATATTCCACCAGGAGCAAATGTCCCACCTCCACCACCTCCCCCTCCACCAGCACCAATGCCTGCTCCAGGTTCAGCCATGGCTGTCCTGAAACTGGGCCCTCCAAGTCCAGCCACTGTGTCTCAGTTCACACCACCACCTCCGCCATCCCCACCACTGCCATCTCCACCTCCAGCATCCATCAAATCCCAACCTCTTCCACCTCCACCATCAACCCAGTCCCATCCTTTTCCCCCACCTCCATCTCAGGTATCCATCCAGTCCTACCCTCTTCCCCCACCTCCACCTCTAGCCTCTATTCAGTCCAGTTCTTTTCCCCCACCTCCAGCCCCTATTCAGTCCAATTCTTTCCCCCCACCTCCAGCCCCTATTCAGTCCAATTCTTTTCCCCCACCTCCACCTCCAGCCTCTATTCAGTCCCATTCTTTTCCCCCACCTCCACCTCCACCCCCTATTCAATCCCATTCTTTTCCCTCACCTCCACCTCCAGCCCCTATTCCGTCCAATTCTTTTCCCCCACCTCCACCTTCAGTATCTGTTCAATCACATGCTTTTCCCCCACCTCCAGCAACTATCCAATCCAACTCTTTTCCCCAACCGCCACCATTAGCACCTGTTCAGTCACATGCTTTTCCCCCACCACCACCTCCAGCACCTATCCAATCCCACCCCCTTCCACCAGTTATTCAGTCCCAAAATTTTCCACCACCTCCACCTCTCCAGTCCAAATCTTTTGCACCTTCACCACCAGCCCCATTACAGTCTGAGAATTTTCCTCCCCCCCCACCTCCACTGCAAACCAACAGTTTGCCTCCTCCACCTCCACCACAACCCACTCCACCTTCATTAACTTCCAATGGCCTCAAACACATTCTAGCCCTGAAGTTCCCAAACATACCCAGAGATGAGTTTGCTTCCGCCAGTCAAACTCATTCATCACTACTTCCTCCACCTTTTCCACCAACTCCTCCTGCCCCTCCTCTTCCACCTCAGCATGCTCCTGTTCTTGCGCCACCTCCCCCTCCCCCTCCTCCTCCGCCACCTCCACCTCCCCCACCATCTGCCTCAGGGCCACCTCGGGCATTATCCAAAAACTTTACTGGAGTATTTCCACCCCAAACTGCACCAAAACCATCCAGTTGCCCTATGCAGGTGTCCCTAGTTGCTCCTCTTCCAGGCACTCCACCACCTCCTCCGCCTCCACCACCACCCCCACCTCCACCTGCACCTTTGAAAACTCATCCACCACCTACACTACCCAAGCAGCAAAGCATCACTAAAACAATCCCTTCTTTGAGCCAGACCACTACTACATCATCTTTGGTCAAACAACTTGCTAGCCAATTTCCAGGTGCTGTTCCCTTAATGGCTAACAATGTAGAGGGTCACAAACCCCCGCCATTAGCACCTGCCGTTAAATCTAAACCAAAATGGCAGCCTGGTGGACAAGTCCAGCAGCAACAGCAATCACCTGAATTTCCACCACCTCCAGATACTACACTTACTTTCCCAACACCACCACCTCCACCTCCATGTCCACCTCCTCCACCTCCACCAGGTCCTGCACCACCACCTCCACCTCCACTGCCCCCTGTACAGTTAAGCTCTCCCGCAAAGACCCCTTCTGGATCCTATGGAGCAGGCAAAAAGGTTCCCCTAACCCCATTACGTAACTCCAGTGTCAAGTCCAACTTTTCAGCCGAATACCAGGAGTCCCGCCAAAATCTAGTGAGCAAGTTTAACACCAGCTCAACTTCTTCTGCTCATGTGTCTTCTGGTTCTCCATCCAAGGATTTATATTCGGGACCACCTGCACCACCTAAACCTGGCAAGCTGAACCTGGCCAACCTACCAATGGCTTTGCAGAGCAGAGTGGGTCAAAGCCAGCAGCCCATCACAAATCTTTCCTCCAGTGCCCAAACTGAGAATAGCAGCTTTCCTCCTCCTCCACAAACATCAAATCTCCCACCTCCACCACCCCTACCAGGCACTCCAAAAGTAGCAGTAGTAAACCCCCAGCCCCAGCCAACATGGAGTAAGAATTCCCTGAAGAAGGCGGCCCCTCCTACATCATTGCGCCGCAACAATACAACTCCAGAGCCTCCACCACTTTCTCCGAATCTGCAGGGAGGTCCTGCACCGCCAACATCTCCAAAGGGAAGCTCTCAGCCAAACTTTCTAGAAGACTTGCATCGGACTCTAAGGCGCAAGTCTTTGCGAAACTCTGCAGCCAAGTTGGACCCTGTGGCCACCATGGATGACATGGTACTGCCTCCACCTCCTCCAGAGCTTCTTGATCAGCAGAGACTTAGTGGGAGTGGGTATATGTCCAACAACATTTCTGGCTATGCAACAATAAGGCGAGGCCCACCTCCTGCCCCGCCAAAAAGGGACCACAGCACCAAACTAACAAACTGAGACTACTGGAATGTCCTTGGATTCTCCTTGATGATCACTCATACAAGGAATTTGGATAAAAGCAATCATTGGAACTGGCTTTTAAACAATATTTAACTTTATGATCGAGTGATCAAAATTACTCATAGGTCAATTGATAATACTGGTGCACTCAGTATCAAATTCTGTTTCAAACAATGACATGAAGGAAATCTGCAACATACTGGTACTGCATGAACTTAATGGCAAAATTATATCACGCTTACAGAAGCTCATTTGGTTTTGGGTGGTTGAATGTCAGGAACTATAGGGAACTCACAAGAAGGATTAATTTTGCCTTTGTTTTTTTGTTTTTTTATATGAATTTATTTAAATACATGAAGACATTTTTTTATTTTAGGATAAGGCTGTTAAGGATTGACTATGATTGTGTGAAAGGTAGTAAGTTTTAAGAGTTTTTGTACTGAGAGTCATTGGTTGGCCTGGCATTTCCGGTTTCCCTGGAAGAGAGGGATTTAATATGCCGGTGAATATGCTTGGCATTCTTTGGTTGCTTGTGAAGTTTAAAAAAAAAAAATTTCACCTCTTTGAGTGATATTAAGTAGCAGTTTTCTCAGTGCATAAAATGCTATTTAGCTTCATAGGTAACAGTTAAGACAAATACCTTGGGAAAGATTTGGAAAACATTTAATGGGACATTTCATCAAAATAAGCCTGTCTCATGAATCTCAAAAAAGAACCGAAGAGACTTTTCATGAATGCTTACAGAATACTGTGAGATTTTTTTTGGAATGTATTGAACCTGTCTGACTTCTCTACACAATTCACATCATTTCAATATGTTACTGTAAAATATCACCAGATTTAACTGTATGTTTCTGATTCCTGAATACAATTATTGGTCTCATGCCAAGAATTCAGGCCTTCTGTTAACAGTTGTTTATATATATCATGGACTTCAAGTGGCTTGGTGTGTATTGCTCATGTCCTGCATCTTGAGATCAATGTCCAAACCTTTAGCAGGAAGCAGTCAATATACATTCCTTCTTGTATAGGTATTTCAAAATTGGTTCAATTACCAGTGGGATTGTTATTAATGTCCCTACTGAAATAATGATGACCAGAGAGTGTTTAAAACCATAAAATCAAACCATATAATCAGATTTCAGCTGTCACCAAGCAGCAAAAAGCAAAAAAGACCACACCATATATGTATAAACGTGTAGAACCATGTATTCCACAATCTGTTTTTGAAGACTGAACAGTATCAAGTTTCTTTTAAAGGTTTTTGATGATGTAAACATTAAATTATTAAAGTTAATTATCCAGTCTTAAAGTACTACAAATTCTTGTCTTTTAATGTCTATGCTGAATGGTATTGAACGAGACTATGGAATGTCACAGTAAGAATGGTATATTTGAGAATGCCTGTAATTGGGGTTTAAGGTGGTCCAGACAACATTAAGGAAAAATTCAGAAGGTAAAATGCTACTGTAGTTCACAGTTTGCATCATTTTGCAGAGTAAAAATTAAGATTATCTTTTAATATTTGTGTAAACAAAAACTTTTAAATAGGGCTTAATGTATGTATTTGAGATGAGATTGTGTGTGTGTTTGTGTGTGTGTGTGTGTGTGTGTGTGTGTGCCCGCGCGCAAAAAGTGATACAGCCTGACCTTAACAGTGTCCTTTATTTTAATATTTGTCAAAGAGAAGCACCCATGATGTGGACATGTTATGTTATGTTTCTATAGCATCATTTTTTTTAAACATTTAATTAAACATTTTGTATGTTGTATTGTACCACCAAAACTTTACAGCACCACCAAGTATGGAAAATCTCTCAAATCTTCAAGGTCTGTATCCATATATTTTTTTACTGTTAAAAACAAAAAGGGCTGCGGCTATTCCAGATGGTTGCTGAAATAATCTGGTTGACGGTTGATGCCACCACGTCTTCCAGGGTATATCGGTGGAGGTGCATCAAAGCTTGGAGCCACAGTCGAAGGTACAGGGTCTATAACAAATGTAAATTAGTGTGTGTATTATAAATTGCTCATCCTGGATCCAGTTTCAAGCATAATCAAACCGATTTAAATTTGTATGATTAGTTTGTAATCTCTCAAGATTATCAACTTGTAACTTATATCGTGTTTGGTTAATGCTGGTTATCATAACTTAAAAAACTAAAATAATTTAAATGTGTCCACAGATCCTGCTGCACACATATAGTGACCACTTTATCATTATTGGCTGCACCAAACACTCCAGTTTAAGTGTGTATCGCCACATCACTCCTCAACTGGTGCATACAGTGTTGTAACAACTAGTGTCCAAATCGTACACCAAAATATGGAAGTTCAACAGTGGTTTAATAAATTCCTCAACATTTATTTAAGTAAAAATGAAGTTACTTTTCAATCCTCAAACTAAATATTTTGTGTGTATTGGATGTCACACATATCAGAATCAATCCAGCAGGAACAAAATGTGTTTTGATAAATATGCTTACCTTTACGAGCAAGGCGATTTGGATCATATTGCCATCCGGTCCACACCTGAAACTACAAATACATCCAGTTTATTTAGCTTGATTAGGCCACCTGGATTTTTTTTATGTGTATGTATATAACCTGGATCTGAAAGGACGACATGATCAGAGTATGGTGTACAGCTTCACAAGGCTTATACACACTCACCTCTTCACTGGACTCGGAGCTAGAACTTTGTGCCTGGCTGCATTGGATCGAGACGACACTAGTGAATCTCTCAGACAAGCGTGTTCGGATCTGGCAGCCCGCGTCCGACTGGACAGAGGAGAAGGGATGAAGAATAAGAGGACAAAGATTGGGTTGAAATCATAAGAGAGGAGGACGTTCTTGAAAATTGTTATGCAAGAGCAAAGTAAACTGAGCTAAAACTTTTTTTTTTCTTTCATGGAATGTGTAGTTCCAAACTTTCAGTTTCTTTGAATTTGCTTGGAAAGGTTCTGTTGGCAAGGCACCAGATTGAGGTCAATGCTGAAGAGTTCATAGCTTTTTTCCACGCTCAATATTTCACAACAAGAAGTTCTGAGTCGTTTCAAAATGTTAACTTTTTTAATTCCTCACTTTTTTTTTAAGTACTAGTTTTAATCTATTAACTATTAATTTAAGGGCTAGTTGATTCATGAACTATATTGTGGTTCATGTTTTGGCTTATACAATTCAGAAAATGTGCATACTGTAATTATTGCAATTATTAAATGTTTTTTCCCCCTTTGTGTTCCATTCGGTTTCTGTCAAAAAAATTTAGTATTAGCTTTTGAAATCTCAAAAAAAGATCTTTCTATAATCTTGTGTTTAATTCAGAGACCTTCCGCTCTTTTCTTAGTAAGTACCCAGTTATCCTGTTATGTTTTTTTCAGATATAAAATCAGTAAATTATCAATTAAATTACCTGTTGAGCTGAACTGAACTAGCTAGCAAGTGTTGGTGAAAATGCTAATCATGTGTAAATAAACTTCCACTCAGAAATCCTGTTATAATTGCTAATCGGCTTCATATTCTTTGACCTAAATGTCATGTCAGCTAGTCTGCAGTGGGCATTCTGAGCTTTTTATAAATAACTTTAAATTCCTCTCAGGAATTCTGTTATGACAATGTTTGTATCATTAGCAGTGAAACAAAAAAACAACAACAAATACACAGTGTTTGTTTGTAAATATGTCTAAAAATCTAACAGAAATCTGAAAACTAAAAGAAATCAGAAGTTATACATGCTCAAAATTTCCACTGATAATATTAATCGACTATACCATACCATCAAGTTTGCCTGACTGAGACCTGATTGAAATTTTAGGAATTTGTATAAATGAATGGCTTTTAGCTTTTCACATGTGAACTGAAACACCACTGAATTATGACAAATATAAACAGAAAGCACCAAGTTATACACTTTTTAAAGCTTCTATACCAAGATCAATTCATAAGCAAACAAATTGGGGCTTACCACAAAAAAGCCTCTATTGTAGGCGCATCCCTGAGGGTCAATCCCAGAGCCCTTCCGACATTCTGTTTCCCTTAGAGAGAGTTTTAGCATCATATCATATGTGTTTGACCCCAATGGAACAACCTGGAGCAATGTAATGAAGAAAAACCTTGAATTATACAGAATGCAGTAGCATTAGCACATATATACATACTGTTACATGCCTCCTTTAGATCTTTCAGAGGACCTCTAACTGAACGACCAAAATCAGGTCTGCAGGACTAAATCCAAAAGATCCTTGAACAGCTTCTCTTACTGCAAACAGCACAAGGGGGACTCCTTCATCCCAGTCTTTCCCAGTATCTAAACAGTATTTCCTTAACATAGATTTTAAGGACTGGTGAAATCTCACTAATGCACCTTAGGACTCAGGATGATAAGGACTGGACACATGATGATTAACATTTTCATAACCTGTAAAAATAGCTTGGATAAGAAGTTCCTTGATCCGTTTGAACTACCTTAGGCAGCCCAAAAGTTGTAAAAAAAATTTACATGTTTTTATCACCACTGAAGAAGTAATTCGACGTAAGGGAACTGCTTCTGGAAACCGAGTAGCAGCACACAATATTGTTAGTAAATAATGATTCGCAGACTTAGTTTTAGTCAGGGGACCAACGCAATCAACTAAAACACGCTCAGTAACACCTACATATATACATACATTCACTTCATAACCACATGCACCAAATAACACTGAAATCTATTATATCTGTCTATACCTATACCTATATATACCTATATCTGTCTATATATGTGTGATTGCTTAGAAATTCTTTTCACAAGGCCTCTAGAAAGTGATTTTTCATGATTTCATTCATTCAAGTTTTAAAGGGTCTATAACTCTGATACCTATAAATATTTAAAAAAAAAATATTTATGTAGCAATTCCACCTACCTTTGTGACTGTAGCCTTGGACACCCTGTAGAGGTGATGGCGAGCGAAACGAACATTGATCTCATCCAGGGCCATCCTAAGCGCCTCGTCTACTTTAGAGCTCAGTTCAAACAGAGGGAGCCCTGTTGGGATTTTAAATCGGTCATCAATTTTACAAGTTTGCAAATCTGGGTAAATCTGTATCATTAGATGCTACAAAGTAATGGTTTTGTATACATAAGTAATTTTTATAAATACGAACACCAGTTGTAGGGCAGAGCTGATGACTAATTTGTCTTGTAGTGTAAATGTTTGAAACGTTGCTGAAATATAGATACAGTCGAATTGTACTGTACATACAGATTTTATTGTGTTCAATTGTTTAGAGGTCATAGAAAAGTGTGAACAGTTTAAATACAATTGTACACTCTTAGATGTAAACTCAAAATTAATGCCAAGATAAGATATAGAAAAGATATAGATATATATATACAACAAAAAGTTGATGGCATTAGTAGTTTTTGAAATTCTATTTTATTTTATTTTTTTTGCTTTCTTTATTTCCTTTAAATGCCTGCCATCAGTGGCAATGGATGTCTAGAAAACCTGCTGATTGTCTCTATGAGAGTCAACATTTAACTGATTGACCGATTGAGGCTAAGCTAGTCTTAGACTTGAATGATCTTACCAGTTCCTACTGGAAAAAATTGCTCTATGCCTTATACACTGTACATCATTTAAAATTGAATGAGCAGATTCAGAGTCAACCTCCTCATTTATTCACATCATAAAAAAAATCAACAATATTGTAGTGTTAGGATGATAAAAATGTATATGTATGACATACCAAAACCTCCCAGGCACTGGAGAAACAGCAGGAACAGAATGCAGCACTTCATTTTCATCTGTCAATCAAACTGACACTCGTGGTCAGCAGTAACCACCACTACCCTTAAATCCCCACGCCCTCCTCTGGCTGTGTTCTATTTCACGAATCTTCCATCCTACCTCATTTCCCCTAACCCCTCCCCTCATGATAAGCCATATCATTTCATATATCATTCATTTTCTCATATAAATTTGAGCTTTTCCACTGTTACAATGCAAAATAAACCAAAATGATTGTGCTGTGTGACATTGACAAAGTGGAATTCACTCAATCCATATCTCCTAAACCTTCTCTATAGGAAATGGAAACAAGGGACCTATTTTTATTGAAATCAGACCTTTGTCATTCTCCATATATTTACTTTTCCCAGTATGCTGCTCTGTTTTACTTGGCTTCTCTCTTCTGTCTAGATCAGGATCCATACTTCCTGGAACAGGCTTTCACTGCACTAGGCTTATCACTAACTGATCCAGGATCAGTTCAACCCCTTTTTCCTGCATTAGATAAAGTAGTTTGTGACCATGGACACACAAAAGGAAAGGTTTATCCAACTGTGTGAGAGCTGAGCTAACTGTAATGGATTGGGTAAATACAGCCAGTACCTGGTAGATCGACTGTTTGATTACATTAAGAAATTATATAATAACATTACATAACTATTTGGAATTATTGTGTAACATGAATGTTAGGAATAACTATTGTGTAACAGGGAAAATATATCATTCTTCGCCGCAGCTCATAAATCATTATAGACATTACGACATTTGATAGACTAGACGTTTATTCTTACAGAATTGGAAAATATATGTATATTAATAATTTAAAAGGATATTTCCTGATTCAGGACGTTATTTAGACAGCTAAATTGTAGCCAAAAGATTTAAGATACACTATGATTACGCCTTAATAGTGATGTCACTTGAACCTGTTGTATAAGAAGCCATTGTAACAAATGCATTTATTAAAAACAACCCGTCTTAAATATCTCTAGTAGCGAAAATCTAGTTGACGGAGTATGATTTTCTTACATAGTAAATGCACAACTCGGTTTGTTTGTCAGTTTCTAATAGAAATATTTAAACTATTAGGCATACAGACATTTTTTTCCCAATTTTGGCTACAGGTGACTTACTAACAAAGCCAGGATATTATGTAAGTAATAATTTGCCTCCCATTTATTTTTTGTTCATAAATAACATAAAAATGATTATCAGACTGAAAGTATGTTTGAGGAGGGAGGTACTGTTAAAGCTTTTGCAGCTTAAATATAAGACAAAAAGGTTTAATTAGAAATGAAGATCACAGACCTACACAATCTCACAGGCTCTTATTTGGGCATCTCTGGTGCTGTTTTACCTTAAATATAAAGTCAGAGACCGTCTTGGGTTCTGCTTCAAAAATTAGGACAAACTTTATATTTACAGCACAGTTTTTAGGAAATAGTGTAAAGATGCTACCTGAATTTTTAGGGAATATAAAGTCAAAGTGTAGTTCAAAGTAGATTTAAGACATACATGTTTTTTGGGCTTTCAGTCTGCAGAAATGAAAACAATACTTTTATCATTTGCTTTTAACCTTTTTATTTCTAAATGTTTTTTTTTTTGTACAATATATTTTTTTATCTTTAATTTAATTTATATTCCTATAATTAAATTCCTTTGACTATAATATAATATAATATAATATATCTATCTATCTATATTATTTTTGCCTACTTTTCTTGTTTAATTCATTAATTTTTTTATTACGCTCCATTTGCTTTGTTTTGGTTTTTTTTCCTGGCTTTTTGTATAGTAAATGAAAAAGTTTATATACAAGCTGACTTCGGATATTTAAAATGTACCCGTCACTTACAGCAAATGTTAAATAAATGTTAATAAATCATTGAAATTAAACAACAGGTCACAATTAAATGAAGATATATAATAATATAATAATTAGAATAGTTTTATATATTGTATATAATATATCTAGACCAAAAAAAATATTTTAAGCATTATCCTTATTTACTGAACCCTGGCACCATAAATATCGTAAATATTTAATAAGGAATCTGAAACATTCCTCCGTTATTTACATTTATTGCATTTGGCAAACTCTGGTATCCAGAGTGATTTACAATGATTATAATCATACAACTAAGCAGTTGAGGGTTACGGGCCAACAAAGGCTGAGCAGTGGCAGCTTGGTGGTGCTGAGATTTTAATTCAAACCTCTAAACCCTTGAGCTAGAACTCCATAATTCTAGTCCTGTTTAAACCAGACACATGTTCCTCAAACCATTTATTGTAAATATTCTGATAAATAAGCCAAAAATAAATCAAGCTCTAGTTTTCTAACTACATCCCAAAAATATTTAGAAACATACTCCAAGTCTTTAAATAGGAAGGAGGAAATGCACATTCATGATCAGACAAGTCGACATTTTGGTAGAAACCTGAGCAGGAATGAGAGGGAATTAAATAAGACAAACACGTTGACTCGAAGTGTAAGAAACAGCGGTGATCAGTACTGTGAAACAAACCAAACAGTATGTTTGTTTACCGTGTGCTCACTGGACTCTAGTCATTACAGCTTCACAGTGCTGGGAAAACTCTCTCTTGGACAGCTGATCAGAGAGCATTAGATTTATTTATTTATTATTTTTTTTTAAACTCGCTCTTATAAAAGATCAGTTTTGGATCAGTTGAAAGCTGGTCAGATAAATGCAGCTTATCTTTTAGGGTCAAGTTACAAAAGTAGGGTTGCGAACTGGGTCATGCGCAATGCTACGTTACGATTGCGTTGCTTTTTGAACTCTTTCAACTCAAAACATCACTTAACTAAGAAGCATCTCGGTTTCCTAAAAACAACAAAATCGAAAGAAAAGTCCATTTAGTGTCACGTGTACGGGAATGTTCTGCGGGTCTGCTGAGGCGAGTCACGGGATGATGAAAGCTCACGAACATGCCTGGCGTACACACAATACAATCTTTTAACAGGAAGAAAGTTGTATTGAGCTCCGAATGAGACATGAAACAAAACATCCTCTAGCCTACAAAGATTCATCGCTCCAAAGTGCCCATCAGAGGCTCAGTGGCTGCCAAGAAAGATGCTTCAAACTCCCGATCAGAGAAGCGGCTGACTGACTGACGAGCCCGGCTCCGGATCTCGAGTCGTGCTGCGGCCGTCATGTTGAGGATTCGCTCCATGGCATCTGCGTAGCTGTCTTCATCATCGGCTAGTAAACCTGTGCTGCCACCTTCATACGGCACCACGATGTCCAGCTTAGGACCACCAGACCTGTGAGCCAGAATCACTGTCCCAGCAGCCATGCACTCAACCACACCTGAGGGAGAGGGAGAGGGAGAGGGAGAGAAAGCAGAGGAATGTGTGATTGGTTCAGAGAAGATTATGGCTATTCACTGCTATGTAAAACCTCTAAAAGGGGGTCAAAGGTAAAGACCATTTGACCAAAGCTATTCTACTGCAGCACATAAACAGGCATCAATAAACCTAACCAACTAAACGAATACTTTACTGATGCAGAATCTATTTAATCCATTTTACAAACACAAAATGCATAACTTACAGTATGACAGTATGAAGATCTACTTTGACCAAACAAACACATAAATGTACAGATGTTTCACTTATTTTCATTAAAAAAAAAAATCCTCCCTTGGCATGAATAACAGTTGTATACATTTGAAATACTTTGCCATGCCAAAAGTCTTCACTAGTTGGATTTCTTTCTGACCTTGTGGTCCAGTTCCTTGTTGAGCAGTTCACTAGGATTTATATGCAGTGACTGGGCAGACCATTCAATCATAGGCTACACTCCAGACCACTGTTTATCTCTAAAATAGTGCTTACATATGCTTTTGATCATTGCTGATCATAAAGTTGGTTTAAATTAGCAGCCAGATAGAATTGCATGGTGTTGTTTTAAATGGTTCAGTACAACCTCAAACCATGTTTGACTGTAGGTATGAAGCATTCTGCTAACATCTCTCATGTTGTCTCTTTTACATATGGTCTTCAGTAAGAAACAAAAATGTTACATTTGGACTCGTCTGTCAACAGAACCTTCTTCCATTTGTTCGCTGTGTGTTTTTGCCTTTGTTTGGAAAATAGACAACAAACAACTCTTCTTCTGCTTTCGGCTGCTCCCATTAGGGGTCGCCACAGCGGATCATCCGTCTCTATACCACCCTGTCCTATTCATCTGCCTCTTCCAAACCAACAACCTGCATGTCTTCCCTCACCACATCCATAAACCTCCTCCTTGGTCTTACTCTTTTCCTCCTTCTTGGTGCTCTATCCTCAGCATTCTCCTACTGATATACCCCATGTCCCTCCTCTGCAATCTCAAATCTCTTAATTTGTCCCCAAAACGTCCTACATGCGCTGTCCCTCTAATAAACTTATTTCTAATCCTGTTCATCCTCGATACTCCCATTGAAAATCTCAGCATCTTCAGCTCTGCTACCTCCAGCGCCACCTCCTGTCTTTTACTCAATGCCACTGTCTCTAAACCAAACAACATCGCAGGTCTCACCACAGTCCTATAAACTTTCCCTTTCACTCTTGCAGATACTCTTCCATCACTAATGACTGCTATCACTCTTCTCCACCCACTCCACCCTGCCTCCACTCACCTCTTCACTTATCTAACACACTCTCCATTACTTTGCACTGTTGACCCCAGGTACCTGAACTCCTCCACCTCTTCTCCCTGCAACCACACCACTCCACTGCCCTCCCTCTTATTCACACACATGTACTCTGTCTTACTCCTACTGACTTTCATTCCCCTTCTCTCCAGTACGTACCTTCACCTCTCCAGGCTCTTCTCAACCTGCTCCCTACTCTCAAAACAAATCACAATATCCTCTGCAAACATAATAGTCCTTGGAGACTCCTGTCTGACCTCGTCCATCAACCTGTCCATCACCATTGCAAACAGAAAAGGGCTTAGAGCCGATCCGTGATGCAGTCCAACCTGCACCTTGAACCAGTCTGTCGTTCCTACTGCACACTTTACTGCTGTCACACAGTCCTCGTACATGTCCTGCACCACCCTCACATACTTCTCTGACACACCTGACTTTCTCATACAATACCACAACTCCTCTCTCGGCACCCTGTTGTACGCTTTCTCTAAATCCACAAACAAACAATGCAACATTTTCTGACATTCTCTATACTTCTCCATCAACATTCTTAAAGCAAATAATGCGTCTGTGGTGCTCTTCCTTGGCATGAAACCATACTGTTACTCACAGATGGTCACCTCGTCTCTCAGCCTGACTTCCACTACTCTTTCCCATAACTTCATGGTGTGACTGATCAACTTAATACCCCTGTAGTTACTGCAGGTCTGCACATCTCCCTTATTCATAAAGATCGGTACCAGCAGACTCCTATTCCATTCCTCAGGCATCCTCTCACCTTCCAAAATCTTGAATAAGAATAAATCTTGAACAACCTGGTTAAAAACTCCACTGCCATCTCTCCTAAATATCTCCATGCTTCTACCAGTATATCATCTGGTCCAACTGGTTTTTCACTCTGCATCCTCTTAATCGCTGCTCTCACTTCCTCCTTGCAAATCCTATCCACTTCCTGCTTCACCATCTCCACACCATCCAACCTCTCTCTTGCATTTTTA
>MU551695.1:889598-949302 GCA_024362625.1 Silurus asotus | reverse complement strand
CTGTGTGTTTTTGCCTTTGTTTGGAAAATAGACAACAAACAACTCTTCTTCTGCTTTCGGCTGCTCCCATTAGGGGGCGCCACAGCGGATCATCCGTCTCTATACCACCCTGTCCTCTTCATCTGCCTCTTTCAAATCAACTACCTGCATGTCTTCCCTCACCACATTCATAAACCTCCTCCTTGGTCTTCCTCTTTTCCTCCTTCTTGGTGCTTTATCCTCAGCATTCTCCTACTGATATACCCCATGTCCCTCCTCTGCAATCTCAAATCTCTTACTTTGTCCCCAAAACGTCCTACATGCGCTGTCCCTCTAATAAACTTATTTCTAATGCTGTTCATCCTCGTTACTCCCATTGAAAATCTCAGCATCTTCAGCTCTGCTACCTCCAGCGCCACCTCCTGCCTTTTACTCAATGCCACTGTCTCTAAACCAAACAACATCGCAGGTCTCACCACAGTCCTATAAACTTCCCCTTTCACTCTTGCAGATACTCTTCTATCACTAATCACTGCTATCACTCTTCTCCACCCACTCCACCCTGCCTTCAGTCTTCTCTTCGCTTATCTAACACACTCTCCATTACTTTGCACTGTTGACCCCAGGTACCTGAACTCCTCCACCTATTCTCCCTGAAACCGCACCACTTCACTGCCCTCCCTCTCATTCACACACATGTACTCTGTCTTACTCCTACTGACTTTCATTCCCCTTCTCTCCAGTACATACCTTCACCTCTCCAGGCTCTTCTCAACCTGCTCCCTACTCTCAAAACAAATCACAATATCCTCTGCAAACATAATAGTCCTTGGAGACTCCTGTCTGACCCTGTCCATCATCACCAATGCAAACAGAAAAGGGCTTAGAGCCGAATCTTGATGCAATCCAACCTGCACCTTGAACCAGTCTGTCGTTCCTACTGCACACTTTACTGCTGTCAAACAGTCCTCGTACATGTCCTGCACCACCCTCACATACTTCTCTGACACACCTGACTTCCTCATACAATACTACAACTCCTCTCCTGGCACCCTGTTGTATGCTTTCTCTAAATCCACAAACACACAATGCAACACTTTCTGACATTCTCTATACTTCTCCATCAACATTCTTAAAGCAAATAATGCGTCTGTGGTGCTCTTCCTTGGCATGAAACCATACTGTTGCTCACAGATGGTCACCTCATCTCTCACCTTGATTTCCAATACTCTTTCCCATAACTTCATTGTGTGACTGATCAACTTTATTCCCCTGTAGTTACTGCAGGTCTGCACATCTCTCTTATTCTTTAAGATCGGTACCAGCAGACTCCTTCTCCATTCCTCAGGTATCCTCTCACCTTCCAAAATCTTGTTGAACAACCTGGTTAAAAACTCCACTGCCATCTCTCCTAAATATCTCCATGCTTCTACCAGTATATCATCTGGTCCAACTGGTTTTTCACTCTGCATCCTCTTAACCGCTGCTCTCACTTCCTCCTTGTTAATCCTATCCACTTCCTGCTTCACCATCTCCACACCATCCAACCTTCACTCTCTCGCATTTTCTTAATTTATTTTATATATATACACACACACACACACACACACACAGTTTTGCTCTCACCAATGCCAAAATGTTCATTCCACATGGTGTGCAAGCCGATGGTAGCATCCACTAACTCCTTCTTAAGCTCCTCGAATGGGATGTTCAGCTTAAACTCCACCCTATCGGCCACACCCAGCTCCTGGCACAGCCCCCTCAGCATCAGTACTCTATCCTCATCATCCTGGTTCCGGCATCCACCAATCAACACCAGCTTCACCTGATCGGTCCTGCCAGGCTCCTCCCCAAGTCTGTCCAGAAGTTTTCGGAAGGCTTTGACCTGTAGCTGGTGGTCTTTCTCTGGTCGAAACTGAGCCACTGACACTATGGAGTGGCACTTCCTGCCCCCATCTTTGTCCTGTTCTTCCTCCAGAGGGATGTCAAGAAAGGCCTGGACGTCACAGGGTGGGTAGACGACACTGGTGCGGTTCGGGGCACGCCACAGTGCTAGGATGTGCCCCAGCGTCCAGGTGGAATTCACCATGATCACGTCGCTACAGGAGCCGGCGAGACCATAGAGCAGGGCGAAGGCACAGTAATATATCACCTTGATGGCACTCAAAATAGGGTTATTAGTGATGTAGTCTGCATTGTTGAACCTATTAAAGGAAAGGTAGTGATTAGATTTAGATTTTGTTTTCCTCCCAGATTATCAATGCTTCAGTTTCAGAACCTGTACCTTGGGTTTCTGTCACGAACCACTGACAGCATGTCTGTGCTGATGGTAGGGTAGTGCACATAACTCGCCACTCTGCATCCACCCAGGTAACGGAAGACAGGTAGGGTGAAAGCGTAGCCCATGGAGTCGATGTAGAGATCAGGCGTAAATGACGTGAGCGCCTCCCAGCCCAGGAAAAGGGAACCGATGCTCTGACCCAACAGGGTAAAATGGGGGTAAAGACTGGCCTCCACCACAAACCGGTGTTTCAGGAAGATGAAGCGGACTGGACGTGGTAGGCGGATGTTAAATCGGCGACGAGCGCCGTCCACAATCTGTTCGCCCGTGACACCCTGATCTCCGGTGTAAATGACGAAATCCACATCTGTGTACCTGCGATCAGAAAAAGATACACAGATAAAGTGTTATATAAATAAAGTCTTAAAGCTGTAGTGCAAAGCTTTTAGGGTAAAGTGCAATAATTGTGCAGAATTGTAGGTTGAACTTGGTCTCCTACTCCAAGGTCTCGAAAGCAACTCTATAGTCTAGACTTACTGATCTAGTATCAGCTCTGGACTCTTTACCTAGATCAGCACTGTGCTTAGGAACATCGTATGGATTTGTCCTTTGCCCTTTAAGTAATGTTTGCTTTGCGTCTCAATACTATACTCTAACATCCAGTTCCAAGTGTTATGGAAGCAGTAAACGGTCACAGATTGTACTCAGAAACAGTAAACAGACACAGACTGTACTCGCACGTAATCTATAGAGCTCACACATACAGCTAGTTGTAGATTGGTTTCAACTTGCCCTATATATTGTTTGTACAATTCCACACTGTTATTTTCAGGCACAAACATTATACGGACAAAGGTATTGAGGCACCTGTTTTTTCCAGTCGTATGTGCTTTTTCTCCAAACTGTTACCACTGGATGTGATTGCATGACAATTGAACCAGGAGACCCGAACCAGGAAATCCAAACCTGTTCCATCCTGATGATGCATCTCTGTGCACAAAGCAAACTCCATGAAGATCTGCTTTGCACACATTGGAGTGGAAGATCTCATGCTATAGAGCTCCGACCTCAAACCCTATTGAATACCTTCGGGATGAACTAGAACTCTCTTTACTCTAAATCAGTACCTGTTTTTACAAACATCTTTGTGTTGATTGAGCACAAATGTCCACAAGCACACTCCAAAATCTACTGGAACATCTTCCCAGAAGAGTGGAGGGAATTATAAGAGCAAATTAGAACTAAATGTGGAATGAGATGCTCAAAGAACACATACCGGACTTATGACCAGGTGTCCGCAAACTTTAGGCAATATATTGGCACTCACTCACTGAAGGGTTCGATATGCAAAGCACACTGATAATGCAAGCCTTGTGCCAATTATAATAGATTTCCACTGCAGGGTTTTTTTTGTTTTAAAGTACATACCTGTTTTGCAAAGCTCTAATGGCACACCAGAGCACTCTCTCTCCTCCACCTCCTGCATTACAATACGGGTGGAAGAACGCGACTGCGGGTCGTCCATCTTGAACTCTGCGTGCTTTTCTGCCAGACTGAAGCCAAGCGCGAATCCCCGTGATGAACAGGAAAAGCACTCCGGTCAGGATGAGAGACAGGTAGAAGCATGGCAAAAGCAGTGACCACAACAATCTGCATCAAACACATAACAAGAAAAGAAGACATTTATCTTGCAATCAATGGCAGCAAAATTAAACTTGTGTTACAATAAATACCCTGGCAAAATAATAACATTAAAACTGGTGACGTGAATAACACTGATTATCTCTTCATCATGGCACCTGTTAGTGGGTGGGGTGTAACAGACAGCAAGTAAATATTTTGTCCTCAAGTTGATGTGTTAGAAGCAGGAGAAATGGGCAAATGTGAAGAGTTTGACAACTGCAAGTTAAACAAGGGCCAAATTGTGATGTCTAGATGACTGGGTCAGAGCATCACCAAAACTGCAGCTCTTGTGGGAGGTTCCCAGTCTGCAGTGCTTAGTATCTATCAAAAGTGCTCCAAGGAAGGAACAGTGGTGAACTGGCAACAGGGTTCATTGATACACGTGGGGAGCGAAAGCTGGTCCGTGAGGTCTGATCCAACAGACGAGTCTCTGTAGCTTAAACCGCTGAAGTAGTTCATGCTGTTGATGCTCGCTGGGTTTAGGACTGTTTTGGCAGCAAAAGGGGGACCAACACTATATTAGTCAGGTGGTCATACTGATATGCCTGGTCCATGTATACCCACTAAAGCAATATACACGTCTAAATAAGGAAAGCATGGAAGTACTATGAATAAAATGATCTTTTGTGCCAAAATGGGTCATGGAAACAATATTCACTTCTATTCAATATGACAACAGGAACACAAACAATGGTGCAATGCCATTTTTTTTCCTTTCCTTGGTTTAAACAGGACCAGAAAAATCCATCAAAACTTTATAGAATTTATATTTATCTCGACACATAACTATACGGCAAACTGTGTGAAATCCGTGGAAATATCAAGTGCAGAATGTAAAAAATCTCCTCAGAAACTCTAATGGATAAAATACGGAACTGGTGTAACCTAATTGCAAAGAAAGTTGGTCAGGAATGTTTGGCCGTGGCATTTTTTTAGAAAGGCCCCAACGGAAAAGCATGTCTAGGAGAGTAAGCATGCTTGTCCTCGATTCCTTCTGTCCTGATTTTTCTCCCAGTGCATCCTTTCTTCATGTCCAAAGAGAAAAGCATGAAGAAGCAACGAAAGAAAAATAATAGTGGAAAGTAGCAGGCTTGGTTTGGTGGTTCTGGTTCCCAGGAGCTTTATTGTTCATGTGAATTGATCATGATGGAGAATTCTCCTCAGCAGCTAATTCCTCTCCACTAATAAGAGACGCTAATTCCTCTCCACTGCTTCTCTTTCTCTCCCCATCCCAAGACACCCTAAGGTTTGGCCAGCTCCAGTCACCTCCCACCTCGTGATGATTACGGACCTTTGAAGAAGTAGATGCCGAACTCCCAAACATCCCGAACCATCTAGAGACGTACCAGTGCCATTTGGATCCCGCTACATGTGTGGAGTTTTGACATTGGACCTCCTGGAGTGTTTAAAGGCTCTGGCATCGAGAAGCTGATGCTGGATCTGTGATGATCACAAATGCTGAGCTCATAAAACTCGGAGCTACTAACCATAAAGACTGTATAAGACTGCAGAAAAAACATTACTTATAATCTTATACTCCAGTGCTCATGTTAGTTCTCACTCTCCAGTGTTTTGTATTGTTGAAAGATTTATGATCAAACTCTTGATGTCACCCAAATGAGGATGGGTTCCCCTTTTGAGTCTGGTTCCTCTCAAGGTTTCTTCCTCATAACATCTAAGGGAGTTTTTCCTTGCCACAGGCTTGCTCATCAGGGACAAATTCACACCATTCACCATCACTGTTGATTTGTGTAAAGCTGCTTTGAGACAATATCTGGTGTGAAAAGCGTTATACAAATAAACTTGACTTGACTAGACTATAGACCGAGCATAAAATGACCATAACTAAAACCAGTAAGAACATGAATCACATAATGGGGAGGTTGTAGCTCAGAGGTTAAGACTGGATGTTTGGGGGTTTAAGCCCTGGCAGCTTGAGCTTAACCCTCTCTGCTGCAGGAGCACTGTATCATGACCGAGTCTGTTCTCTGACCCCAGCTTCATAAGACTGGTGGGATATACAAAGAAAGAAATTCACTGTGCTGTAATGTATAAGTAGAGGTAAAAAGTAAAAGCCTCTCTTTTATTTATTCAATTCATTTTTATTTGTATAGCTCAGGGGCATTATATCAAAGCAGCTTCACACAGATAATGCAGTAATAAAGAATGAAAAAGATTGTTCTTTATAATATTAAAATTGCCACTAGTGAGCAAACCGGTGGCGACTGTGCCGAGGAAAAACTTCCTGAGATGGCATTAGGAAAGAAACCTTGAAAGGAACCAGATTTAAGAGGAAACCCATCCTCATCTGGGTGGCACCAACATGTCCATTTATGGCACTTAAACGTTGTTGAGGTGTGCAGTAATGGTGATCAAATGCAAACTGTAGCACACAGTGGCTTCCATTCAAAGCGTTGGCATTTTCTTCTTTCTTATTATTAACCTGATATTCTGTTTCCTTCAGATCAGATTTTCCATATTTGATCTGATCTCATGACACATTTCAGGCTGTAACTGACAGGAGTTTGCACAGAAGCTTGCAAGTAAGTTTCAAAGTGGGTATTTTTATAGTATCAATAACTGCCAATAAAAGGATTTTGCTATTATAAGTGGTTGGTGAAAAAATAAAAACACAAAACCCATTCATTACACATACTGTAGAAGGACCGAACATGCAGCTCAGATCATTTCACTTGTTGTTTTTTAGAGATTATCGTTTTACTGATGCTGTACGATTTTTTTTTTATATAAAGACATATATATTTCTTTAAAACAGTAATTACCTGATTAAATCGCACAAACAGATTGACAGGTGATCGTGGTCGGACATCTTCGTAAGAAATGACAACACAACATTCACACTTCCGGGTTGCGCTCTTCTTCTACGATTAATTCCGACGATATTTAAAATTCTGAACCTAAACTGTGCATCAGCGCCGCCTGCTGAGCGGCGGGAATAAAAACACATTATTGACTTGTATTGAGCAGTGGTGGACGAAGTACAGAAAACATAAAGTTGAGTTACAGTAGCTAAAATGTGACTCCAGCTAAAGTAAAAGTGCTCCATTTTTCTTGAACAAAAACTACAAAATTATTTGCCTTCAAATTTACTTTAGTATCCAAAGTACTATAATTTATTATAGCTATAATGTTCCTATTATTTTTGTCACAAGTCTCTTTACTTAATCAAGTTTATGTAAAAAGACTTGTTGTGTAATGTTTCTCTCAGCACACCAATCTATTAATAAAGTGATATTAATTAGTCAAACACAGATTGATAATTATTAAAATTATTATAGGCAGTATTTCCTTCCATCATTTAATCCTCTCTAAATGTTCTGCTAGCCGTTGAACTGATGCTGAACTGTATGTTGGTGATAAGTAGATGCCAACAAGCACCAATCATATCGAGTTTAAAACAGAGCGAGCGCCCGACCCTGATCGGTGTCTTGCTGCATCTGCAAAGTTTTTATCTTCATAAATAAAAAGGAACGACTGATTTTGCAAAATGTAGTTAGGTAAAAATTACAAAATCTTACTTTGAAATGATGTGTAGAAAGAGTACATGTAGTTCTATTACATTCACTTCATTACAGTCCACCACTGGAATTGAGCATATCTAGTTCATTTCTTAGAAATGTAGATCAAAACATTTTGTGTAATACATCACATTTGAGGTGTAATCATTGTGGAATTAAACTATATGAAAAAAATAAGAAAGAAAGAGGCTTTTACACTATATATACGTGTATCCCAGCGATGTTAGGGATCTGGGGTCAAAGCACAGGGTCAGCCATGATACAACGCCCCTGGAGCACAGAGGGTTAAGGCCAAGAGTGGAAGCTTGGAGATAGAGGGGCTTAAACCCTCGACCTTCCGATCAATAAAAAGAAATATACTGCTGTTTTGTCTAACTCAGTCTTCAACACTCAGTTAACTCAATGTATTAATTTGTGTCTGTTGTAAGTGCAACTGATCCAACAGTCTCTGAGTGACTTCAACATTGTGTGATAAGCATGGATCGCTTTTCTCTGATTGAGGACAGCAAAAGTTTAACTAGAAAAGTCAACATGTCCAAATCAATACAGTTCCACTGTTCCACTATTGCACAAGAGTGTTACAAGCCAACAAAGCAAAGATGAGACCTCTGGTTTTATTAGCCATTTTAATTGCGTTTCATTGCGTTCTGAGAAATTGTTTCTGCACATCGGAAGAGTAAGTACACTATTTAACACTGCTGCCTCTGTCTGGATCTGTCTTCTAAACCTGGTCAGTTTTGATTACTCCTGTAGCTGATACAGAGCCTGGCTTCCGAGTCATGTGGGATTGTACCGGGAGCTTAGCATTTTGTCGAATTCAGACTGGAAAGTTGTAGTTTATTATGTAGAATAATGGATGTGAACTATGAAGATATTTAAAGGGGAAATGTTACACAATTTTGTTTATCTGAAATTCATCAAATTATTTTATTTTTTTTCTATAAACCAGAGATAAAGTTTTGTCCATTACAGCTGTAACTCAGGAGCAAGTGAACCTATTGCAGAACATATCCAGCCATAATGAGGCATGTAATGTATTTACACAAACACACACACACACACACACACACACACGCACACACACGCACACACACACACACACACACACACACACACACACACACATACACACTGTTAAAAATCTAATTTAATCTTATAGTGCTGTATATGGAGGGAATAAAGCACCTAGAGACCTACCACTGAAAAGAATCAACAACAGAGTGGTGTGATGCAAAACATAGCTAATATGGTTAATGGTTACATGTAATGTTGATCGTATTGTTTTCTACCTTATATTTGTAAAGTACATGCAATGTAGGAACGAGAATTGCTGTTATTGCGTGTGTTATAACATCCATAAACCTTTGTTCTTTCATCAGTCTCCCTTGGTTTCTTTCTCTTCAAGTTAGACAGAAAAAAAATCAAAATTAAATGTCAAGATTAGAAAATCAAGATTGGATGTCGAAATTCTTAGGAACAATAGAATCTGATGACAAAATATTAAAACAGTAAGCAGACTGGAAATGTTTTTTTCTTAGGATTAAGAGATTTTGTTTCAAGATTTATTTTTTCTCAATGTTAGTATCCATAATGCAACGACATCCATCTGAGCATTGGTCTACTGATTTGCTTAGTGTGTTTGGGATTTGAACTCATACACTTCATATATAAAGTCCATTGTCTTAACCACCCAGCTACCATTTATGTGCTTTTGCTCTAAAGTGTAAAAAACCTGATGTAAAATTGTACAGTGTAATGCTGTTTTTTTTGTTTATTTGTTTTGGATTTTTTTGCTGTGAATCAGACGGTGTTATGGCAGCCGGCGTCTCCCAGCCACATCACAGCCAACACACCTGTCCATCTGTACGTCCAATCCAGCAGCTTGGCACGAGTTACTGAGCAGCTACAAACACACGGATTCCTCTTCCGGTAAAGAATCCCTTTTAAAGAAATACTTCTGATTTATAGTCTAATGTTGAACTTTAATGGCTGAGGATTCTGTCTGATCTCATAGTAGCTGCTCCGAGTTTTTGCATTTGCAATACAAATGGTGACATGATGATTAAAAAGCTGCAAGACTGTGAACTGAATCTCAGACATGTTGTGGTTTGTGCAGCGTTCTCCTGGAGAACACACAACGCTTGATCCAGGAGCAGACCCGAAACGACACCACAGACCCCAAGAGCAGTGGGACTAATGAAAGATATCACTCTTTAGAGGATGTAAAGCAAGACTTGCATGTTATCATTATCAGAACGGAAAAAATATTTGTTATAATTTGTTAGAATGCAGTTTCATCTTTTATGATTTGTGTGCAATTCTTGTTCTCATTCAGATTTATCATTTTGTCAATAAAACAAGCGAAGATTACCCTGACATGACCAAACTCATTCTGATCGGCTCATCGTTCGAGAAAAATCCACTTTATGTCTTAAAGGTAAAATTTTGTCTTTTTATGTCTCATTCCATTAAGGAAATACGACTAAAATGACAATAAGCATGGATCATCATCTTCATGTTTTATTAACAATTTATATTTTAGCTTTTGTTCTTTTTAGTCCATAGTCCAGTAAATTTCTATATGATTTAGTTGAATGAGTTTTTGTCTGTGCATTAGCTGTCAGGAAGACGAGGTCCAGTGGATAAAGCCATGTGGATGGATTGTGGGATTCATGCTCGAGAGTGGATATCACCTGCTTTTTGCCTTTGGTTCATCAAATTTGTAAGATTTGTGCTCCTCTAGGAACAATTTGAAGCAGAAGATTTTTTTTAACTGACTACACTCTTCTTGGTCTCCCCTTGTTACCAAAACATTTTCTTAAATATATTTCTGTACCTTAATAATAATCTTGATAGATCATTAGTTACACTATATAAAGAAGAAGGTTGGGACACCCAATTTCTCTACTCATATGTGACTCTTACCAACAAAGGTGGAGACTCACAATTGTATAAAATGACTTTGAATGGAGAAGCATTATATTTTTCCCTTCACTAGAACTAGGAGACCCAAACCTGTTCCAGCATGACAATGCCCCTGTGCACAAAATTCCAGTTCCATGAAGATCTGCTTTACATGGTTTGGAGTGGAGGATCTCCTGCTATAGAACTCTGGCCTAAACCCAATAAAAAAAACTTTGAGATAAATGTGAACACTGACATGCCCAAGGCATCCTCGCCACTCCTACATCACTACCTGACTTTACTAACAATCTTGTGGCTGGATGATCACAAATCTCCACAAGTACACTCCAAAATCTAGTGGAACATCTTCCCAGAAGAGTTTCAGAATCTTTAATATATATATTTTAGATTTATATATCTAACAAAAAAATATTTACAGTTTATGTTTCCTAACGGGAAATGTTTCCACTGATTCTGGTTTCTGTGTTTAAACACTTACAATAGTTATTAAGTGCATGTTATACTTGTTCTTCCTCAGGCTCTGACATTTTACAAGGAAAACGCTGACATCACCACAATGCTGGACAAGTTGGACATCTACATCTTACCCATCATGAATCCTGATGGATACAAGTACACATGGACAACAGTAAGACATCCATGTTTTCGGGACCTCAAGATTGTTTAGAATTGGTTGAATATATATTTAACAGTAATTTGACATTGCAATGTAACATATATTAACATAGTAAATCAGAACAGTGCTCAAAGATGCAACATACTAAATCATTTATGTGTTTAACTAAAAGAAGGAAATATAACTGTTACAGAGAGGTATTATAAATATTATGTGGTTGTCTGTAATTATAAAGCATGAGGGTAAAATGACTAAACCCCATGATTGACATACACTATATAGACAAAAGTAAATGGACGCCTGACCATAAGTTTTATGAACATTCAGTTCCACATGTGGTCCCTATTTGCTGTAAGAATAACCTCCACTCTTCTTGGAAAATGTTCCACTAGAGTTCAGAGTGTGCTTGTGGAGATTTGTGCTCTTTCAGCCACAAGGGTGTTAGTAAAGTCAGATACTGATATAGGGTGAGGCCTTTGGGGCAGTATTTCAATTCATGTCAAAGGTGATATGTAGGGTTGAGGTCAAAGCTCTATAGCAGGAAATCTTCCATTCCAAACTATGTAAAGCAGATCTTCATTAAGATGTGCTATTGGTCTCAAGTGAAGGTAAAAGTATAATGCTACTACATTCAAAAACAGTTTGGTTGGGAAAGTCAGGTGTCCTGATACTTTTGACAGTATAGTGTAGTATAGTTTTAATATATATATATTTTATTTGTACAGACAATTGCACCAACATAGGAAAGAAAGTTAATCTGAAGAAGAAAGAGAAACATATGGCATGAAAACGTCATGTTCATGGTAAAGAGTTAAGACTTCACAACATGAATGATGCTTAAACAGTGCAGGAGGAACAAGCTCAAGTTGATCTTATTCAGGGAACACAATGGGAGATCTGTTGAACCAGCGCATCTCATTATGTTGATAAAAGATATGAGAGGATTAAACATCTTTATGCTTTGTGATGTGTGTATACATATTGATGTCTAATTATACATTGATCTTTTTGATCTTGTTGGACCTTAATGCTTTACTTCAGTCGTGTGTATGTTGGGTTTTACTCCACAGAACCGCATGTGGAGGAAGAATCGAGCAAGTAGAGATGACAGTTTTTGCGTCGGAGTCGACTTGAACAGAAACTTTGATGCCAACTGGTGCAGTCAGTAATAAACCCTGAAATCCCTATGCTGTCATTCTTAAATACAGATGTTAATAACTAACTAATAGCTATTACAGTAATGTACAAATGTTATATATGATATATGGACACGAACATTTTACTAACTAATCTTTTATTAGATTAGCTTGTCTTAAATCAGATTTGAGAAATTGGATTTGACTGTTCTATACTCAAAGTGATTAATATTTAATAGCTATGTATATAAAGCTATATACAAAGCAAAACATATGAGCAAACTAAACAGAAGTGCAGAAAAGAAGGTTTCTTGAGGTGTAAAGTAATTGGTATAATGAAGTAGCCTGACAGTAAAGTTACAATGATTCTGTAGTGTATCTGTGATAAACACAATCATTTCAATACGTTTTTCTTTGTTGAGAAGAAAACATCGAACTTTGAAAAGTATTCAGATAAATGTCAAAAAATAGTCAAAATGAACACTAAAACTATTGTAATCTTACACTAATAGGATCTGGATGAAAGAGATATGAGAGAAAGTCATACAGTTTTAGTGATTGTCAGAAGAAACATATTAACTTGAGTACACGGAGACATTAGAGGCTGGTGTCTCTGATTACTACACATGTACTACATATGCAGGTGAAAGAGTTTAGGTTGAGAAAAATATTACTGAACTTTTGCTTCAACCATAATCAAGTCTAAAACTATTTTTCAACTACTTTTTCTTCCATGATGAAGCGAAGGGAGCATCCAGCAATCCATGTTCTGATATTTACTGCGGCCAGTATCCGGAGTCTGAGCCTGAGGTGCAAGCTGTGACCAAGTTCTTGCGTTCCCACAAGGATGTGGTCAAACTTTATTTCTCCATTCATTCCTACTCACAGATGCTGCTCTTTCCGTACTCCTACACCCACGAGCAGATCCCCAACCACAATGAGCTGGTGAGGTTCAACACAAGCATTTTTACACAATGGCATTTTTTATGCTTTCTGAAGCAAATTAATAAATAGTGGTGTTTCCTTATGTATGTAGACACATGACTATCACACCCATGTGTACTTGGGTCCTGTATGTACAGTAATGTGTACATAAATACTAGTATGCACTTATCTCAGATCCCTTTTTACTCTTATAATAAGCGTCATTCTTTTCCGCTAAAGGTTTTTCATCAGAGGTTGAAGCATTACTGTAGGTATTTGTAGGCATTCAGAGTATTGGTGAGATCAGGCACTGATGTTAAGTGAGGAGGTCTGTGGTGCAAGTCAGCATTGTAGTTCATCTTACAGATGTTCAATGTAGTTGAGGTCAGAGATCTGTGCAGGACACCCAAGTTCTTCCACTCCAAACTTTACACAACATGGAGCATGCATGGTGGACAGAGGTATTGTCATAGTGGAATAGGTTTTGGCATTTAAATTCCAGTAAATGGAAATGATCATGCAACAGCATAGAAAGACATTCTGTACTTCTAGATTTGTAGCAAAGCTTTGTGGAAAAAGTGAATGGGTGTGTGACAAACTTTTACAAAGGAAACAGTGGTGACTGGATTTTGAATAATAAAATGAACAAAAGTGAACTACATGTCCAGTATTACAGTTTGAGGAAGAATAACAAATGATTGGGAAAGTCAGGTGTCTTGATAATTTTTTCCATACAATGTAGTATAGTTTTAGATTTTTTTGGCAAAAGCATCAATGTTTATCCATACCCATGTTGATCGGAGTATTAAAAACCTAAAAAGTATTAATTTAAGGTACATTTAGAACAGATATAAATGTGTGATTAAGTTGCGATTAATCACGATTAAATATTTTAATCGATTGACAGCCCTAATATTATTATGATGTGGTCCTGTTACCAGTGTTAACACTAAAACCAGCTAGTAGTAAAGGATACTTTTTTTTTAAGTACATGTCAAAGTGAAGGATGTGTCTACTTTTGTCATCTCTGGTGTGTGTGTGTGTGTGTGTGTGTGTGTGTGTGTGCTCCCTGACAGTACGATCTTGTCCAAGAGGCATCCTCAAAAATACGTCGCCATTACAGAAACCAATATCGCTTCGGTTCTGGAGCAAAAACAATATGTAAGCATGTTAATAATATATGTTCACATATAAATATACCGTATTTTCTGGACTATAAGCCGCTACTTTTTTCCCACGCTTTGAACCCTGTGGCTTAAACAATGAAGCGGCTAATATGTGGATTTTTCCGGGGGTTTTCTCAGTTTTTCGAACTTCAAGATAAAAACTGAACCCCATAACATTAGACCAATAAATTTGCTGAACGGGTTCAGGTGAACCAATGAAACTCTTTATATTAAATCAGATGAGCTCCCACTGAATCGGGCCGCACCACATCATAAATATGGATGATGTTCCTCTGATGTTTGACCTGCCGCTCACTCGGACTGTCTACAGGAAATGTGAATCATTCGTCATGCTAAAAACAACCGGGCGTGAAAAAACGCACTTCACCTGTATTCTGAGCTGCACGGCATTGGGAGAAAAACTTCACTGATGGTGATTTTAAAATGCACGACAATGTCAAAAGATAAACTCCAGAGAGAAATAGTTGTGAAGGGATGGAGGAAGACAGTGAATAATGACTTTCTTGGTAGTCTACTTTTTAGATACAAACCGTGTAACAGACACGGTCTTTCATTAAAGCCGTAGACTGTAGACAACTGCAGCTTATAGACAAGTGCGGCGTATTTATGTTCAAAATAAAAATCTTTGTAAAATTCAGGGGGTGCGGCTTATATTTGGGTGCGCTTAATAGTCCGGAAATTACGGTATGTTCTTTATGCAAAAAAAAGTATAATGTACATCTGAGTACATTTTCTGCTGACATTTACACATTTATTTCTTACATCTACCATGTCACTTCCTATTTGCTCTCTGATCAGATATAGCTCCTGGGGGATCAGATGACTGGGCCTATGATCAGGGCATTAAATACTCGTTTACTTTCGAGTTGCAAGACCGTGGGCAGTACGGCTTCCTCCTTCCTCCCAACCTGATCACAAGTGCCTGCAATGAAGCCTTTGCAGCGGTCAAGACCATTGTTCTGCGTGTCTTGGAGAAACTTCAATGATTCAATGCTTTAACCTTTATTCTACATATATGATGTTCTCCCTGCCCTCCATAGTTTCATGTTATTTCTACTCTTATCACACTTGATATGTAGACTCTGTTTGATGGAAATGTATGAAATTGTGCTGTGCATTGAGTCACCAAGTTCCAATACTGCTTTTATTAAACTGTCTCGTACTCTCATCTAAGTGAATTTTATTAGTTAAATGAGGCTTCAGTGGCCAGCAGAGTCAGCCTACTTTTCTCAGAAGAAATTTGCTAAGTATTAGTAACATAGTATTAAAATCCAAATAGCAGGTAAATGTAAAACATGCAATATGAGACTGGTACAAATAAATATATACATTTACAAAAACTGCAATGTTTATGAGTAAAAAGCCTAGTGTTATTGTGTGCTGCTTGGTACCCAGCAAACAAAAAACATTTCCCGCAGAGTAGCCTTTTTTTTCACCTTAGAGTTGTTAGTTTTAAAACCATTTATTAACGTTGAGCAAGCGTTTAATCATTGTTGTCAGTGATGTTCATTAAACCTACGGAAAAAATTGCATGTTCTCTTTTTTGTAAAGTAAAACTAACATTTCAATAACATTCATGTAACGTTCTATTACATGCAAATTTTACCAAGGCTGCTTTTACATTTCATGTTTGTATATAAACAAATATAAAGACGGTCATTTAGATATTGCAAATGCACAATAAATAGGCCTCTGTTTAAATTTTGGATTTAAAAAAGAATACATATATTTAGAGATATAATTGTGTCTACTGCAAAACTAACAATGAATCATTAGGCTACAAAAGAGGAAAATACAGCTACATCTAACATGATTGTGCTAAATATTAACATTGCATTTTTGACAGATTTTTTTAATTTAATTTTTTTATTTTTTATTAATGCTGAATTTGTGAACACAAATAATATGTTCCTGGAACATCTGTGTACACAGGGCAAATAGTGTAAAAATTATAAAACAAGTAAATGAAACATTTTGGGAACGTTAGGGAAACATATGCAGTCAAAATAATGTAAATGCTATTGGAATATTAGAGGAACATATTAAAAGTTATTGAAACAGTATTTAAAGGTTTTGAGAATGTTAGGGAACTGTATTTAAACATTCTAGTAATTTTAGGGAAATATATCTGCAAAGAAAATTATGTAAATGTTATTGGAATATAAGGGAAACGTATTTTAACATTATGGGAACGTTAAGAAAACCTATCTACACATTATACAAATAATATATATATATAAATTCACTATAACAGTATGTAAATATTAAGAAAATGTCAGGGAAATGTTTTTTAAACATATAGGAAATGTTAGGGAAACATATACCTCAAGCAAATAATTTAAATGTTTCTGGAATATTCGGGCCACATATTTAAAGTCATTGAAACAGTATTAAATGTTATGGGAAAGTTAGGAAAACAGATCTAAAACATGATGGAAATGTGAAATGTAAAAAAAAAAAAAAATGTAAATGTTATTATATTAGGGGAATGTTTTTAAATGTTGTCCAAACATTACAGGAATGTTAGGGAAACCTAATAATGCAAATGATATTGAATATTTGGGGAATGTACAGTTGTGTTCAAAATTATTCAACCCCCACTGAAATTGATTGTTTTGGTCGGTTTGACATTGATTATGATCATTCAGTCATCCTGCTTACAATTAAATCAAAGAGGCATGTGTAGGTCAGATAAATATAACATAACATTTATAATGAAATAACCACAAATGTCTTTTCTGAGCTCACATCATTATCAGTTTTATTCAACCCCCAAGTGACATTCAATCTTAGTACTTAGTACAACAAGTCTCTTGCAGCGATCTACGGGTATCTTCGCCCATTCATCATGGGCAAAAGCCTCCAGTTCAGTCACATTCTTAGGCTTGCGCACTGCAACTGCTTTCTTTAAGTCCCACCAGAGGTTCTCAATCGGATTTAAGTCTGGTGACTGCGATGGCCACTTCAAAATGTTCCAGCCTTTAATCTGCAACCATGCTCTAGTGGACTTGGAGGTATGCTTGGGATCATTGTCCTGTTAAAAGGTCCAACGTCTTCCAAGCCTCAGGATTGTGACGGACTGCATCACATTGTCATCCAATATCTCCTGGTACTGAAGAGAATTCATGGTACCTTGCACACGATGAAGCTTCCCAGTACCTGCAGAAGCAAAACAGCCCCAAAGCATGATTGACCCCCTGCCATGCTTCACAGTAGGCAAGGTGTTCTTTTCTTCATAGGCCTTGTGCTTCCTCCTCCAAACATAGCGTTGATCCATGGGCCCAAACAGTTCTAATCAGTCCACAGAACACTATCCCAAAACTTCTGTGGTTTGTCCACATGACTTTTGGCATACTGCAGTCGACTCTTCTTATTCTTTGGGGACAGCAAGGGGGTGCGCCTGGGAGTTCTGGCATGGAGGCCTTCATTACGCAGGGTGCGCCGTATTGTCTGAGCAGAAACTTCAGTACCCACATCTGACAAATCTTTTCTCAGTTCCTCAGCAGTCACACGGGGACTTTTCTCCACTCTACTCTTCAGGTAGCGCACAGCAGTCGAAGTCAGCATCTTCTTTCTGCCACGACCAGGTAGCGTTTCAACAGTGCCCTTTGCCTTGAATTTGCGAATGATGCTTCCTATGGTGTCTCTTGGTATGTTTAACATCTTTGCAATCTTCTTATAGTCATTGCCCTTCCTGTGAAGAGTAATCACCTGTTCTCTTGTCTTCCTGGACCATTCTCTTGACCTCACCATGTTTGTAACCACACCAGTAAATGTCTAGAAGGAGCTGAGTATCATAGTCCTTTTAAAGCTGCCTAATTGGTGCTTATTACCTGATTGAAAACATTTCACTGAACCTCTGTTCTTCAGAGTGGTAGTCTTAAAGGGGTTGAATAATTATGTCAATGAAGAATTCACAAAAGAAACATTTACTACTGTATTACAAAACTAATTGATGTCATTTTAGTTGCATATAGTTCTTTGAGAAGTCCTTGTAGGATTTCATTCTGAATACAATTACAAATGTACACTAAATTCCCTAAAACCATTTACAGCATTGGGGGTTGAATAATTTTGAACACAACTGTATGTAAAGCAATTAAAACAGTGTGTAAATGTTATGGGAACGTTTGGGAAAGGTTCTGTGGATGAAGGGCGAATGGAAATCACTAACACGTGAACACGTTTAAAGGTTTTCTGAACGTTTAGAAAACGTGTCCCGGACAATAAAAATGTATAAGTTCGATTTTTGTAAAAAAAAGAAAAAAAAAAAAGAAAGAAAGAAAAGAAAAAAGAAATAATAAAAATCTGTGCATATAACTAAAATCTATACAGATAACTAGCAATAAACGTTCCCAGAACCAGTACCGGAACCATGTGTGTCTGTATGGGGGACATCCCGCTTTCCACTCTCCTCTCATCTGCACTGATAGCGCTGCATCAAATCCCAAATGACCATTATATCCCCTCAATTAGTGCACTTCGAAGTGTATGAAGCCATTTCTTTTCGCACCCTACCTAGGGTCCCTATGTGTTTAATACCTAGCGGTTTGGAATGCGTCCTTAGAGATTTCGGACTCTCGCTACCTAGCATCATGAAGGCGGCTTGGGGAGCGCCGTATAACGACCTGCGCTATTTTTACCGCGTGTAAACGGTGTACACGTTTCACAGCAGTTTATGAAACTGGACGCGGTGCTTTACTGAACATTTCGGTGAGTTTTCTCTTTTTATTCTGTCGGTTTATTACCTGACTAGCATGACCCGTTAGCTAGGCCGAGAAGCTAACCATGCTAATCAGCTAGCTAGTTGACTACTGGGCTGCAACACTGGTGATAAAAAACGACCTCAGCTCGTGAAAGAGGTTATTAATGCAAAGTAAATATAATGTGTCTCATGACGGATCTGTCAAATCCATGCAAAAATACAGTGGGACAACTTCCACTACTGTATAGGTAGTGAACTGTAGTCGTGATAAGAAGTTAGCCGCTTGTACTTGCTAGCCTGTTAGCTAGATTGTGTTAATTCATTTGATTAGGAGGCTAGTTGTGCGATGTAGGATCCTTTTATTTAGTTTTTTATGATAAATATAATATTTAAGTATATGTACCCATACACCTGACTCTGATGCTACAAAATCCAGACTGTGTGCAATGAAAAAAGTGTGCAGAAGTAAGAATCAATAGCCAAAATGTGGTCACATTTATATAATAATAACAATATTATTGAAAGCATTCTCACCTTCCAGCATTTTTTTATGCACAGTACATGCACTCACACAAACACACGTCTATCCTTGATATATTTTGTATATGTGGTGGGCTATGAAAACCCATCAAAAGGTCAGGTGATGTTTTCTACTACACAGAAATCTGGGGGGGAAAGTTCTTGGTTTTAGTGAAATGAAACGTCCACTTTCTTTGTATTAATTTCAAATGTAAATTTACAGCATTCTAAAGCTTTCCTGCCCTTTATAAACCAATATACTACTGTGCAAGAAACATTCCTGACAACATTTATAAGCCTTCTCGCTTTGTTTATGATCATCCAGCCTCCGTCTCGTCCTCAGCCGCCGCATTTAAACACAAGCCTTCACTGATCTTTGTTTTTGTTCATATAGAGAAAATAATTAACTCCCGTCTGTAATATATAGGAAACTAATTTGTTAAACACTTAATACGAGGTGGCATCCAACAGTTTCAATACTAGTTTTGTAACATGCCAACAGATGGCAGCACAAGGCTGCACACACACAGTCACAGGAAGCGCCAACCTTTTGTAAGTCAGTGTGCCAAAAGACATCGTAGTATGGGAGCTGTGCAACTGGTGATATTCTGACTACGTGCATCGCCACATCTCAAATTCTTTCCACGTGTGCACCCCGTCACCGAACTCTTTTCGCACGTGAGTTTCTTGCCGGAAACAACACGATCTCAATTTCGCACCCACCCTAGTTGCCAGATTTGGATTCTACGGACTTCACCCTCTTCCTGAAGATTTTGACACTATTGTGGAGATTCGCCGAAGGTGGGAAAGAAGACTTCCAGGATACGTTCCAGAAGTGGCAGGAAAGCTGGGAGCACTAGTCTTGAAACTTTTTGATACCACCTCATCACACAAATGTGTGTATATGTATATAAACATATATTTATATATGTTGTAGTGGTCGTCTTTCTACAAAACATGTGAGATTCTTCTCTGTTTGGATGATGTGAAGGTGCTGGTTCCCAATTGCCAGGATTGGCGTTATTGTCCAGGTTGATCAGTTTTGAGAAAATCACACACTAGCAAAAAGTCCTATATATCTCAGCAGGTTGGTTGAGTGTATTGCTGAGTGTTTTACCCCAGTGTGGCCTTTTTTTAGACAAAATAAATGTGCCAAATATCATGTTTTAATATCTAATGTTTGAGAATTTCATCTCAAGCCCTGCAGAATGTCCAAGATCAGGCGGAAGGTGACAGTGGAAAACTCGAAGACCATATCAGAGAGCAGCAGCAGTACGACCACTCCATCCCGCAGGCCCAGTGTCTTCGAGAGACTCGGACCCAGCACGGGCAGTAATGCCACAGAGGTGACGCGGAAACGCGCTGACTGTGTGATCAGCAAGAATCGCATCAAATAAAACATTTTCCATGAAATCTGGTTTCATCACTACATTGTGGAGACACATTCAACCCTTGATTGTTCCCATAGAAACGGACTTTTCAGTTTGGCTGGCTCATAACTTGTAGATTTAGAGTAATGTCTACAGCCCCATGAAATGAAATGATATTTAATTTGCCAAAGAGCAGCATCCCGTTTTCTGATTCAGTAATTTATGGAGTGAGGCTCCTAATTAACTCTCGCTCTAATTTCGCCCGCAGACCCAGTGTAGAAATTGGTTGAAGACGGGAAATTGCAGTTACGGCAACACTTGTCGCTACACGCATGGAACTCCGGCAAGAGGCAAAAATTTTTCTGGAGCATTCAGCAGGTGAGGCGACTTTCCTCAGGACCGGTCCTGATGTTTTAGAAGAATAATTAATATTACTAAATATATTTCAAAGATATTTAACAACCAAACAACATGTATACTGAGTGCCCTGCTATTTTGTTTGTTGTGTGTAGGTCATCTGAGAGGCCCACTGGTGATCTCCGGGAGAGGATGAAAAATAAGAGACAGGATGTAGATACAGACACACAGAAGAGAGACCAAGACGAACCTACTTCACCAACAACTAGAGTAAGACCATTTCATAAATAAAACTACCCCCTTCTTTTCTTCACACAGTGTGCTAACGTTTGTGTGTGTGTGTGTGAGCAGCAGAGAGATTCATCCAGAAGCAGACACAGAGAGAAGGAAGATATAAAGATCACTAAAGAACGAACGCCAGCCAGCGAAGAGGAAGCTGCAGAGTGGGAAGCCAGTCGTGAAGGTAAGATAGATACAGCAGGATAATTGATAGACCAATACACTGTGTTAGACGTGTGTGTATATACACTGATCAGGCATAACATTATGATATTGTTGGTCCTCCTTTTGCTGCCGAAACAGTCCTAAACCCATTAAATGTTAACAGAAGCTAGTCTGTTGGATCGGACAGCATTCCCCATGTGGATCGATGAGCCTCAGCTGGCCATGACAATGTTGCCGGGTTCACCACTGTTCCTTCCTCAGACCACTTTTGATAGATACTGATCACTGCAGACTGACAACATTTTGGAGATGCTTAACAATTTAGCCCTTGTTAAACTCGCTCAAATCCATACGCTTGCCCATTTTTACTGCTTTTAACATCAACTTTGAGGACAAAATATTAACTTGTCATATAATATATAAAGTTAATACTCGAATTGTAAACTTTCTTGATCTATCTCTCTTCTCCCCCCTAAAGACTCTGATAACGGTGACTACGATTACGAGTTATCTCTGGAAATGAAGAGGCAGAAGATACAGAACGAGCTGATGAAGCTTGAGCAGGAGAACATGGACAAACGAGAAGAGCTTCTCATTAAGAAGGAGGTACACACCCTCTTGCAGCTACACATTAATGAACTGCTGCTTATATAAAGCATCCTATGTGAAGGACATACCAGTTTGAAAAAGCCACAATTTTAACTTGGGCTTATTCTCAAAACAGGAATCAGTGACCAAGACCAGGACCAGCAGCACTTCCAAAGATAAGGTACTTTAGATCATGTATCCCTTTTTCTCAGGTCAGCATAAACTGCATCAAATCTCTAATGGAAAATAATAAATACATTTACAAAGAAGCCTGTCAAAATCACTACTCAGAAAATTGGCGCTTATTAAATTTTGCTAAACTTTTAAAATTAAATAAATGAAATTAACCAAAATTCAATGTTTTTACACACATATAAAGTAAATTTTACAGAACGGTTTTAGATCTTCTGGACCTTTTGATAATGTTCGTGTAAGCACACATGTAGAATGTATAGATTTGTGAATGTGTGATAAATTTAAAAATATTAATTTAAAATAACAAAATATTGCCAACGCTTATACTTGTTACTTTGTTAAAACCAGTTGTCTTTGTCATAAAAATACCAGAAACTTTTAAAAAAGTGTAGCTTTTGCTGTTTCTTTCAGTCTGGCATTCGCGTGAAAAACAAACCTAATAATGCAACAATTCTTGGTGCTACATTAAATTGACTGTCGATGTTTATAGCATCGAGTTGCCGTATGA
Source organism: Silurus asotus (assembly GCA_024362625.1). Lineage (NCBI taxonomy): Eukaryota > Metazoa > Chordata > Actinopteri > Siluriformes > Siluridae > Silurus > Silurus asotus. The sequence continues at coordinate 926,346 of MU551695.1, read as the reverse complement.
GAAGCCCTTCGGCTAATTTTGTGCTGCAGGCAGCATCAATCAGCACATATATACAGGAACCATAAACATAAACTTAATGTTTACACAACATTTATTGTATTTGTGGGAATTTATACTATAATCTGAGCTCCCAGTCTGAACTCAGCTTATTATACTTAAATTAGAGGCATGGAGTTCTGCTTGAATTGCACTATTACACATTTGTTAACATTAATCACTTTGTCTTATGATGTGTGTGTCTTGGTCATTTTGTGTACTACAAAGTGTCTTTTTATTTTTAGGGTTCTCCGGATCACTCCAGCTCTAAGAATTCCCCGCTGTCCCGCAAATCTAGCGGCTCCCCAAAAAGGAAACCCAGTGGTTCTCCTAAACGCAAATCCATTGGGAAAGGCGGCGGCTCCAGCAAGAAGGAGAAGAAATCGTCCTCTTCATCAGTTATCTCCTCCCCGGTGGGGGAGCAGAACAGAACGGAGGAGGCTGAAAGCAGGTTCGCTTTATTTCTGATCCCTGATATCCCTGTGTTTTAAGAGTGTGTAGGAGCTCTGTGTTTTTTTTTGTTTTGTTTTTTTTACATTCGATCACTCTCATAACTTCTTTGCCCGATTTTGCAGAAATATAATAATAATAATATAATGTTGTTTATGCTGAATACCCAAATTAACCCAAACCAGCCCTGAGTCATGTAAGTCATGTAAGGTGTAATTCTTTATTCATTAGTTATAGAATAAGTTTTTGTAGGCCAGAAGGGAAAACAAGGCTTGACCTGCTATTTATGCTGCTGATGCTTTGGGGGATCAGTTATAACTAAATAACTAATTTGACACTCCAATCTTTGATCAGATCATCCAAGAGCGGACACAGCAAGAAGAAAGGGCCACGTACACCCAGCCCTCCTCCCCCTGTGCCCTTAGACCTGCCTGTAGGAGGCAAAAAGCACAAGGGCAAACACAAGAACAAGGAGAAGAGTGAAGACAAGCAGAAAGAACCCAAGGAGCGGGGCAGAGACATGGATAAGCACAAGGAGAAGAAAGAAAAGCGCAGGTGTGTGAACAAACTGGTTTTATAAGAGATAAAACTGATATATATAATTTCTTGGGTGTTGAAGAAAACCAATAGATTACAATAAAAACATGTATTATAATGAATAACTGGTGGGTTTTGTAGGGACCGCTCTGACAGTTCCCATAAGGCTAAACGATCTGTGACGTCAGAGGAACGATCTGGAAGTGTATCTTCTCCTGGAAGAGAGGTGTCGCCCCAGACCAGGAGAAAGTCCTCATCTCCTAAACCTGCCACCCAAAAACAAAGCTCACCACAGAGGTAATCATATCTATGGTGAATTTTAGATGGATATAATGGATTATTATTATTTTAAAAAGTGAGTACACCCTCACATTTCAGCAACCGTTTTAGTACACCTTCTCATGGTACAATAATGAAGAAATGTAACTTTGATATATTTTAGAGTAGTTAATGTGCAGCTTGTATAGCAGTACAATTGCAACAAGTTCGAGAACCATTAATTCCAATTCACTCTGGGCCAAAAACGATTTTGCATAAACAGTTGTGCCATCATGCAATTGAAATGCAGACATTGCTCATTGCATATTGGAATCTTATTGGATTGATGTCACTTGTAATATACTATTTATTTTATTGATCTTTTTAATTATACATTTGTTCCCCTATAGGTCTCGTACCCCACCACGTCACCACCGGAGCCCCTCTCCTACGTCTCGTCCTCACCACTCCCCCTCCTCTCATTCTGGGTCTTCCCACCAACGTCACTCTCCATCTCCTCGCCGGCGCCGCGGCTCCGCCTCCCCGTCCTATCAGCGGGACCTCCTTCCCCCCTTGTCGTCCTCACCCACGGCTGCTCAGGCATCACGCCGCTCACGGTCCCATTCACCCCCCACGCCGCAGAGATCAAGCCCCGCCTCCCGACACCACTCGCAGGGCCGGGAGCGGGAAAAGGAGAGAGGACGGGGAGAAAGAGAGAGAAGCCCTGCACATGACCGACGTCACGAACGCCGAGATGGTACCAGTTTGTTAGACTTTCGAATTCATATAGCAAAAATACAGAGACATGTATTCAACTGAGTATTTTTTTGGTGTCTGCGTTTTGCATCCAGAGAGCCGCGGGAAGCGCGAGAAAGACAGCGGGCGGGACGATCGCAGCTTTGAGGATCAGAGCTCCTCGCGGGACGAACGAGAGAGCCGCGACCGAGATCGGCGCTTCGACCGAGACCGCCGAGACACACGTGAGGAACGACAGCACCGCAGCGCCGATGCCAAAGATGTTCGGGACACCAGAGACCGCTCCGGACGGGAGTCAATGGAACAGAGAGAAAGAGACCGGGACAGGGAGCGGGACCGCGAGAGAGACCGGGACAGAGAAAGGGAAAGGAGCGACGTTCATAGGAAAGATGATACTTCCGTGCAAGAAGAGAGAGGTTATGGGAGAGGACACGGCAGAGAAGAGGGCCGGAGCGAGAGCAGGGCAGAGAGCAGGAACGAATCACGTTCAGAAAGGATGGGAAGAGGACGGGGACGTGCATCGGACAACTCTGAAAAAGGTAAGGGGCTCGTTCTGTATGGCCGATATGGTGTTCTCAAATGTTTGTGGGTTAATAAAGTTTCTCTTCCTGCACAGGATCAGCTCGTGGGTCTCGTACATCGCAGGCAGACGGTGGCAGCCATGATGGCTGGGAGTCTCGTAGCGGTGGCCTGAGAGAGAGGAGCCCTGAGAGAAACGCAGAGAGAGGAACAGAACGTGATCGCTACGTGGAGCGTGGAGAGCAGGCCCGGGATTCCTCTTACGATCGGCGCGGAAGTCAGGCAGACAGAGACCGTCGTGACCACAGGGACAGAGGTTGGACTATGTGTATATATATAAAATATATATAGAAGGTTACATAAAAGATCTTCCCTAATGGTAAATTAACCATTTTGTTGTTTAGTAATTAGAAATGTGACACTGATTCTGTGTTCAGCAGATCAGAGAGCCCCCTCACCAGGTCGCCACCAAGGCCGCAGTGAGGACGCAGAGCGTGACGACAGGAGAGACGAGCGGAGGGGCGACCGAGGCGAAGACAGGCGGGAGGACAGGGGCCGCGAGCGAGAAGGCCGAGAGAGAGACCGAGAGAGGGACAGGGAGAGAGAGAGGGAGCGAGAAAGAGAGAAAGAAAGGGAAAGAGAGACTGAGCGGGAACGGGTCAGGGAGAGAGAACGTGAGAGAGAGCGGGAGGAAAGAGAACGGGAGCGGGAAAGGGAGAGGGAGGAGCGTGAAAGAGAGCGGGAACGAGAGGAGCGAGAGAGGGAGAAAGAGAGAGAGAAAGAGCGGGAGCGTGAGCGGGAAGAGCGCGAACGAGAGAGGGAACGGGAGAGGAAGGAGAGAGAACGTGAGAGGGAGCTTCGAGAGAGGGAGAGGCAGAGGGAGTGGGAGGAGAGGGATAAGGGCAGGGAGGAGAGGCGGGACAGGAGAGAGGAGCCACGAGATGAACGCACCACCAGAGATACTCATGAAGAGAGAAAAAACAGGTAATTTTTTTTTTTTGCGAGTCCTTTGCAATTGTTGCTTGTCAGACTGTCCAAACGTGATCCTTGTGTGACTCTGTAGGATCTCGGGTGTCTTTGCACACAAGAAAAAGACAATCAGATTATGTCATCAATCCGGGACACATTCACGTTTCTCGCTAACGGTAGCTAGCAGCAAACAAAAACCAATTTTGTTCATGATTTGCCTTGAGGAAAAAACTCACTGCATGAAAGTGAAAATCCAGTATTTCATTAAAGGAGGAAAAAAGATTGCAAAGGCCATTAACTGGCTGTCTATAAACAAAGCAGTGATCAGAGACTACAGATCTTAGCCGGGGATTATAGGAATCGTTTGGGATTTAAAAAATTTGTCTCGGACAACAAAATCGCACAGTGTGGACCTTACCAAACTCCAGTTGTGACTAAATAGTTTCACTGAACTGTTTTTTTGATTGAACATCTCTCTTAGTGGACGCAAAAGACACCGTTTGGAGAACACTCCCAGCCCCCGGCCTTCTCCTAAAAAATTACGTGAAGGCAGTCCTGCAGACAGCGATGGCTACAACAGTACAGAGGAAAAAGGTAACTACTTGAAAACTGGACCGAATGTAAACGGAAGCAGAAGCAAAGAAGGTTTCAACACACAGCAGGGTTATTTCAGCTTTCTGATTGTTTTGTATTGCGCAGGTGATAAACACAGACTCCTCAGTCAGGTTGTCCGTCCTCAAGAACCAAGCCGCTCGCCTCCCCGGGTATCCACCGATGACAAGCCCACACGCTGGAGGGACAACGAACGTCGCGGTGACAAGAAGGAAGGGCGTGGTCGCCATGAAGAGACGGACCCTCGTGGTGAGCGCGGTGCGGGTCGAGGGATGGAGCGCCGTGGAGATCATGCTTCGGAGAGTTCCCTGAATACGCCAGCATCCGAGTCTAGAAGGGGTAAAGAGCAAAAAGATGCCATCACACCACCTGCCCCTTCTGCCAGTAGCCTCGAGGGACGAGATGCTCCTCCACCTTCCGGGCATGGGGAAGGCAAGAAGAAACCAAAGTCTCAAAAAAAGAACCTGAAGAAAAACAGAAAAGAGGAGGAGAGCACTAACCCCGAGCCTCCACCTTCTTCTTCCATAGTACCTTCTGAAGCTCCACGCCCACTTCTCTCACCACCTAAAATGGTCAAGAAGAAATCATTAGAGCGGAGGCAGAAGCGCTCCCGGGGTGCTGAGTCTGATCCGTCTGATGATGAGCAACCCATGGGCAAGCGACGCCGTGGCCCTCAGACCCCACCGCCAATCAACAAGGAGGACTTACCTTCTCAGCGGGCATTGATATCTGGCCATGCTTTAGCAGCACCGCTCAAAATAGACACTAACTTCAGTGACTGGTCTGACGAGGAGGTTCCAGAACGCAGCGAAGCTTCATCTGAGCGACCTCAAGAGCGGCTGCTGCCCCGCCGAAACCCACCTCTAGCCCCGCTGCTTCCTGACCCACCCATGATCATGCACGCTCTCCCACTGCAGCCGCTGCTGCCGCAGCACATGTTGCGCAAACCACAGCAGGCCGACCAAAGGCAGCAGCGCAGTAGCAGCATGGGTAGCAACCCGAGTCGGGCAACCACACGCCGGCTCCGTTCACCTTCTAATGACTCAGCCCACCGCACAGATGACAGCCAGCAGGGGTTACGGCCACGCAGGGTACGAGGACAAGGGGCCAATTCTCGAGACAGAGAGAGAGAACGGGAGCGAGAGAGGGATCGGGCTGTCGCCACTGAACCAAGTGGAGCAAGGGAAGAGAGGAAGTCAAGGATTGACCAGTTGAGGAGAGAAGAACCGAGTCGCAGTACTTCATCAGGTAACAAATTCCACGATTTAAAGCAGATTTGGGTTCTCGAAATTTCTTTCTTAATGGTCTTAAAAAGGCCGAAACTCAGAAACTCTCTAATTGAACACGTGTATCTGTGTGTCTTTGTATGTTGGCTTTTGGATTTGCTTTATTTAGTACACCACCATTTAAAACTTTACTTTTTGTTTCTTTCCAGACCGCCAGGACTCGCGAAGTCACAGTTCTCGGCGCAGCTCACCAGAGTCCGAGCGGCAAGGTCGCTCACGGGCCGGCTCACATGACAGCCGCGAGCGGGACCGCGAGCGAGATCAGTTTGATCGTGACAGGAAGGAGTACCGGCAACCACAGAACCAGCCACTTTCACAGCCACGTGATTGGGAACCAGAACCCCGTGAGTGGGGTGTTCGAGGTCGCGAGCCCCTCCTTCTCCGGCCTAACCGGGAGCCAATCAGAGAGCGTGACTTGCGTGAGATGCGTGAGCGCGAGAGACTGCAGCCTGAGGGTCTGCTCTCACATGAGCGCCTCGATCGCGATCGTGGGGAACGGGATAGGGACAGAGAGAGGGAAAGGGGAGACAGAGAACGCATGCTGCCCTTCGACCTCCCGCTGTTGGTGGACCCCAAGAGCCGAGTGGAAATGCGAATCGAACGAGGAGACTACGAGCCCCTGCTGCCTCGAGAAGCCCTCGTGGACATGGACAAGCCCATTGCTACAAATGAGCCACATGTTGAGATAGAACCCTGTGAAACTGAGAAGATAGACAGCCTCGATGGTGAGCTGGTTCTCTGAATTATTTTCTATTTATATATTTTATGCTTAATCCATACCTGTTTAAACAAGAATAACCCATAGAACAGTGTGCACTTGAATGCAGCCTCATTCATTACTGTTGCTCTGGTCAGAGTTTGCACTTTGAGCTGCACTTCTCGTTTCTAAATACTGTGTTTTACTAAAGAACCTTTTTGCGTGTGTCAATAGAGGATGAAGGGAAGGGCGATGACGCACAGTCAGCGGTGTCGGGCGGGGAGGAATACGAGCCAATCAGTGATGACGAGCTGGATGAGATCTTGGCCGACAGCCAGAAACGAGACGATCAGCAGGATGAAGAGAAAACTCCAGGTAGAAACCTGAAATGCACTGCTTTGCCTACAGCCAACACTTATGTATTCAGAATAAATGATTTTATTAATTTGACACTGGGTGTGTTATATTACATTTACGAGCTCGAATGCCAAAGAACATTTGTAATTACCGTAATTTCCGGATTGAAATTAACTTTTTCTGAATTGAACTTTACACAGGCTTTAACTAAAGACAGTGTCTGTTACATGGCTTGTATCTAATCAGTAGCCTACCAAGAAAGTCATAGTTTACTGTCTTCCTCCTTCCTTTTAAAACAATTTCACTCGGGAGTTTATCTTTTGGCATCGTCCTGCGTTTAAAAATCACCATCGGTGAAGTTTTTCTCCCGATGCCGTGCAGCTCAGGACACAGGTGAAGTGCGTTTTTTTCATGCCCGGTTGTTTTCAGCGTGACGAATGATTCACACTTCCTGTAGACAGTCCGAGTAAACGGCAGGTCAAATGTCGGAGGAACCTCATCCATATTTATGATGTGGTGCGGCCCGATTCAGAGGAAGCGCATCTGATTTAATATAAAGAATTTCATTGGTTCACCTGAACCAGTTCCGCAATTTCATTGGTCTAATGTTATGGGGGCTCAGTTTTTTTGCTTGAAGCTTGTGAAACCGGAAGAAAAATCCATAAATTAGCCGCTTGAATGTTTAAGCCGCAGGGTTCAAAGCGTGGGAAAAAGTAGCGTCTTATAGTCCGGAAAATACTGTAAAAGTTACTTAATTATAGAGACAACACACAATTTGTAGCTACATTTGTAGTTTAAATTGTGAGACTCGTAGTATTTGCAATAAACAATACAAAAGAAAATTCAGTTTTTACAAAACCGTGTCATTTGTCAAGAGTTAATGTATAAATCATGTGATTCCAAACGTCTCGTAGTTGGTTTGATTTAAACTATTTTAGAATAAAAATTGTCACTATAACTGTTTTTGTTCTAATGTTACGTCTTGGTTATTCATGTGGCTCTACAGGACCCCTTGATGTGATCGATGTCGACTGGTCCAGCCTGATGCCAAAGCAGAAACAGGAAACTCGGGCACCAGGAGCTGCACTGCTAAGATTCACACCAGGAGCCATGCTGCTGCGGGTGGGAGTCTCTCGTCGCCTGGCTGGTCCTCAGCTCCTCGGACGTGTTAAAGAGGTCTGCGTTAAAGAATTGGAAGACGCTAAAGGTGAGAAAACGACACTAAAGCCTCATAGTAAAGGGTTTTTACAAGATTAGATGGTGTTTGATGCACTTTATACAACTTTATTACATCTATTCATTTTTGTTATTAATGAATGAGATGTAAAGAGGTAGACGTACAGTTGTCCTTCTTTCCTTTAAATCTGTGCTTTCGTTATTAAACCGCTTTATGAACTGCTCTCACCCCCGATGCTGCTTTTAGATGCCGATAAGCTGTTTGAACACGACCTTGGTGCCCTGAACATGGCCGCCCTCAACAGGAAGACAGAAAGAGCAAACTTGCTGAGAAACCTCGGGCCGTGCGGCAAGGCTCTCTGTGCACGTCGAGACATCGCCATCCGGAGGCAGCTCCTCAAAAACGACAAGGTAACATGTACAGCCTGAGGCGGGGTTCGGTTTTATCTTTACAGCGCTTTTAAGTGTCGACGCTGTCGCAAAAAAGAAACTCCACAGTAATCTGGACATTTCTTTATAAAAGTTCTGAACGTTTTTTTGAGGGCCACAGTGGAGAGGATGAATCCTAGGGAAGAAACCATCAGAGGAACATGATTCAAAAGGCTAACAGATGGTGTGGAATAATGGTTTAGTCCTGAACTACACAGCAGAAGTGAACTAAGTCATAATTTATATGTTAAAAGTGACCTAAAATGATCTGTTACTCAGTCCAGTTGGACCCTCTATAACCCTCTATAACCTCTAAGGACGTTCTCGAAGCAACTTTAAAGAATTTATAAAGGAACCAGTATGAGGAACCAAACTCCTATCATCCTCTACAAGAGTGTGATTTATATAAATCATAAAAAAATATATATTACAAACACCGGACACTGAGAAATATCATGCGCACCAGGGTGTGTGATTTGTGTAATGTTTTTTCTTCTGAAAGTAATGTCCTTGCATATATGTATACATACATACATACATACATACATACATACATACATGAATTAAACCATTGGGATGGATGGATACGTATGAAGGAAGTACAGATTAAAGTGACTCATTGTGATTGTCATTAGTGTCCATGTGCTTGTATGAAAAAAGAAAATGTGAAAGTGACGCTGTGCTAGTCAAGTCCAGTTTAGAGTTTTTTCTAGTAAAAGTAATGTAATTAATTGTGAAAAATTTCAGACAACATAAATCTGACAGCATATCCGTCACATGCTGTTCTGCCCTGTTTCATTCCCACCAAGTTGTATCTTAACTTCTGCCCGCTTTTCTGGGTCTTAGGGGACGACTAAGCAGATCTACACCAGCACTCCAGTGGTGGACCAAGAACTGCTGCAGCTCAGCATACGTCTCTTTAAGAAGAAAATGGCTGCCGGGCAGGAGAAAGCCGACCCGGCGCCCGTGACTAACCCCCCAGCTGAGGTGTGTGCATCTTAAAACACCCCAGTGAGCACAGCGTGTGGAAACTGATCTCTCGGACTCGACCCGTGTTGTGCTATGAAACTCTGAAACTGTTCAGGAGTCAGTGCTAATGGAGAATCAGCGACGCAGGCTTGAGAGATCCGTTCCATAGAGACTGGAAAAAGGCTAGCCTATGAAGATACTGTAGAATTTCCTAAAGCCAATGAACTTTGTATCCTAAGTGTGGCAGAGGACTGTCTATGAGAACCGCCTCTCGTTCCGGTTTAATATTTTAGAAAGATTTTTTTGTAAGGATGTCATTTCTACCGGACGTGCTTTTGTGTTAATTTGATGTGCTCCGTATTAGAGTTGTGCATTAAAATGTTTTTTTTTGTGTGTGATTTTTGCCTCTCTTCTTTTTTTTTTTTTTTAAACTTTGTTTTATTGCTTCAGTACACATTTGTGACATGACTAGGCACATCAGAACAGGTTTCATGGTCTCTATGAAGAAAAAACGAATGCTCGAAGTAAACATTAACATTGGACAATATGAATTTTTCAAGAACTTATTTATAATTGTTTTAAAAAAGTACATAAAATAAATAAAAGTAGCCAAAATATGACACTATATCGAATGTTCAAGGCTCTGTCCCAGAATTCCAGCGTGCACCGATGACGTGTCTTCACCCAGCGTTTCTTTTCCTCCTGCCCGTTTTCCGACATTTTCCGCCATGTTTAGATTTCCCGTCTTCCTATTCGTAAGTCAGGGTTACGACTGACCAATCCATGGTTTTATAACTGAGCACGAGACTTCACGAGCCAATCAGAGTGGCGGGGCAGGGTTAACCGGAATACAGGTAGGAGAATAAACGCACAGGCAACTAGTCAGGTCTAGAAAAGTGGGTTACGCAGGCAGGCAGTTCCGCTCCGAGTGACCCGCGCGGGCCGACGCCGGATGATCCGTTTCTGAGTCCCGGCGCTGTTTGATTAGGTTTTACACTGCTGGATGAGGTGTTAGCACGTCGACCGAGGCACGATGGTGGGATTTCTGCGAGTCCGTTTGTTGGCGGCGGCGGCGATGTCCGTACTCCTGCTCTTCCTGCAGGATGCTGCGGCTTTCTATCTTCCGGGTTTGGCTCCAGTCAGCTTCTGTGAAAATTCACAGGAGGCAAAAGACGCTCAGAGGGAATGCCAGGTGATTCTCTCTGGATTATTTACTCGTGTTTTTTCAACGGTTATAATACTATATAACGTGTGTCTCGTTCTTCACTTAAACCCTTTTAGCATTCTCTTGCTAGCTAGCGAACTAGCTCTGTTAGCTAACAAACTGGCAGTTCAAACATGGCGATAATATCATTCGCAGCGGTTAGATTCGTATTCCTGGTGGTTTAAGCACCACAATATAATTAAAAGGACACGTAGTTGGGTCCTGGAGTCATTTTAGTGATCTTTTATATTTCTCTATATTTCTTCTTTACTCCTTGTGATAACACGCCGAGAAACCGGGCTGTGTCCCAATCGACTTCCTGTTTCTTATTCATACACACTGAGAGAAGCCTCACTCTGCCTTCTTCCTAGTGCACTTCAGACGTGTCATGGGGTAATTTAGGACGCCGCCTTGGCTCCTGTGACAGCCCCGTGGTGACTTGGCCCATTTAAGTACAATATTAACAGATGTAAAAGTGTTCTTCAGTAATTATTCGTTATAACAGGCATATTATTATTATTAAGAACAGTATTTTTATATGGTTTTATTCATTTATAATAATAATAAATCACTTTTCGGCTAAACCTATGTGGCTGTCTGACCATCACCCCCAGATGTTGCTCTTCACCAAATTGTTATCACAAAGCTGGAGCGCTCACAATGTCTCTGTATGCTGAAGGTACCTTCTCTTTAATTATGAGGCACAAATCCATTCCTTTTTTATAATCCCAAGATCTACAAAGCTCCATGTTTTGTCAGGTCCCCAAGACCTCCTACAGCTAAATGATCACACGTTCTAGTGGAAAGCCTTCCCAGAAAACTGGAGCATTTCCGAACAGAAAATCTGGAATCGGATAAATAAGCTATATATTACTTATAAATCACTTATATCTGTGATTGTCAGGCGCACACGACCAGGTGCTGCGACGGTCTGGGATTCGCGTAAGATCTGTGACTGATCACCACAGTTTTCTGACAATGAGGCTCATCCGATCTAATGTCCTAGTCCAATACAGCTTATTGGGTTGGTGGCTCCTGGAAACTGCAGATGTACTGACAGTGTAAGGAAATATTTCATTAGAAATCTTAGTGTGAGCTTCTACAGCACAAAAAGAAAAGATAAAAGCCCCCATTATGAAGCTGATCTAGACTTGAACAAATGGCAGAAGGAATGGGACCTGCACAAAGAAATGTTAAAATCGTACTAAAATAAATGTTTCCTATAGTTTCAAATTAAGGTCTTCTTCTACACTTGGTGCTGACTTGGCCACTCAAGGTTTACTCATAGGTTTATACTAATGGGTGAAGCTCCTCCCTTGTGTCTCTAATTCCAAACTCCCTTGACAATTAAACACATGGTGTTGGACTGTAACTTTTACGATACTGTTGGGAAACGATTTTACACACAAACATGTTTACGAGGGATTTTTCATAACGTATCCCATGAATGTGTTTACATTTTTTGTCTCATGTGAAGCTGGAATTTCTTATATTATATATTAAATGTAATGGATTTGATGATCACACATCTGTCATGTTTGTAGCCTTGAAACGAAAATGACGTTAATGCTTAATAAACAAAACAAACGGGGGGGACAGGTTTGTTAAATTCTTCTCCGTTACATCACTTTGTTTTTTCCTATAATGCATTTATTATAACATCAATTCTTTAACTGTGTCATTTTTTCCCCCCTGTCTGTTTGTAGTGCTGTCAAATTCTTATCATTACATTGTTGTTCCTTCGCCAGCTTCTGCTTTGTTTCTTTCACAGTTAGATAAGGCTTGTCTCGCTAACCGGAATGAGGAAAGTGTAAACGTCCTCCGTACTGTAGAATTAACAGTTTCTGGTTGCCCGAGTTTCATTCCTTAAAACAAAGCATCTAAATAAACATCTCTCTCCTGCAACACGTCGTCTTATCAGTGCACGCTTTCAGTGTTTATAAAGATGTTGCTTGAGATTTTTGGGAATTTGACTGTCGGCATAAACTGATGTTCTTTTTGCAGGATAAAATCGAGCTGTTTGTGAACAGACTGGATTCGGTGGAGTCGGTTTTGCCGTATGAATACACAGCGTGAGTATTAAACAAACAAAAAAAAGTCTGACCTGCTTCGTCACATTGTTACGCGCTGTGGTATGCACTGCGTCGCCTGCTTGGAAAGGATTTCTTGTTCACTGCATTTTAGTGAATCGTTTTTACACGCCCGTCACTCCACAGCGTGGTAGAGCAGCATGATGCAAGGTTTCCTCGACTGTTTGGGTGGAGCAGTTTGGCCGGTTTTTCCTGTGTCTTTTCAATGGTGAAAACCAGTCAGCAAGTGTCAGGAGTGTTAGTGCTTAAGAAACGGGGAGAGCATGGAGAAACGTTACGCCAACAGATGAATGCGAGTATGAGGTGCAGGACTGAGGAAGGATTGTCCTGACGTGAACACTAAGCTCTTTAAGACCTTTCTGTGCCTCCGTGGAACTCCAATAAATAAATGTGGACTGTAACAACTTCACTTTTTACTCTGCCTCCGTCATCATTAATGTTTTTTATATATATATACACATATATGAAATGCAATATATCTGACTGGAATTGGCTCAGATAATGAATATTGGAAAATTCTGTAATGCACAACACACCAAACATTAATGTCTTTTAACCCTAAGAACTCTGCTTCCTGACTGCCTTTATTTATTTATTTATTTATTTATTTTGACCTTTTATGGAACTCAGGTTTGACTTCTGCACTGTGGATGCTGAAAAGCGGCCATCGGAAAACTTAGGCCAGGTGCTTTTCGGAGAGAGAATTGAGCCATCGCCTTACAAGGTAACACACACACACACACACACATGCACTTTCTCTTATCATGCAGGGATCTGCACACTGCATTAAGTTAGTATCTGTGACAAAACCTGCATTCATTCTTTTCACGTTTCCACTCTCACTCGCCAGCCATTAAAATAAAGTAATGTTTATGTTAAAATGGATGAACAGTCAATTAGAGGTTGTGAAGAGAAGCTTTGTGTTTGACCTTCAACAAATTGTTTTAGTAAAGCACCTATTTATTAAAATAAGGTTTATGTAGCGTGCTTGTGTGGAATGAGTACATTGTGAAGTCACTGATTTTGGTGTAAAAATCATAGTAAAAGTAGGAATAGTAGTATACTTTACTGCAAAATGTCCTCCAATACATGTCTAAAAGCCTTGGAGTAGCTGATTTGAACAGCACTTGTGTATTTGACTCATATTGAACGTTGGCTCAAAGATGCACTAGTCCTCAACACCAAGACCACATGTTAGTAAAAAAAGCCAAAAAGAAAGTGATTTGTGAGGTTTTTTTAAGTTCTAAAATACAAATCAAATCATATACCTCAACATTAACAAGATGCAAGATGAACACAACATTGCAGAATGAAACGAAGATCAAACAAGGTTAAAAAAAAAAAAAGACAAAAGTATTAAATCAATCTTTAATATCTTCATTTACCAAATAAAATTGCAGCATCATGTCACAAAATGGAGCCGTCAGTATTCAATCAAAATGAAACTAAATAAATGAGCGATATTTTATTCAATTTTGACAAAAGTTAGTTAAGTATTTGCTTATCGTAGTTAAGTTGCTTGTAGTTTTGATACCCAGTGAATTATTGCTGCTCCAAAATCCAAGCAGATGAAGTGACATTTTCACAAAGTCGATTTCACACCAAAAGGCTTTAAAACTCACCCCTGGACTCTGTGACCTCTGTCTGAAAGTTCAGTCAGTGAATGAGGTCAATCAACCAAGTGTACTTACTCAGTGCCATGTCTTAAATTGTAGCCTTGTGTCTCTTGAAAGTGTGTGTGTGTGTGTGCATTTTCGGTTCTGCATTCGAACATTTTGACACTAAAACCTTTATTTTATGTTTTACAGTTTTCGTTCAAGGTGAAAGAGACGTGTAAACACGTGTGCACCAAAAAGTACACTAATAGTGCACAGGACAAAGCCAACCTGGATTTTCTAAAGAAAGGCATGCTCCTTAACTACCAGCATCACTGGTAAGTCCTCTTTTCATACTCCATTCCTTTTCGCTTTCCTTTCCCCTTTTTTTTTTCCCCCAAACGCAACACATCATCACTAGATGGCCAACTGATCCTTTTCACATCTTTCTTTGTGCCTCCTGCAGGATTGTGGATAACATGCCTGTGACCTGGTGCTACGACGTGGAGGACAACCAGAAATTCTGTAACCCCGGATTTCCTATAGGGTGCTACGTCACGGATACCGGCTTGGCCAAGGACGCGTGCGTCGTCAACGTGAGATCCTCAGTTTGTCATTAGTACTGAACACTAGCTTGGTTGATTGTTGTGCTTGATCTCATTACTGCAGTAGGTGCTGATTATTATTATTTTTTTTCTTTGTGTGCAGTCAGAGTTCAATGACAAAGACACGTTCTACATCTTCAACCACGTCGACATCACAATTTTTTACCACAACGTGGAGAATGAGGCTCCTGACTCCAGACTGGTCGCTGCCAAGATGGAGCCAAAGAGGTACTTTTGTCCCTAATGTGCACCAAGACTTACTTTGAGTATTAGCTGCTAACAGGTGCATTTTGTTGCATTCGTTGTGTCATTTAGCTATAAACAAACCAATCCAGATGCTCCAGACTGCACAGGGCCACCCATGAGTCTTAAAAACAAGCAGGATGGAGAGATCAGCATCCCCTACACCTACAGTATACAGTTCAAGGTCAGTTTTGATGTACTTAAGCCTGAACTAATCTTTCCTCAAGCTTTAAAAAAGAAAAGACCGATTCCAGTAGATAGGTTGGATCGATTGTTTTTAAAATGGATACTGGATTAAAAAAACAAATACTTCATGTAAAAAAGTAGACATTTTTTTCACACACAAAAAAGTGTAATCATAAAAATGAATATATGACTTTATTAATAAATATTGAAGAAAACAAGACATGCATTCCAACTGAAACAAAAATTATCCCTCCAAATAAAAACAGTTACAATGAATAAGAAAAAAAGACACTTAAATAAACACCGCATGGCCTCAGGGATATACCTCTAGATGCCGCTCACCTACTGTATAATGCAACCCGGAAAAACTATCAGTATGGATTTTTGCAGATGGTTCTGGCAATTACCTATCTGATAAACCCATTAATTGGGCGACCTCTAGGCAAGATTTAGCATAATAAAAAGCAAATAAGGATTTAATTTTGCTCTTCTGTTTGATCTGTCATGTCTAATCAGACTTTTTTGTTGTTGTGTTGGTTTTAGGAGGAGCCGAACATTCGTTGGGCCTCTCGGTGGGATTATATTCTGGAGTCCATGCCACACACCAACATCCAATGGTTTAGGTGAGACCACACAAACATTACACTCATACAGATTTTGCTTCATACATACACACAGACACACACAATACTCGTAAAATAACCGTGCACCATGAACAAATAGAAATAAAAACAAAAAAATTAGTGTTTTTTATTTACAGTCTGTTTGATGTCATTTAATTTCTGTGTGTTTGGCTGCAGTATAATGAACTCCCTGGTCATCGTGCTCTTCCTGTCTGGTATGGTGGCTATGATCATGCTGCGCACACTGCACAAAGACATCGCCCGCTACAACCAGATGGACTCAGTGGTCAGTTTGGCATCTCACAACACTGTAGACACTACAATTGATGCTATGATACACACACTGTTCGTTATCGTAACAGAGCTGATGCCGAGTCAGAATGAGTGTATACATATCAAGAAAACATCCTGAATAAAGGAGCCAATCAGAAGACATAATTCAACAGTGCTGTAGAATAAATTTGGATTAATAAGCAGTAGAAGTACTGGCTCATTTGTTTTAAGAAATCTTCAAATCAAGATTTTTTTTGTTTAAATTACTCATCTTTTGACTAGAGGTTGACTGATTTTTCCGCTATTTTGGATTGTACATGCCGAATAATCAACCCGATAATAAAAATAAATGGATACTAGTTTAAAAAACAAAACATTCCATCTGAAAAAGTACTGAACTTTTTTAAATATAATATATGTATATATAAAAAGATATTGAAATGTGCTAACTGAAATAAATAGGAATATATTTATTATATTATTAAGTATTGGGCAAAATAAGACATGCTTTCAAACAAAAACTAAAATAACACTCCAAATAAAATTTGTTGCATTCAAAATGAATAAAAAAAAGACACTTTAAATAAACAGCATGTGGTGTCAGTGATTCGCCTCTAGAGGCCGTATAATGCAACCCGGAAAAACTATGAGTATGGATTTTTGCCGATCGATTCAGCAATCATCTATCGGTGTGTCCAATTAATCGCTCGACCTCTGCTTTTAACATTCTGTCTCTCTGATGTTAAGACTTTCTTTCCTTGTCTTACTCATCAAGTAGTCATGAGTGCAGATGCAAACTGACAACGTGTTATTCCCCCCCCCCCAATTTCATGTCCTTTAACCCTTATTCGATGTGTAAACCACAAACCAAAGCCACATCCAGATCTCTATACCTTGTTTGTCATACATGACCTCAATTGTCACGTCTTTGTGTGTGTTCTCTTATCAGGAGGATGCTCAGGAGGAGTTTGGCTGGAAGCTGGTGCATGGTGATGTGTTCCGCCCACCACGTAAAGGAATGCTCCTGTCCGTTTTCCTTGGGTCGGGCACGCAGATCTTTATCATGACGTTTGTCACGCTGTGTAAGTGCCGCATGGCAAACACACCTGCCTTCACACTCATTTAGAGTTGTAACAAAGTGAGCATGGGTCATCACTCATATAAAAAAATAAATAAATCAATTATGAATCATTAGAATGTTTTATTATGATGAGTTTTTAAAGGCTTGATGTTGTAACAAGTCCCCCGGATGTGCAGGTTAATGTTTAGCTGTATTTACAATGCGTCATGTTGCAACAGTTAATTACACCCCTCTCTTTCTCTCTCTCTCTCTCTCTCTCTCTCTCTCTCTAGTTTTTGCGTGTCTGGGTTTCCTGTCCCCGGCTAATCGTGGTGCTCTGATGACGTGCGCTGTGGTGCTTTGGGTGTTGCTGGGAACACCGGCTGGTTACATCGCTGCCCGATTGTACAAGTGTAAGTACTCAGTTGAGACACTAATCCCTCACCTTTGATCTTAGAGTTCTGTTAAAACCGTGTGCAGGTCATTATTACTAATTACTGTCAGAAGGGGCCCCACAAACACACAGGAGAGAACTAAAAAAAAAATAAAAAACACAGACACTATTTCAATAGTTTTCTCCTTTTTATTTATTTTTATTTAATTTTTTTTTTACATCATGTGCGTGTATTGTGCTAATTGGATATTTTTTTAAATCAGAAAACAATCTGGAATTAAATGATGTTTTATGTGTACTGATGTGAGTGTACGTGTGTTTGATGTGTGCAGCGTTCGGAGGTGAGAAGTGGAAGACCAACGTGCTGCTCACATCGTTCCTCTGCCCCGGGTGAGCTTTTTCTCTTTTTTCAGATAGTTGCCATTTGTATAGCAAAGCATCGTTTTTAACAAAATTGCATCGCCAAAAAAACCGATATATTTATATATACTCAAGCGTAGATGCGCTATACTTTAATTATTTAGAAACTGAACAATATTTAGTATGTCAAATGATTTCTACTCGCTAAACTGTTTCTCGAGCGCGTTCTCTTAGCACCACTGTTGGGATACGTCATATTCACGTTGTAACACTACAGGGACCGAGGCGTGTCCTGAGACTCACATAGAATACAGATTAACATGGCAGAGGTAGAGCTGCATTTTTCTGTAGACAGAGCAGGAATGAACGTCCGTTTTTTAATCTTGTGCTTGTTTGTTAAAGAGCTATGTGTTAGAAGTATTGATGATTTGCTTCCTGTTGGAACCAAAGAAATATAATTTTTTTTATCTGTATCATGTTGAATTGCAAAGCATCATATTTTTCATTTGCATCATACTGCATTGGATCACATTGTGTTAAATCAAATTAAAATCACACTGCATTTTAATAGGGGTCAATCGTATCACATCACATCGGTAGGCCGCTTCATATGTATCTTCTAATGTATCGTATCGTTGGCTATGCATCAAGATGCGAAACGCTTCGACCTTTTTTGTCTGTCCAGTTATGGACTTGCAAATCTTTAATAAATAAACATTTTCAACCCCATGCTTTTTGTCATTTGTTTTGAATGCTAAAATTTGAACCTTCTTTTCCTCCTGCAGTGTTGTGTTTGCTGATTTCTTCCTGATGAATCTGATTCTGTGGGGCGAGGGCTCATCAGCCGCCATGCCCTTTGGTACTCTGGTGGCCATCTTGGCTCTGTGGTTCTGCATCTCCGTCCCTCTGACCTTTGTGGGAGCCTACTTTGGCTTTAAGAAAGCTGTGAGTGCATTGAATGCTGCTCCACAGCTAGTTACATGATTTAAATGTAAAACCATTTTAAATGTTAAAGGTCCCAGGTTGTACTTGTCAGCGCTTGACGTTGCAAGTTTGCACCTCTGCATGGGCTTTTTTTTTTTGTGTGTGTGTGTACGTGTGTTTGTTAATTGTTGGTTGTTTCTATGTGACGTAGGGCATCGAACACCCCGTGCGCACCAATCAGATCCCTCGGCAGATTCCAGAGCAATCCTTTTACACCAAACCTCTCCCAGGCATCGTGATGGGTGGAATCCTGCCCTTCGGATGCATCTTCATTCAGCTGTTCTTCATCCTTAATAGCATCTGGTAAGTTGACAGTAGGAGACTGAGCTCTTAAAACCGTTACAGTGTATTTATGATTGTGGTACTTTTTTGAGCCAAGTGCACAAACCTGCCATGACTTGAATTTCATGGAGTTTTTGATTATTTCAAAAATTGAATATACAAAAGAATATAGAATATGGTAAAAATGTTTGATTTGTTACTAGTCATAGAGTTTAAACAAAGCTGAAATGCTGAAAATGGCCCAGATTTGTACAGCCCAAGATGCAAATATGTAGCATTAATATTAGAGTTTAGGCTGATTGTATCCTCAGCTCACATTCTAGTGAACCAGTGCTGATTTACTGACTTAAACCATTAATGACTCAAACCACTTTCTATGTCACTCTCTGAATAAAGGCGCCTGCTATATGCCATAAATGTAATCTGATCATCTTTTGTGTGTGGGTGTGTGTGCACTTTGTCTCCAGGTCCCATCAAATGTACTACATGTTTGGCTTCCTTTTCCTTGTCTTCATCATCCTGGTGATCACCTGCTCTGAGGCCACCATCCTGCTCTGCTACTTCCACCTTTGTGCTGAGGTTAACAGAACACACATCCACGCACACACAAAAATCACATGGGGACTCAACACAAATAGACCTCTGTGTTCTCTTTGAGATTGACTGAACAATACAGGTGATTTCATAGCACACTTCTGGGTGAATTTAAATGCTTTTAGAGAAGCTCTTATGCACCCAGGAAAGAAGTGAACTAAGACAGCGCACTAAAGTAGAGTGCAGAGAGCAAAAAAACACCTGGTCCATAAAAGAGGCTGATCAGTGAATAAAACAGACATGTAGCTGAAATATTGTAAAATGTATCTACCACTGCAACTACTCACTTGTCATTTTTCCTCATCCACAACTATGTAACAGTACAAAATACAAAAAAAAGTGATAAATGGGATAGTGGTTGTTATTTAATTTTATTTATTTATTTTAGCAAAAGCAATGTTCTAATTAATAATACTGGACTCTTTGAGCCCCATGTTATCCAAGGTTGTAAACTTATCAGTTATTACTATACTGTAAAACCCCCTTAATTACAAAATGTTAACAATATCTCCCACTCACTAACAGTTGCCATGGTGAAGAGATAATCAGTGTTACTCACTTCACCGCTCATAATGTTATGCCTGGACGGCGCATACAGTTGCAGTATATTGACGTTGTTGTTTGTTTTGTGTTGGTCAGGATTACCACTGGCAGTGGCGCTCGTTCCTCACCAGCGGTTTCACAGCAGTGTATTTCCTGGTGTACGCCGTGCACTACTTTTTCTCCAAGCTGCAGATCACTGGGCTGGCCAGCACCATCCTTTACTTTGGCTACACCATGATCATGGCCTTGATCTTCTTCCTCTTCACAGGTGTGTGTGTGTGTGAGTTTAACTTTGTGGTGAAAATACTCAACATTTTCCCACTCCATTATTGAATATATTCCTATAACAGCACACTTTATCACTACATAATTCATATCTCCGAGACTTTAGATCAGTGCTCCCCAAACTTTATTTCTGTAAAGGGCACATCGATTTTCCTTTCTTTAATGTCGGTTTGTAACAAAAAATTTACATGGGCTGGAGTGACTATCAGTATTGTTGTGGAGATTTTATGATTTTAAATGTATTTTTTATGCCTCCTAATGCTAGATTAGTTTATTATTTTGTTCTGCATCATATAGACAAATGAGCAATACCTTTCAAGAGATATACAGCCTATTAAAAAAAAGCATTATTACAGTCATAATTAATTTTTTTTTTCATATTCAAATCAAAATCAAAAATTTTATTTACTTATATTTTACTTAACATAAAATTTTACCGCATATTCATGTGGTTGGTGGGTGAACCCAACAAATAATTGACCGTGGATTTTAACGATAGCTAGGATCGTACTTACCGATAAACGATTAATCTACTGATAGTTTTTTAAATGGACACTGGATTTAAACAAAAAAGTGTACACTTCATATAAAATAGTACTGAATTTTATATTTAAAAAAATTAGTCATGAAAGTATGCCCAAGGAAATAAATATATTCATAAAAAATAGAATTATATAATGAATTGTAAATAATGTACAATATTGCGCTCTTCGTGCAGCACGGCGTCTCGCGTGTAAAAAAAAAAAAAAAAAAAGTAATAAATAATTAAAAATAAAAACAGTACGTGGCATCATCAATGATTCTCCTCTCGAGGCGGACTGGACAGCCCGGAAAAACTATCGGTATGGATTTTTGCTAATAGTCGAGAGTTCCGTCAACTATCAGTGCCTCGACCTCTAATAATAACTAAGGGACATTTTTAGTTTGAGAGACAACCTTTTATTATTAAATACAGATATGATATTACTAAAATCTAAACTTTTTCTCTTCACAGGAACGATCGGATTCTTTGCCTGTTTCTGGTTCGTGACCAAAATCTACAGTGTGGTGAAGGTGGACTGATTTCGACCAATCAGAGCCTGGACTGTACTCGTCTCTGTAGGAGAGATAAGAGCGCTGTCGTAGACGCCCCGGTGCCTGGGCTCACTAACAACTCAAACTAAGTTCTACAGATCTTAAGCTTCCATTGGAGTGTATGTGTTAAAAAAAAAAAAAAAAAAAGTGATGTGTGTGATTTCACACATGCTTATAAAAGAGCACTCGTTATAAATAGCAACATGCTGCAACCCAGAACACACAAACCACATCTTTTTTGTTTTGTTTTGTTTTGTTTGTTTTTCTCTCTCCTTTCTTTCCCTCGAACATTGATTTCAAATTGACATTTGTAAATATCACACTTCTCCCTTTTCGCTAATATTAAAGTGCATCAGGTGCAGGTGTAGGTAGCTGACATGTGTTCCGGTGTTAGAAGTATGACTTTGTAAATATATTTCTTTCTCTCAAATACTAAAACCTGTTTAAAAAAAGAGAGAGAATGCAGTAAAGGAGCTGCAGCTTTCTTTAAATTTGTGATGGGAGGGAATGGGGTGATTTCCTCTAAGTAATTTGTGTGTGTGTGTGTGTGTGCTTTCAACCCACCGGCTTTCCTTGCTTTTTATTTATCTCATCATTTTTAATTCGCACTGTTCGTCTATTGATTTATACCTCAGTGCTTTCTTTGTGCCTCATCATTTAGAGGAAAGAATAAAGATGTGCTTCACTGTAATACATCAACACTGCTACAGATCAGTACCAAGTACATGAGCTTTATCAAAGTACTTTCAAAAACCTTAAGATTTTTTTTTTGTTTCTCTTTTGGTGTGGGTGAATGTTTCTTTAAGAACCCTGGTTATATTTGTAAATGAGCCTGAGCTACTCTTCCGTCTGTTGAGTTCTGGTTTGATGCATGCACAGGAGCTGACCAGGGATCAGCAGTCCAACAGATGTTCAGTACATAGTAAATCATTATTTCTTTCTTTTCATCTTATCGTCACAATCGTGCACATTATTTCGGGTGGGTGGTTTAGTTGGGGGTTCAAATGCTCCGTTGATGTGTAGAAATACGTGGATGGACCGATTTTTCACAGCAACACCATGTACATAGTCACACTATGTAAGCAGATAAGTTAGATAGGTTTGACACTGATCAGAAGTGATTCTTCACTGATTTGAAGGAATTGCACGGGGGAGGTGAAGAATGGAAATAAAGAAAAGATTTCTCTTGTCCTAAAAAATCTGACTTTTTCACTGATTCACTGTATCTCGTACATAAAGCATCGATTTCTTTGTGCACTTGAGTGTTAATATGTGGATCAGTGCTTTAGGTTTAGTTCACCTACTATTCTGTATGATGCATTTCAGATTTTTCATTTGCATTAAATATGAATTTACACTCTTCCCTGAAGAATCATTAGTATTGATTCCAGCCTTATGTATTTTTCAGGTTTATAAAAGTGGCCAGGTTGCACAAGAAACGTCGCTGAAACGTCTCTCCAGAAATGATTTATTAAGCTCAATTGTAAAGGATGTTAGGAATTTTTAAAGCTGAAATAAATCAGGACAAAATTCCAGGTTAGCAAATAAAAGGAAACTTAAATGTAGTTGAAAAAAAGAAACATCTTGCAGGATAATCTTGGGTAAAACAACCAGATTTTGTGCAATTTTTGTTATATTTCTCTCCTGCACAATAATCAATCACATGATGCACACTTACTGCAGGGCTGCTGAGGCCACGCCCCCTACATACTCTGCTTTCCTTCATAACAGCTTTCCTTCAATCCTGCACACAAAATTATGTCCAAGAAATGTCCATCTTGGTGAGTATTTATGTAAATTACCCAAATATAACAGACTTGTTTCAACTTCTTTGTTCTGTGTGTAGGAGATTGTGCAACAAAATTATACTAACAATTCTAAGTCTGATATTTAAATCTGATTCAGATGATCAGACTGATAAATCAAAGTGCTGCAACAATCAACTTTTTAGATTTTTTTGGATAATTATATTTTTTTTATTTGTTGTTTTGCTTATAACTATGTAAAAGTTATAAGCAATAAGTCAGGGTATTTATGTATACGAGTGTACTTAGAAAAATGCGAAAGCCACATATTGAGTTTAACAATCTTTAAATTTGACATCTTTTATCACTTATAGTGGCTTCTTTTTTTAAGAAGTGCATTGGAGATTTCTCCTTTGAACAAAGTCACTCCTGTTGGGTTGTTTCTCAAAAAAAACAAACAAACAAACAAAAAAAGCTTTTAAGCATGCATAGTAAAGCAATTTGTGTATATCAACATTTGTATTGTTTTTAATGATAATTGCAGATGACAAGTTGACATTCATGCTTTAAAAATTTATATAAAATACATTACAACATTGTTTTGACAATTTTTGTTTACAAAAAAAAAAAATACATTTTGTTCGGTTATGAAGATGAGCATTTATAACAGGGGCCACCAGGGGGCACCAGGGGGTAGCCCGCGGGTCTTTTCTAAAGATTTGCTGTTTCCTCCTTTGTTAAATCATTGATGATTATTATGAGAAATCATTAACCTGATCAGTGTCTTCACATAGATGAATATCATTAATTATTAATAATAACATATAAGGTCAATTTAGCAAATGTGTTATTTCAGATCAAACTGAAAACTCTGAATCTTAACATTAATTGGTTCCCAAGAAGTAGCTCTCAGTTTCAAAAAGATTGGTGATCATAATTTAATACTGTATTCATAAATGATATACAATATACATACATTGAAAACAAGCTTTTAAACGTCGCAGTAAATCACGTTTGAAATTAAATTACTGTTGTAGAAAAAAATGCTATAAAAAGAGAATAGAACAGAGAAATGCAGCAAAATAATGGGCCTGATTTAAAAAAAATTAAAAAAATCAGTGTACGAATGCATAAGCATTGGCTGAAAAAAACACCAGTAATTATACAGTATTATAGTGTATTTAGTTTTTGTGCACCGGTATAATTAAAATGATCACTATGTCGTAAACGATCTGATTGTGCAACCTGATGCTCGTGAGTCACGACAGATTAGATTAGATTAGATTAGATTAGATTCAACTTTATTGTCATTGTGCAGGGTACATGTACAGAGCCAATGAAATGCAGTGCGATTTTCCCGAAGTTACACACAGTTTACACAACAGCACTTTATTAAACGATACCATTCTCACTGATGATGATGATACAGTTTTCACCTTCATCCTGTAGTATTATGTTACTTACGGTAATGTTATGAGACATACAGTATGCTTAGGAACCTATAGGTGGGGTGTTACGGGACGGTTGGACGGGAAAATAAAAGTTATCCTAAGAAATCATGCCCGGCTGTCGCGTGGTATATTTACAAAAGGTTCATGTTGTACCTATTAAACGACAGAACACATCCCTGATTTTTTGCGCTTTGATCTTGCCGCCACACTGACTCGAGTAACTTAAGCACGAATTTCATTATCGATTAGATGTTGCAGCACCAATATAAGTTTGTATATTATAGTTTATAATACATAATAAAATATTTAAGTCGATAAATTATTAATTACACTAATTAGAATATACAAATATATAGGTTTTTAACCTACCTGCTTGGATTTTATTTATTTAATTATTTTGCCTGAATACCTATAGACACTAAAATAAGTACAGTCATCATGTACACATACATTGTTACATAAGTAGGTTTATCAAACCCTTTTCAGTGAGTCTTTGGGTGAGCAGACAGAAGAAACAGGGGGTAGAATCCAAGCAGGTGCGTTTAAAAAGCAAATAATTACATTTCCGTGTTTATACTGCCATCTACAGGAATCTTAGGATCAGTGAAGCATTTGAGCGAACTTTCCGTGTTTCAAGCGCCACCTACAGGAAACACGACGCTACTGTCAGTTTCCACAGTGGGGTCGGAATTGCGCACAAAAAAAGATGTGCGCATCATGGCGGATTCTTGTGCTGATTTTTAACTTGTCGCATAAGTAAAACAACAAAATGTTAAAAAAAAAATAATTGTAATTAAAGAAGTGACGAGGGTTTTAATTTCGCCTATTTTATATTTATTTATATTCGTAATAATGTTAAAACATAAATTGCATTAATAACATTAACATTCATCATTTTGACAGCCATTTTGTTTATATATATAATTTTTTTTCTCAGCTGACAGATTCGCCAAATAAAGCAAATTGTTTGACTACTTTATTATGAAGTGATTAGAAAATAAATTGTAGCTCTGTTAATTTTCCAAGTAAACCTTGGAACAACCACCACATCTGAAGAAAATGTCCTGATAGTTTAATCTCATTTCTATCGTCATCCAACATTTACAATATTAATATAAAGGATTTTAACAGCTACATGCTAGTTCGCTACATTATTATTCTCAGTCGTAAATTTTTTTTACACTTGCTATCCATTTTCCTGTTGTTGCCTAGCAACAGTATTCTCATGACTTTAACCACGTAAACAGCCTCCATAAATCAAAAGCACAATTTCATTTCCTGGTCTGCTAGCTTAAGTTGTGTTGCCGTGGCGACTGTGAATAGGATTAGTTCTGTATTTAAATGATTAGTTACTGTGGTAGTGTTGAGTTAGTTTAATGTCTTTAGTTCGTTCAGACGGATCTCCTGGGATCGCTTTGGGGTCAGCATTTCTGTGGTCCTTTCATAAGTTCACCAATGGAACTAACTAAAGAGCTAAAGAGTAATAAATTGAGATAAAAAATAAATAAATAAATAAAAAACCAGCGCTGCTTTGTGGCATGATCTTCACCTGGACCTGGACACAGTGCTGGATGTTCTGTCATAAATCAATAACACACACTTTTAACCAGGTCTGATATTGAAGTTGTCTTCCTCATGAAGCTTGTTTTCTAAATAGTATTGTGATACCCGGTTCATTTTTGAGTGGACCTTTGAGTATTTGCTCAAGAAAGTAATAACACACTCAACTTGGATGTTGGTTTTGAGCACATTTCACAATTTCTCCTCTGACCCTATAAAGTCCCCCTGGAAAGTTCTGGAAGTATCAGAAGACAAGATCTTAACTCGCCAAAAGGCTAATGATCTCTTCAAGTAGTCATGTTGAACACAGCTGATCCTGCAGAGCAAAAAAAAAAACCTTATTATTCTCCTTTAAACACCTCAGCTGTGAGTCAGTACGCTGACAGCATGCCTGTGGAGTGTGTGTGTGTGTGTGTGTGTGTGTGTGTGTGAGTGTGTTCCTTGTTGAAGTTCCAGATGGCAAATTCACTCACTCTTTTGTTGTGTGGCCTTCCTTTCAAAAATAAAACAGAAGACGTTTTACTGCTTCCATGGAATTGGCTTGGCCTGAATCTGAATTAAATTGTAACAGCCTTTAAAAAAAATACGCCTGGCGGTCCGTAATGATATTCCTTCAGCATCCCAATATGTGCAACGGCAAAAGGAATTCCAGTGTTATGGACATAAGTCATAAACGAACACACTGATTAGCAAGACTGAGGCAGTGTGTGAATTGGATGATGTCACTAAAATGACACAGTTCAGAGATCCTTTCTGAAGCGGGAAAAGTTTTTTGTTTTTAATTAAAAATGTATAAAACATTGTTTTTCTTTATTATAACCTATAATATTGATTATACTGATTCTATAATTATACCAGATTTTCAATTTCCTTCCAGAGATACTCATAACCCCAGGGCCCGGATTGACTGAACTTGTTGACCTGTTGGACGTAGGGGGAAAATTGTATGCGTTACTTTTCATCTTTCTTTACTGCAAACT
This sequence comes from Silurus asotus, assembly GCA_024362625.1. Classification (NCBI taxonomy): domain Eukaryota; kingdom Metazoa; phylum Chordata; class Actinopteri; order Siluriformes; family Siluridae; genus Silurus; species Silurus asotus. The sequence continues at coordinate 899,164 of MU551695.1, read as the reverse complement.
GGTTTTAAGCGACGATGTGAAGCATATTTACGAGCTTCGGGTTCATGTCACGGTGTTTGAGGATTGTATCTATTGCTTTCTTCATCTCGGTCATCCCGCCGCTCTATAGACTCATCCTATTGTGTGTGAGTCAGCTGCTGCTGGGAAATGAAGAAGGAGGGAAGCATTAACACCCCCACACACTCCTATTCACTACAAATGAGCATCTGGAGCCGTTTCTTTCTTTTTCTTTTCTTTTTTTTTTTTGTTGTTACTCTGATCTGGCACTCTTAAGTAGCTGATTTCAGATCAGCTGAGCGAATAACATCAGCTAACCTTTGTTTGAAAGGATTTTTTTGCAGTGTGTGTGTGTGTGTGTGTGTGTGTGTGTGTGTGTGTGTGTGTGTCGTAATCCTCCCTATTAGCAGCATGTTTGGCCTGAGATTCGTATACCCACACACTTGAATGAGTAAGAAACTATTCATTGGATCAAATGAGTGAGCGATTTCCTTTAAGTGTGGCTCAATGGAAGAGGACCTGAGCGGAAGCACCAGCAAACAAGGCCAGTCAGGTCAGGGGCTCTGATTCACATGTTCAGGATTTATTTATTTGAGGGATGCATTCATCCGAGGCAGCTAACAAGTGATACAGAATCCAACCCAGGCATGTAAGACTCCTGCTCCATGGTGACAGTTCTGTGTTAGTCAGCAGAAAATTCCACTAATTTTAGTATACCCACTAATTTAAACTCTCCAAGGAATCCTGAGCAATTTGAGCAAGACCATTATACCTTGGACAGAATCCAATCTAAGCATGTCAGGTAGCTTAAAAGTTCATTGTTTTGCCCTTGCATTTTTTTTAAGGAACCTTTTCAACCTTTCTGGGGATTTCCACCGACAAGCGATGAACCCTTACCATCACTGGACGGTCAGACCCTCGAGGACCACTTGAGCAAAAGCTTTAGTTCAACAGACCACTTTCCTACACACATAGCTTACATTCTGCTTAAGCACTTTACTCATCAGTTGAGCATTTACAGTCTTACTCAAGTGGCTCCTCAAGAGGCTTATTGAACAGCGAGTAGCGCAGTAGTTTTGGGATTTAAACATTCTGGTGACCAGGACGGAACTGATAAATCTTTTGCCTCTAATTAATGATGAGCTGATGGGGAGAGAAAGAAAGAAAGAAAGAAAGAAAGAAAGAAAGAAAGAAAGAAAGAAAGAAAGAAAGAAAGAAATATAGAATGAATGAAAGTACAAAAGAATGAGAGGAAGAAAAGAAAGAAAGAACAAGAGAAAGAATGAAAAAATAAATGAAATGAAAAAAGTACAAAAGAATGAAAGAACAAGAGACAAGAAAGATTTTATTCTTAAGATTTTTATATTTTTTTTGTTTCTTTACTCTATAATGTTTTAACTTATATTGTATTTCTTTTAAGTTTACAAGTCAAAAAAGCATTAAACTACATTTCACTACATGTCGTATTCTGTGTAAATGTGTATGTGACAAATAAAATTTGAATTTGAGAAAGTGCAAAAGAATAAAAGAATGAGAGGAAGAAATATGCATTTTACTTGTCACATGTACTTTGCAATACAATGAAATTCTTTCTTCTCACATCCCAGTGATGTTAGAAAGCACCCCTGTAGCACAGAGGGTTAGGGGCCTTGCTCCTGGGCCCCAAGATTGGCAGCTTGGCGCTACTGGGGCTTGAACACTGACCTTTCAATCAATATCCCAGAGCCTTAACCAGAACCCGACCTCGAATGTACATTAAACACTTTGTTCGGAGATTTGATTTAGCATTAATGTATATCAGATAAAACTGAATCTGTTTTTGGGGAAAAACGAACCCCAAAAAATGGGTTTGCACTGGTGATTGTCCATATATTTTACACCCAACAGTCCCATACAATTTTCTTTTAAAAAGTAGTGCCTGTGTTTGTGTCTCCCCGCAAAGATTAGTAGCCTCACCATGTCAGACCACAGTGTCTGGTGGAGAAACACCATTGGTGTGAACCTTGAGAAACTAAATACACATACTTAGAAACTTTGGGACATGGAAAAGCAAAGATGCAGCAAAAAAAAGGATATTTGGTTTCACTTTTTATTTCTGTCACGTCTTTATTTCTTTCCTGTTTCTCTCTGCCAGGTGCTTGTATCCCAGAGTAGCATTTTTACTTACAAGTACTTACTCAACCCCAACAACAAACTTCATTAATTACTTCACTCAATCATGATTAGTGTGTGTGTGTGTGAGTGTGTGTGTGTGTGTGTGTATGTGTGTGTGTGTGTGTGTGTATATATATATATAAAATGGTTATTCATGACTCATTAAATGCATCACACATCACAACATATAAAAAGAACTAAATGCATGATCCTTAGTTATTATACTGTAGTCTCTTAAATTAATAGTAGATGAACAGCAATTGTTCTTTTCCTCTTGTCTGAGTATGGAATGTTATGATGTGTCATGAAGAACAAGACTATCATCCCTCTTACTCCCTCATTCTTTTTTCCTCCTTATATATATAAAATGGTTATTCATGACTCATTAAATGCATCACACATCACAACATATAAAAAGAACTAAATGCATGATCCTTAGTTATTATACTGTAGTCTCTTAAATTAATAGTAGATGAACAGCAATTGTTCTTTTCCTCTTGTCTGAGTATGGAATGTTATGATGTGTCATGAAGAACAAGACTATCATCCCTCTTACTCCCTCATTCTTTTTTCCTCCTCACATCTACAGCAACTGCTCACTCATTTTCTTCCGGTCTCACAGGCTACTGGAGCGTTTGCTCCCAGCATGGTTCCCCAAAACATCCATCACTTTATCTGGGTTTTGATATGACCTGGTTCTTTCTCTCTCTCTCTCTCTCTCTCTTTCTCTCTCTCTCTCTCTCTCTCTTTCTCACTTACTCTCACCCTCTCTTCTTTAACCCCCGTTCTTTCACCTGGGCAAAGAGGGCAGTTGTGCTCCTGTGTCTCTAGGGGCAGTTCTGTCAGATTTACCCCAGCGGGGGTCTCTTTGTCCCCTTTCTCTGACTCTCAGTGGGGGCAGGGAATGGCGGCGGCTCTATGTCCGAGTCCATCCTGTCCCACAATGCCCCCGTGTCCATAACGGATCGGCCAATCTGCTTATTTGGCTTGCGCGAAGTCAATAAAGAAAGCAAAGCCACTTGGAAAAAAAAAGTGACCCCTCATGGACGATGGGCCCCTCCCAAACACGTGTTTGCCCCTCCCTCAGAATGGTGCTTTCTTTCTTTTTCCTTTCTTCCTCTCCGTTGTTCTTTCTTTCTGTGTCAATAGGGAAGGCTGGGTAACGGTTATATACTGATGAAGAGGACGGTGTTGGTTAAGGTTGATTGGGACTGACACGCCACATCTGTTAGGGACGGGTCAGCATGTCAACTGCTGCTAGAAAGAAAGACTTCTAATAAAAAACAAAAATAGTGTTTACATTTTTTAGGTCAATCTGGTGTTTTGTTTGTATTGCAACATTTAAAAACACTTGAAACAAGGAGCAGTACTTGTAGCTGCGGTTATTAAAAGTTGCCTTTAAGAGGGATTAGACCAGACTAAGACTCCTGAAGTTAATTAATCTGGTTTAATCCTGTTCTGAGGACTGACGCGCCATAATCCGGCCTAATGATCCCATTTTGAGAAGGGTGTGGAGAAGTTGGGGCTGTTTCTTTAGGAATAAGTTGTTTTTGATTACTCATTGGACATAACAGGCTTCACATTTATATGATCCTGCTGATTTAAATGAACATGCTGATCTAAGATCAATCACCACCACCACCACCATGTTCTGCATTATAATATGGCCATGTAGGAACCAAAACATGGATACATGTACTGTACACACCTGCTGGTACAAGAACAGCCTGTATTATTAATGTGCAATATATTACTGTCATACTGATACTTCATTATTCTCATAGAGATGTATTTTTTTACATGTCTATCTTGTGCTTGTGTTGATTCTGGACATAAAATTATAAAAATGATAAATTATTAAAAAAAGTCATTGTTCTTTACTAAAGGCTTATGCATATGATATATAGCTAATTGAAATCATTAGATGAAGTCTACCAGATGAAGTGGTTTTGCCAAGCTGCTACTCTTTGGGCTGTTGAGCGAAGCCCGTAACCCTCTGTGCTCCAAGGGTGGTGGTGTATCATGGCTGACCCTGTGCTCTGAGCCCAGCTTCCTGACATTCCAGCTTCCTATGGGAAGAAATAACAATTTCCCTGTGGGATCAATAAAGTATTCTAAATTGAAATTAAATGATGACATTCAGATAAATGATTATATTAATTATTGATACAAATTCCTTTTTTTTAAACCTGTAGTTGCATGGCTGCTCTTTTAATGTACTGCCAGGATCAACTACTATTTTCATGGGAGGATCAGGTCCGTAAAGTTTTATAATAATTGGATCTTACAGTATTTCTGTTTTTGTGTCAACAACAGCAGCGAAATGAGGTTCTTCACTTTAATATTCATTAAGAACTTCTTGGTGAGACATTTTAAAAGTGTCCTACATACATATTTTCTGACTTAAAATTAAAAATAAAATAGCTATTTTAGAAATTTACTGTACAAAATTTGTTAATGACGTACATTTATTAGGAACATTTAATTAGAATGACTGAGTCTGGTTGTGACTATTATTATTTGTATAATAATAATAATAATAATAATAATAATAATAATAATAATAATAATAGTGGGTAAAAAAAAAATCAAATAGCCTGTGAGGAAAACTGAATATTAATTGTAATGAAGTTACAACTTATTATTTAACTTTAATAAATAAATTAAATAATATGTTGTGTTGTGTTATAAGTCACATTAGTCACATTAGGGCATGTGGAGGAAAATTCCTGACATTTCCTCCATGATCCTAAATTCACAAAATACCAGCAGTAAAAACATCAGCGGGATTCCCGATTTGCCTTCATTCTTTACTATCATTCATCGTTAGGCCGGCGTACTTGCTAAAACTATCCGTTTAATTACAGAGAGAATGTGAGTGAGTGGGCTCTGATTGACTCAGTGGCCTAGTGGGAAGCGTGGCTGATGGGATTTAAGCTCCATTGAGGAGGCCATGGCTTCTTCTCTCTGCACAAAAGCAACAAAGGAACAAGAGGCCACGGAGGACTTCATTTAAACCCTCTTAGAAGCTGGATGACACACACACACACACACACACACACACACACACACACACACATGCACACTTAACTGGGTGTTTCTGGATTTAAAGCGTGTCAAAAACATCAAATCACGGTGCAGTCTGACTAATGGAAAAAAAGGGTTGCTAAGTTTATTACATTTTGTTCTAACGTTGATGGAGGGCTTTTTGCTCCCTTTAATAAGAATTATGGAATTATAAACCTCATGTATTTTTCATGATGGTAATTATATTACTCTTTGGTTACAATTAACAACCATTAACATAGTCAACATTGATTGCCAATGAAACATTTCTTGTACAAATTAATAGAATGAAGAATATTTAATTCTAAATGAGTTAAATGGAAAATGTTTTTATTAATGATGCAAACTTTGTAGAATGTTTGTAATTTACTGTGGAAAAAATCTAGATATAACTGGAAAATTTTTATCTGGATTACTTAATTTATGAACTTCGATGCACACAGAATACAATATACACTGTTTTATATCAACTAAGACAAATTGTAAGTCTTTCCGTTCATATTTTTCCGTTCATATTTTAAGCAAGTACACTAGTGTTATTACAGTCTGTGAGTGGACAGTGAACAGGTTTATTAAGGGCAAATATTTGAGGATTTGATTAAACATTCGTTTAATTTGTAATAATGAAGTGTAAGAAACATGAGCTCATTAACATTTGAGAGCCAGTGTAGGTTTGAATGCCACTCCGATGACAATGTTTTGGTCATAAAGCTATGCATATTTAGCACACATGTAAAATCACAATATTTATTGAAACGTTTTTTATCATTTCCCAATTCCCCACTTCACATTCCTACAACATCTTAACATTTCCAATATTCCATATTTTACTCCTAACCCAACTTCACCATTAAAGATTTTTGTATCTTATCAGAATAATTCATCATTTGTAATGTCTTTTTTGTATCAACCCCCCCCCCACACACACACACTTTTTGTCTATTTATCTTTGATGCTGTACCTCGTTTTGCCAAACCGACACTTTAAAATACTATTTATACACAAACATGCCTTAAAGCAAACAGTGAAACAATGAAAGCATGATTATGGACTTCCTCTTGTGATGCGGCTTTGATCTTTAACAATATGAGCAGTAAACACCCACACAGACACATCCTTGTTTCTAACACTCGTTATAGTGAAACATCAAAAACAGCTCAAGCTAAAAGTGTGTTTATGTGATACCACTGTGCTCACCCGTGCTGTCTTTATCTATGTGGCATATGCACTTTAATAGGAACACCTGCATCCCTGCTGGTTCATGCAGTTATACAACTAGCCAATCATGTTACAGCAGTGTGATGCATGTAAGCACATAAGATACAGTCAAAAGCCTCAGGTAATATACACATTAGGTATCAGACTGAGGAAGAAAAGCTCTGTGAGCTCTGTGACGTTTACAATAGAATGCTTTTTAATGCCAAATGGGCCTATTTGGATTTTTTTAGAAACTGCTGATCTCCTGTGATTTCTCTACGTTTGCACAGAATGGTGCAGGAAACAAAAAACATCCAGTGACCATGCAGTTCAACATGTGGAAACACTGTGTGGATGAGAGGTCAGAGGAGATTGTTCTGAACACAAACATCAAACTTTGTGTCAGATCGAACATCTGCAGAAAACCACATCAGGTTCCACTACTGTCTGCCCTGAACAGGAATCTAATGCTACAATGGGTCATATCTCACTTGACTCTTTCTCAATACTTTTGCTTCTAAACAAGTCACAGTAATTATTTTATATAAAGCAAAATTTGAGATTATTTAATGGCCTGATATTCACCATAAATATAATTATTTTGACAATAAAATGCTTCCCAAGCATTTCTCATGTAGTATAGACTTTTCATTTAAATACAATGTGTTAGTGATTTCCAAGTTTTCTTAGACTGTATATGATATATGTATATGTATATGTATATGTAATATATATGTATATTTCTTAGACTTAGAAATGATTAGAGTTTTTGCAGTATTCTAAACGAATGTCGGATGTTCTTACTTGTTATTTGTATACATGCACTCGAAGTGTTTTAAAGATCCGAACTGGACTAATTATCAGACAGTACGCTTTATTGATAATCCTGTGGGTAACAAGTGTTAAAGGTTACATTATTATTCCACTGATGCTAATGGTTCATCCTTAATACTTTTTCTGCACCACCAAGCTACCACTGTTGTCTTTGAGCAAAATGTAATTCAGAAACAATAATGATTTGAGTTACCTTCTGTTTCTCAGTTTGCCAACTTTTAAATTATTTAACTAAATTCTAGTATAATTCACTTAAATCTATTTTTTAAAAATGAACACATTATTATTATTAACATTATTGTTCCAATACTTTTCAATGACAGTGTATGTCAATGTACCTTTAAGTCGAGTCAAGACAAGTCAAGTCAAGTTTATTTCTATTGCACTTTTCACAAAAGACATTGTCTCAAAGCAGCTTTACAGAATTTAACAGTGGAGGTGAACGATGTGCATTTATCCCTGATAAGCAGCCATGGTGACTGTGGAAAAACTCCCTTAGATGTTATGAGGAAGAAACCTTGAGAGGAACCAGACTCAAAAGGGGAACCCATCCTCATTTGGGTGACTTCGAGTTCATTATTTATTTACTTAAATAACCATTAATATAGAATATACATAGCAGATTTATAATTACATTTGTATCATCTTGGGTAATAATAAACTTCTAATAAACAAACAACAATCAAACAAAAATATGCTCTAAATCTTTTGAAATTATCAAAAACAAGGTTTAGAGAAGTGTCCTAGTTTTTTTTATTACATCTTATTATCTTGAATGATTTGCTCTGTTTGGGACGTATGGGTTTTACGTATTATTATTTAAACACGATACAGTAAGTCACATAGGAACCAAAGCTTTTGTTAGTTCTACACTGGCATTGTTTAATAACTTTGTGCTTAATTGGATTAGACTGGATTACATCCTATTACTGTTTATTATTATTATTATTATTATTATTATTATTATTATTATTATTACTATTATTATTATTACTATTATTATTATTATTATTATTATTACTATTGTATGACAATAGTTATGCATAAAAACATAGTCTTGTGTAAATATTTGAATAGTTGCTCCTATGAGTGTGATGTTTTAGTGAGCAGCTTGGCTAAGCGTGCATTATTGATTGTTAACACAGGCGTTATGTGTGGATAATGGTGCTCTGAAAACTGTGAAACTCTTTTGTTCTTTTCCTCCATCACCTGTTAGCTAAAGATGCCTGGCGGATGAGAGCCTCCATGGCCACAAAGCGCCCCGGGCCGTGTGTCGTCCATCTTGGTAAATCCTGCCTCTGTAGGCATTGTTCCCTGACCTTCGACCTTTTTAAACACATTTTGAACAAGACGGCGATGAGGGAAGCGGAATGCCTGGGAAAAGGTGGATGTTTGTGGGTGTAGCAGTCAGGATGAGTTGGCTGGGGGTGTTTGCTGATCTGATCAGAGTTAAATAGCAACAAGTTGTACAGAAAAATAATCCTGGACCTCTATTTATCAATCCTATGTAACAGTGTGAAGGAGAAAATAGTGTGATGATCCTTTGTCCCTCTATTATATGAACAGGCTCAGTTTCTTACTTAAATGTCCTAATGGCACTAATAATAAATAAAGTGCTGAATATAAGTCCTGTTATGTTTTCTAGGATATACATATACATATACATATCATTTGGAGAGAAATCATTAAGAAAAAGTAATAATTTATCAAAAATATGAATTTCTTTCAGGACTTAAATGCATGTGAGAATTTCTTCAGCATTGTACAAAAGCATCCCAGGTGGCTCCTGATGAAACTCATGGGTATGCCAGGAATGTGCAGAGCTCTCACCATGTCTACTCAGAAATATGAGCTCTCTGAATTGATTTGATTAGATTATTATATTAGCAAAACTCCATCATAAATAAACAAAGAAAATCTATTTATAAAATATTTATATTTTTATATACAGTGTATATTTAGCTTTATGTTTGATATATAAACAAAAATCTAATAATATACTGTATATAAATATATACGTACACATTTTATACATTTTATAAAACACTCATAAATCTGACCAAATCAGTCAAAATTTAATCTAATAAAATATACAGATTTTCCTTTTCTTCTGACTGTCAAATATCTTTTTGTATACAAATTTCAGACAAAGAAAAAATGTACCAATTCACATCTCACTGATGATAACTGGATTAGGACACGTCTTCAGATTAACTTTTCTCTCTGACTACGAGAGCACAAAGCCTGAGGAGCATTACGCCTGAGTGCTCTCTTGAGGATGCTGAAAAGGGTTTGACTCATCCTGGCTCTCGTAAACA